>QEYC01000039.1:0-538423 GCA_009935795.1 Pholiota adiposa
CAAGGCACAGGGGTCAGACAGCCGCCTGAAAACAATTTACGTTTCTGTGGCGGAGAGTTTCGCTACGGTAATGGATGCACACTGGTCTTCAAAACTTCTACACCATTCGCAGATTTAGGCAATTCCCTTCCTTTCGCGTTCCCGTTGGTGATAGCTCCAGACGACCACAAATTTGCCACTGAGGTAACCTTACCCCCACGTCCACCACGCGCCGAGCGGATATCATACTTGACTTCCAAATCAACTGGCTTTGGCGGAGGGAATGATATCTGTGCCCGACCTCTTGGCGGCGATGCAACAGACGGCTTAGGCGGTAACGTCGGCGGCTGTCGAGGAGGATACACAGAGTGTATTCCGCCTCGTGGTGGCGAGGTCACTGGAGCTTTCGGAGGCGGTAGTGGCGGCGGCATAGGAGACGTAGCCTGATGTCTAGGAGGCTCAGGCGTCTTTGGTTTACTTCGTGCAGCAGCGGAGTACGATAGCGGCATATTGGGCTTGTTCGGATCAGCAGCTGCCATAGTTGGAGTAGCTTTCGCGGATGGAGGCGAGACTCTTCGATCTGTTCTAATCGTTAGCGGAGGAGCAATAGGTGTGATGGCGAGTGGTGTCTTGGGACCGCGTACATCATACACCGCTGGAGGTGATGATGACCAGATATCTTGCACTCGTCTCGCCTCTTTGGATATAGATGTATCTCTCAGCAGCAGAGGTGGAGGCTGGATGGTATTCCGTTTGAGCGTCGCGATGGGCACGAATCCAGAAGATCGAGGATTGGGTGATGCAGTATCTTTTGCGACTTCGGGTGCTGGCGCAGGTTCTGCTTCAGCTTCAGACGAAGTCCAGGGGTTTTCGGAGAGACGAGGAATTGGAGGAGATGATATCTCGTCATCCTCAAGATCAAATGGCGAATGAGGATTTCGAAGAACACTGGGACTTGGAGGAATGATCTGCTCTTGAGGAGGGACATCAGGATGAATTGCACCAAGCCAAGCTGCGACACGGCCTTTTGCAGCTGACTTATTGCTGGTCCGTTCCTTTTTCTTCCCATGCGACTTCCTCTCTTTGCTCTTCTCCCCATCCTTATGTTCTACCTCCTCTTCCCTCTCTCGTGCCTTCGCCTTCTCCATCTTGGTTGGTGTCCCAGCCCTTGCCCTCTCTCGCATATGCATATGCAAACCACCCCCTCACTTCTCTGCCATCGCTTGACTCTGCAGCTGATCGACCTGCCCGATGTGTCCTGCCATCAAATTCTCCATCCGAGTCGTCGCCTCCAAGACCACCTGCAAGCGTCAGACTAGAAATTGCGGAATCGTGAAGGGGTTCAGGGCTCTTTTGCGGTATCCGTATTGAGGCGGTCCTAAGAGGCGACACCGTCGTGTCAATGGGAAGCACGCTGCGGACATCCGGGCGTTGTTCGTTGACCAAATCAATCTTGCGCGTGCCCACCTCCGCTAGAAGCCGCCGCTCGAGCGCGTCAAGTCCACTTTCTGTCTTGAGTTCATCCTTGTCCGCACGGTGACGCGATGGTAGAACAGCGAGCAGCGCAGGTGTTGGAGGCGTTTGGTCTGACGGAAGGGGTGTGGTCTCTGGAACAGCACCAGCGTCGTCCTCCTGAACGGCAAAAAATACGTCGGCTCGCGCCCGACTAGGAAGGGGCGAAAATAATTTTCCTGACGGAACTGGAGGACCGGGTAGAGTCTTGTTCACGTTTGGTTCCTCCTTTTCCTCTTTTGCTTTGATAGCCGCAATAGTCAGTAGGTCCATTCCTTTTGGCAAGTCACAAGACAAATCTTGACTCTTCCTCGCCACCGCGTCTGCCATCTTCTCCAACTCCTCAACTCGTTCGCTCTTGATGGTGGCGCCAAGAACCGGATCCCGTGTAAAGGAGTGCTTGGGGGTAAGTTGTGGTCGTGGAGAGTGAACAACCTGAGCATCAGTATTTGGAGAAGACAACTCGGTGTCGATGGGCATCAGCAATGGTGGAGAAAGAATGTCACCATTAGATGGAGCTGATAGAGCTGGATTCAATGGATTTTCCGCATGACTTTCATTTGTTGCCACGGGCAGCACTGGAAGAGGATAGCGATGACTCTGGGGCGACAGCGAGCGATTTCTCGAGGACATCCGCAAATGTCGTGTAACCCTCCAGGCGCGTTCTCCCTTGCCAGCTTGCGGCTCAACATTTGGCATAGAAGCTGGAGCTTGTGCTTGCTGGCTCAGTTGCGGTAAAGGTAATAGAGACGACGGTTGTAGAGGCATAGGCAACCCATGGATTACGGGTGGATGCACTTGAGAGGCCGCGACGACGGGGCCGGCACTCGAAGGGCGAGGGATGTAGCCTCCAGATACTTCAGGAGGCAATAGAGTTTGTTGGGGTGGTACAAGTGTTGGAAAGCATAATATGCTTGTGGAGTCCCATAAGGTTGTACAATGTGCTGATAATGTTCATGAGCTGCTGGCGATTGGGTGAGGTAAGGGTATCCTGAAGGCGAATGCGGTGGTATCGGCGGTGGTGGCGGAAGCCAAACTTGATTATGGATGGGATCGATGTAGGCCATTTGTAGAGGGGTAGGAGATATTGGACGGGCAGCATAATAGGGATTATAATCAGGATACGGCGCTGGGTTGAGCATCGGTTCTGGAGGCATATATGGTTGAGCGAATGGTCCTGGGCCTCTTGTGGAGGAGGAAGAGCCCGAGGATGAACGACTTCGACTGGAATATCGAGGATAATGTCTTTACTAAAAGCAAAAAAGTACTGACGTCAGAACAAGGGATGTGGAGGAAGGATCTACACTCACCTGCCCATGCCCATCGTCAGCTTGACTTCTACTTTACATCTGATCTCAAAAAGAGAGTCGGAGTGGCGTAGTCCGTGGCCTCCTTCCAGTTCTTCGCCGTCTAAAGTGCCTCCCCTGACCCCTCTGGCATGCTTTGGAACATCAAAAACCAAATTGGCCACGCCTTCTGCTCCTGGGGGTATAATGTACTCTGGTCCGCGGAACGGAACTGTGATTAAGGTATCTGAGATGTGTACTGGCGCCGCTCGACCTTGACTAGTCGCAGAGCCCGGCAAGTAAAGTGTTCGGCAAAGAGTCAAAGTTAATCCAGTGTTCTGAAGGAGTCCGTTCCATTAGCGACTAGGCTCAAGGGAAATTTTTTTTCGTACCTTCTTGCTCGAATGATTCTTCACTTGAAGTTCAAGGCATGCACTTTCGCCCGCTACGATGACACTGCCAACAATTTTTCCCTGCATCCACAGTTTTCCATTTTCTCCGACGACAATCGCCTCCGGCATCTTCCCTATAAAAGTCTCCTCATAAGGATAAGCGTCTACGACGTCAATAGGACATTTGTCCACAACAAGGCGTCTCTCATTCTTCCAAAAGACGCCTACGCTCGCTCGAAGTTCATAACGAACTTTGGCCAAGCCAGGTCCAAATGAAATCGAAGAGGGCGATGTCAAAGGTATAGGAATCCGAAATAGAAAGGTAGAGTGACCCCTACGCGCATGATAGTAATGCTGGGGTAAAGGAGGATCGCCAGGCATTGGATGGGCTTGAACGGCATTTGAAGGCGGTAAAGTGGGTCCTTGGAAGAGCCGACGACTATGAAGGAACGTTGATGTTGCAGAATGGTCTCTAGAAGATAATTCTACCCATGATAGCATATCTGAGTTATTAGGCCGTCGAACAATCAAGGCAAGTACAACGCACCTTGAATAGCAAAAGTTCAACCATCATAATCCCAATTCCAAGTCCTTTATCCGCTCGACACTCCATCTCCATCTTTCCCGAAACGTGCTCTCCGGCAACGAAAGTAGGATCCGCAAGAGTGATGGAGACCTTGACTTTTGAATGGTGCGGTTGGGAGTTCATTGGCTCCGGCATGGCTTGAGACGAAGCCATGGTGCGCAAAAGCGTGAAAGTCTGGTTCAAGATAGTCTTTCACATCCGTTCAGTCAATTCAATTTTTCCAAGAAGGGCATTGTCGAGTCTCGTACCTGCTATGCGGCTCCGATTAAGTGAAGACAAGAGCGTCGACAATCAACAATATGAGACAAGAGGTAATCTTGACCGCACGGTGTTTCTGATGCACGTAGACCTGCTTGAAGTTCAGAATGGCAAGATACGACATCTTACAGACGATTTGAAGCTTATTCACAGCGCGAGGACGCCATTACGGCGACTGGGATGGTGGGACAAGGTGAAGAGGCAGACATCCGGAATTGGCAGTCCAAATCAATGTTTTCCTATTTTTGCGCCTCGTGCTCCTGTCTTCTTGACATATCAATTCGCAATGATATTATTGGTCAAATTCGCCATGACATATGACTGGATTTCTATTTAGTTTCGAGGAGCAGAGTTAAGGCCTAATGGCAGGAGGGTTCAAGCAGAGTCAGAGGACTTCTGTTGATCTTTTGCCATTGTTTTGGCGCCAATGACAAGAGAAATAACAAACACTCTAAGGTATCTTTCAAGTCTGCAAAACAATAGAGTAGAAACGCAGGGATCATTGAGACGGATATAGAGTACAATAAGGAATAATATCGGCGATATAAACTACAGGAGCCAGGTCTACTGCACGGAACAGAAGCAAAAAATACATATAAATAAAAAATACGAGAGAGTAAATGAGGAAAGGAAGAAAGGAAAAAGAAATTAAATAAGAGCCGCCGCAGAGCCATAAATCAACGATAGAGAGAAATATTCCATCTCAAACTCCAGAGGAGAGGGGGGTCAATCAACCTAAGCACCGCTAGATTCGTCTCAACAACAAGGCAACTCTTATTGCCTATGCATCTTCGTTCACACCGTCGTATTGGTCGATAAAACATCGTCCCCCTTGATCCGCAATTGTTCAGCTTGCTTATCTTCTTCTTTTTCGAAGTGGACAGAAGATCGGCTGGATCTATTTCTCAGAACGCGATGGGTAAGAGGGACGCTGATAGCTTGATGGCACTTCGCCTCCCAGTCGCTGATTATAAACCGTCAAAACATAGACCTTCTCTACATAGAATATACAACTCACATATCGTCGAATAGCGGAAAGTCTGTTATCTCGGAGATGGGTGGACTATTGGCAGGGAAATGGTCCAGAATCTGGAAGCAGAGGGTGAACTTTGAATCCTTCTTGAAGACAAATCATTGACAATTACCCTTGACAGAAATTGAATGTCTTCGACTGTCAGCGTCTGTATATGGTCCTCCCTTTGCCCTATAGGCCCGTGGACCAAAGGCGCTGTAAAACTGAGATACTAAAGAACTCTTGTGTAAGTAGAAAACCCTAACAAAAGGAGAACGCGAACCTGTCCTGTCACAATCTGATAGTAAACCAACGCCACACGATAATAGTCAATAAGCCCGCTATTCATTGCATGTTCAATACTGTTAGGGCCCTCTGGTCGTGGATGTAAGGTCTCGTCATCCACGTTATGGTTGAATACTTTGCAGTGGCTGAAATTCGACAGTACAAGATGGCCGGAGTCGTTGAGGAGTAGGTTTTCCGCATATACATGACGATGGATGATACCGAATGCATGTACCGCCTGGATAGCCAAATGCTAATTTTAGTATGAAATTCGTCTCGGCGAAGAACATGATCTACCATTTCTGCCAGGTAAAACTTCGCCAGCCGAGCATCTAGACAGCCACCGAGACCGCGAACGTAGTCCAAAAGATTGCCGCGAGAATAGAAACTCTTCATTTGGCAAAGTGAGTAACGAAGTATGTTCCATACCGCAGACAAAATTGGAACTCACAGTCAACACATGCAGTTCTTCTCCATCCATAAGCCTATCCATCAAAATGGGGAGTTCGGCGATGAACGACTTCCTATCAGGGCTTTTCAGAGCAGCCGTCCGCAAAACCAATTTTTTCCCAGTGACCCTATGTTGAACTATGGAGACGTTGCGCTTGACCTTCGTCACGAAGTTATAATCCAGAGCATGGTATTTGCGGATATTCTTTAGCTCGTCCTCGTTTTTGCGTAGTCCCACATATTGTTTCTGAGAGAAGGGAGTCGAAGGACGAAGAGCGATGGAAGTAGTCCCAGCGAAGATGATACCTTTCTTCTTCAACCGTTCGATGATCCGGCGATCTCGGCGAGTCCAGTGTACCGAAGAAGAACCAGAGAAATGATAAGAATGTGCTATACCATCGACGAATAGGAACATGTGTACGATGACGTTGAGAAGACCATTGAGTAGTACCGAGAATGTGACGTGGATGATGGTCTCTAGGAACCGCCCCGCTGTCTCTTGCGCGTGTGCGGGAAGCACAGAAGTATAGAAAAGCAAGGGAAACACATATTCCAATTCGAAGGCAACATCCGAAATTCCGAGTCTGACGGCCTTGATCCCAGAGTGCAGAAGACTGCGCGAACCATAGAAAGGGCGTGTCGAAGCCTCGACTAGAAGCAGACAATTATGGAGGATCACGTCCACGCAAAAGAGGAACGATGATAGTACGAATTGCGCACTGAGATCGAAGGCCCCCTGAATATGGTCCGAAATGGTGCAGGTAAGTCCCACTAGATATTCCAGGGAGCGGACGAATCGACTATCGAGGAATGCTGGCCAGGCAATAAGGCCTACTAAATTGGTCATGTACTCCAGAAAATCATCGATCAAATAGCCCGAAATTGAATTCTTGACCCCAAGGTATCGGAACAATGGACGGCCCACAGCAGAAAGTATATCGACAGCTCCGTAGACCGCGATCACGAAGATGTCCCTATACCAACGAGCGCCAAGAACCAGAGAAACTAGTACCCATCGTATGCCTATAAACACAGCCGATTGAGTGTAGACAGAACCGCCGTAAAATGTTCCTGTTAAACCGGAGTCACTGTGTAGGAGAGACTTGTATCCCTCGACTACTCGAAGCAATCCGACGATGAAGAAAAACAAGGGGTCCGAGGCGAAGCTGAATGCAAATTTACCAAAAGAGATCATTCCGAAGAAGCTCATCGAAATCGCCATGCTCAATCCAGAGAGGAACGACCTGCCAAAAACATAGCCCAGGAGCGAGGCCGTTAGGCCAAACGCGATCACTGAAGCTACGATAATAATGTCCCAATGCAGGGAATGTCTAGACGAATCCCTTTGATAGACCTGAAGTGCGCTGTTGTCGTAAAGTTGACATTCCGTAGACGAAAGAATCGAGTCCAGAGTAGAAAAATCGATATGCTGGGTACTTAATCTAGCAGCACGATGTCAATAGGTATTTCTTGAGGTCGTTGAAAGGCTGTCACTCGAGAAGATTCCTTGAAGCAGTACAGAGTAGAGTTCCTGTAGTTGGGTTTGACTCGAACTAAAGCCGATTTCGAGGACTGAGAACGAACACGAAGGTAAAGGATAGGATTGACAATAGCCAAAGAACCAGAGGTGCCATCCGTCTCGGTAGCGTGGATGCCCTTATCGGTGGATTGGATAGACGAAGCGATTAGACGAACGGCGGAATGATGGACGAGCTCGGTCTTGCCATGGTCTGCCTCCGTATTTCCACGAAACGAAACAGCAGGCAAAGCCAAGAGGCTCGTAGTCATCGCGCCAGTACGTAAAGAGGCGGAAAGCAGTTCAGGGTGTGCCTTGAGTCCTAGGCCATACCCTACAAGCAGCCCAACGAGGAGCGTCCTGAAAGGAGACTGGAGGTTGCAGAGAAGTTGCGAGAACTCCCGCATATTGTGTGTTGGTCACCAGATTCTAGCGATATTCTACACGGCCGATTAGAATGCTGAGCGATATCTTCAAATAAAATAGAGGAAACTCGCCTTGGGAGTTGCGCACCTGCGATCAAGTTTGACGGTGTCGAAGTAAGAGCGAGACTCGAAATTGGCGATTATACTTGGGGCCTTGAGAGTTGATCCACTTTAAAAGGAGTCAGAAATTCCAATCGGTCCTGCTTTTAGCTCCCCCCCCCCTGCCCACGCCCGATCGTTGAAACCCGGTCCCGGTTGAATTGTGGTGATCGGGAATATCGAGCAAGCAGTTATATGCATTTGGCTCGAACAAAAGATCCGTGGTCCGTCAGGTAATAGGATCGATTCGAAAGGGAGACGTCGGCATTGGTCGAGTAGAGTACAAGAGAAAGTGCGCGAAGGTCCAAAAAGTTCAACATGGCAGTTCGAGCTCAAGCCGTCTTTTCAAGGAACCTCATACCCGATGCAATTTCGAACGTTCACAGAACCGAACGCAAGAACATTTGGTAAAGGTTTGCAGAGCATGTTGCGAGATTGTTCACAACAGTGACTTGAGGGTCAAAATCAAGTCTGTTTCGGAGTCCCTCGTTTGATGCGCTGGTGACTTTATACATGTTTGCCATTGAAGTGCCACCACACTTTCAGGGGTTAGAAAAAATAGTATTCTACAGTATTATTTCCATTCAGAGCGAGCGTCAATATGTACATGAGGTTATGTGAAGTTCAAAGCCTCCTACCGACGAAAATACTGGACCTCGATGAACGCATATACTTGTGCGGTGATGACGAACACACAACCGAAGGCTAAAAGGCGGTCAGCCCATACCAAGGTCCAAGCTACGATAAGTAAAAAGGAGCGTCACTTCTCTCCAAGACTGTTAGTGATAGTAGGTGGGAGAGGGCGTTATAGAGCATCAATATAGATTTTTATGGTGTCCATTCATCGTTATCAACCGTCATCGTCGAGGATCGCCGGGATGTAGAATGTCAGCACTCCGCCTGCGTCTGCAACATCGCCAATATAAACATAGAGGATGAGGCAGTGATGTTGACATAGACCTATATCTGCATAAGCCTCTCTGAAGAAAGTGAGAGTAAAAGGAAGGGCGTACATGCAATGGTGGTCGTTGATACGACATGGCTATTCAGAAATTTCAAAAAGCTGCGTGTTGAGATGCAGACGGTGTACATTTTATTCGGATCGCGCGGCTCGTCATCATCGTCATCTACTTCCTCTTCTTGTGCTGAAAATCAATTGTAAGAGCGATATTCAATGAAAGGTCGATCAACGCTAACGCACCTTTGGGATTTTGACAATCTTTCCATTCAGTCTCCACGCTAACGTTGTCGTTGCGTATTGCTAACATCAATCGTTTGTTATTATTGGCTTGGACGGCCAGGATATCGGACATCGGGCGCAGACGATCTACTATCGTCCGAAGCAGCTGCAGTGGAGGAAGGAGAATATGCAACTGCATTGGATATATGCGGAGAAATACATCAGTCGATAGATATCTAACATAAGAAAGAAAACCCACATCAGGCACAGGACACAGCGGTTCAGTCAGCTTCGCCACATCCGCCGGCTTGAGCACCTCAATCTTCACGTCGTGTACGATCCGCAGCCTGTGTCCTATTCGCGAAAGCCCAGAAATGTCGAACGAAAGTAGGGCCTGATCATTCTTCTTCGCGAGCTTCATGACCACTTCCTCCCCGTCCAAGCTGGCGTTCGACGACGGCGACCTCAACGCTCCCAGGAGTGCCTCGGACGACAGAGACATCGTTATCTCGTTATTCGCGTTGGATTGGATACGGTAATCGTTGAACAGCGAATCCACCTTGATTTGTCTAGAGTCAAGTTGGTAAAGTCACCCTCAGAGAATGGGAAATAATGCCTGTGCTTACGACCAAACTTGTATCCCGCCTTCATTGGCATCGCTGTTGCAGATTATGTGCATGTTTGTTTCTGTGAACTTGATGATACATTTTTTCTGGAGCTTTTCGATTGCTTGAATCACTCCTGTGGAGAAGTAAGATCTATGAAGTCTGTGGGAGGGGTTCTTGATGTTCTTACTGACGAAAGAAAGTTGCAACGTTGACAATGCATGCGCGGAATCGCATTGGATTTCAGGCGTAAGAGATTTTATCGGTTTGAAATGTACTTTCCTGGGGCAAATCTACGGGATAGAGTGCTTCAGGAAGAGATTTGAATGAGGCTAGTAGTGGTTCGGAAAGAAGATAGCAGGTGTTAATTGACTATGGCCAGACGCGTCGCGTCGCGTAGTACAAACAAACGTATACAGTCACTGGAACTTAGCAATTTTTCTGGCGTTCAATGCTAAGTATTCTACAAGTAATAGTACAGAAAGACATTGTCATGCTTAGGCTGTAACCTTTAATTGGATATATCCGCTGCAAACGTCCATCTGGCTGATCAATTATCGCAGAACGGGCATATCATCTACTCAAATGTCCAGAAAATCTGAATCCTCTTCTACTAAAGGTCCAGCAGCTTGAAGAAAGATGCAGCCGGGAACCCCACAACATTGTTATAATCGCCGTCAATTTTGCGAATCAACATACCACCAAGACCCTAGCCATTCGCATAAGCAAAGCTCTCACAAGACTCGGTTGGATCTTACCTGAATAGCAAACCCGCCAGCGCGATCTATTCCTTCGCCGCTTTCCACATAGGCATCGAGAAGGTGCTTTGCATTGTCGGCAAAGTATACTAATGTGCGCTCGTCTATCGATCTGAAATATAGACATGAGAATGCAGAAATTTGTCGCGACGGAGTGACAGACCTGGTGCTATACCCGGGAGCTGTGAGGATTGGATACACTGAAAATCATAAAATATCAGCAGTAGCCAAGAAACCATGAAGTTCGCAGAGCCTTACCAACTGTAACACCGGTTACAACTTCGCATACATTTCCATTCATATCCAGCAGCATTCGAAGGTTGTCTGCTTTGGACGTTGGTTTCTCAAGCAGTTCTTGAGGTACAGCCGGCTGAAGGGAATACGAAATGTTGGAAGCGAGAGGTTGAGGATGCGTCAGGACGACAGTATCAGCTGTATGAGCAGCAGCGTATCAGATATTCAGAAACTGTTGCTTTAAACCGTCGGACCTGCAATAACAAGATCGGGAGCATCGTCGGGATTCTCTGTCTTGAGCATATCAGTGTATCAGAAGAGAAGAAAGCATAGCGGGATAAGATACGCACCACTAGCCTCTCGTAAACCTCGAACAGCTTTGTGTGTAGCGGTGGCGACTGGATACTCGTGCGGCTCCTGAAATTCACTGATGTCCAGATCCTCCGTAAAGGTACTTGGGACGACCTCGGGTGCCAGACCCTATTCATTGAGACGTTAACTGGCCAGTTCCGCCCCGCAGATGTCAGAGATTAGACCCACAAAGGTGCGGAGAATCTCCTGTCTTCTTGGGCTGTTCGAAGCGAGGACAATGCGCTTTCCTTTCAATCTCTTCAAGGGTGGAATTTGCAGGGCATGAGAAAGAACATGTTCAGACATTATAGCTGGAGATCGCGAGTAGAATGCGGCGTCGCTGGTCGTTAGAGCGACGCCGCGACCGCCATGCTCGACGACGTTTGCATTTGATTACATAAGCTGATCCTTCACCTAGCTGAGCTGAAATTGTTTATTAGAAAAGAAGAGTCCCCTTGAATCTGAGACACTCTTTCAGAAAGCATGGCTAACAATTAAAACTCATAATTTGAGCAGTCGCTAAAGATATGCATACTATCCTACCACGTCTGCACTATGAATAATAACATTTGAGTGTGTATTTGCCTACTGATTTGGAATTTGCAGAAACCCCATCAGCAGTTTCACAATTTACTTTTTTTGACTTGTGCAAGCGTAAAAAAGCGCAAAAAAGCGTAAAAGCCCCGTTTGGAAAAAGCTAGGTCCCAAATGCCGAAAAGTCACACCATCTCCCCTCGTTTCCCACCAAAATAGGCGACAAATCGGAACAATCCGATACTCCACGGGAGCTATTTTTGAACACCACTCAAAAACATAACTTGTTGTGAATTTCTGAGGACTAAGGCATAGTAAATGCATTCATAGAAAGAAGAAATACTTGGTTTTATTTTTGCCCAACTTTTTGCAAGCTGAAAAGCGCGGAAAAGCGGAAAAGCAAATTGCGAACTTGCTGATCCGGGCCGAGCCTGAGTCCCGTCGGACAAAAGAATTAGAGGTCTAAGTTACTAACAGTGACAGTAAATAGAGCTCACCAGATACCAGAGTTTCTTTGTATTGACTTACAGTTATGTCGCTCGTGCACACACACGATACTATAACGATGGACCCAAATGATTAGGAATGTTTTCAATATGTACTTAAACGAATTTGACACGAATTGAAAGCCCAAAAGCCGCTGCAAATACCTACTCGCATATTTTGATTTAGATTATTGACCTCCTGACCAGTCATCTGAAAATACTGTGAGATATCAGGGCTTTCAAGGATGCCGACTCGAGTGACTATTTTTATACCATCCTTGACTTCGTGGAAGGAGGCCACACAAGGCGGGAACATTTTATACCATTTTCGGTATATGTTGCGCCACAATGTACTCAGGTCAGGATCCGACAGCTGACTTCGTGGGATTGGCCCTTAAATATTCTCCCAAGTGAACCAAAGATACCTCGGCGTTCTTGGGGACGAGAATATCCAGACAGAGCAACCTTCTACGTTTCACATTGCGTTTAATCTAGAACTTGAAGTCTGATAGATTCTGTGAAATGACGGCCTCACCAGTACTGTCTCCCAAAGTCGTGTATTACGGTAACGTTAACGCCCAAATATCCTGAGAACTGGTAGGTGCCACGGATTGTAGGCTGCCCATTTTCAATGAACCTTTATGTTGGGATGATACTTTAAGAACCTCCAGAACGTCTGACAACGGGTGTTCTGATAAACTCATAGATGACCATAAATTCTTAAGACATTTTCAATACATGCACTTAGCCTAAATAATCGAAGGTGTGAGTACTCACTCCATGATATACTTAGAGAAAGAGAGAAGAGAATAGTTTCTTCGCTAACCAAAACGGTGGTGGAAAGAAGGGGTACCGAGCCCATGGTATGTCCTTATCGGACCGTGGCGAGGATGTAAAGAGCGTCAGAGGCAACGTCATTTCCAGACGACGGGGAAGCAGGACGGGCTACATGTGAAGAATATGTCTCACAGTCTCATTTGCTCTCGGTAAGTTTCGGACCTCCCTCGAGGTACCAGTCTTGATCCCAAGATCGAACTTTTGTTGCTAACATTAGGTATGACAATGGTTCCATGATTCTTCCCTGTGGTAGCAGGATTTTCTCATTGAAGCTGCTAAAATTGTGCGGGATGTCACTCGGCCAACTCTACCTTTTCACATCCATTCATTTGATTCTGAATGATGTTACCAATGAGTGCGCTGTTAAGGAGTAACAAATGCCTCTGGCTCGTAGAAACAACAAACTGGGCACTGGTCTGTTAATGCGACCTCTAAGATACAGCGCAGGAACCAACAAACTTACCTAGATTGAAACCGAACAGTGGCCACTGCGTGGGTGTGAGCACAAAGAGCGGGGCCGCGAGCACTTGCAGATAGGACTCCGTCGATCGAGGGGCGTTCGCAGGCTGCTTCACCATCAAATTTGTCTCGTGTTCTCTCACTCGGGGTAAACCCGCACGCGCCGGAATGGCATGCGTTGCAAGAGAGCATTATCTCTGCTTCGGAACCGATCGCTGAGCCATGAGAAAGCGCCAAAGAAAGAATACGCTTGCTGGGAGTTTACAACGAGGTAAACTGGGAATCGAATTCTCATGACATCTGAGATAGAATCTGCCCCCTTTCAGCGAGACACCGCCAATGCATCAGCCGTCAAGAAAACATATGGATACACAGAAAACCACGATGTCGGTCGGAAAGGTATCGCGAGAATGCTTGCAGCAACGTTGTTAAGCACGAACAATTTCTTGGAGTCTACTTAAATGCAGAGAATTAATACGAGAGATGGACAGTTATCGCGAGCGGGATATTGCTTCCATTGCAATATTTCAAGACGAGTTCTTGTGAGAAAAGCCTTTTTTCTAAAGAGTAACAGCGGCGTTATCTGGTTAAAATCGTTGGTCCATGGAGGAAAAACAAAAACGCCGCTGAATTCAAATATGCTCACCCTACGTAACGAAGAACCGGTTCTTTGCGTGGATGTGGTTATGATAGTTGCCCTTTGACCTATCGGCAGCCAGGCGGCCAACAGCCAGAGGTCTCTGGGAAGTTGGAACGTTAAAAGAGGGTCAATGCCGGCGGCAGTGCGGAAATTTGGTAACGAGTAACCAATGTTGCGGATGAAGTTTCCATGCGTCGATGTCGTCCACCAGTATAAGAGTGACGCAGCGGCGGCCTTGACTTTCTCAGGTCGTTGGCATGTACGCTTCGTCACCGGGTATTGGATGCCTGCAAAATACACGCTGCTTGCGCGCGACGTGATGTAGATTCGGGGGGACAGTGGGCCAGATTAATGAGTATACAGAAAGAGTAATTCGTTCCATGGTCGACCAGGTGATATTCGTCAGGAGATGTAGGAATGCCACAATGCCGAAGAGAACTGGGGGAGTGGTGAGACGCCAACAAGCTCGTTAACGATTACGGACATTTAACTTTGGTATTTTGAAACGTACCTCTGCGTTAAGACAATTCCAAACGGCGATAGCGACAGATTTCAAGATGCCAAATGAAGAGAATTATAAATTATCATCGTTCATAAATAGTAAAAAAAGTTCACACCTTAGTATAACTTGGCCTTCTCTCTCCGGCACTCCTGTCCTGTAAATATTCGCGGCTGAGCCACACCAAGAAGCAGACAGAAGCATCTTTCGTAAAACTGTTACGAAGAACGTAGGATAAATTGCACTCATGTGGTTCCCCAACAGCCGACGAACATGGCGTTGTTGGGCATAAATATATATGGTAACTCACAAGTTCTCAGTGAGACGCATACATTGAACGGCTGCCATAAGACGTCTCTACCGAAGCAATGGTTCAAGGCCTGCAGCAGTGGTAAATCATCACGAGGAGAAAACATCTTCGATCTCGGAAAAAAAAAACCAACACTTGTATTCTTTCCTATGCTTCGACGTTTCGTCCATCCGGACCGCCTGCTGACAGCCACCCAACGTTGCACTGCCTGCAAAATTCTCGTCAATCGCACCGAATATAGGGTCGAAGTCGTGGCTCCTCGCGCCAGAAGAGAGGAACAATATCAACTTCCTTGAATCTTCCTACCGTCGTCTTCTTCTCGAATGATTAATGCACGCATCGGGATGACGGCCAAAGGGCATTGTCCATGAGGCGCAAGGCTGCCCCGTTCCCATCCACATGCCAAAGCTCCTCCAACAGTCGAGTAATTATTCGAACGACAAGACTATCTCCCGAACCGCCGAGACGCTGATAATAGGACTGACTCTCCAGAGGCTTCGCGAGCCACAACCGCTCGCTCAGTCTTGGTTCCTGGAGATTTGACACTCCCAACGACGTCGAACAGCGGCGTTTGTATTCTAGGTCGAAGCTCGGTCTGGCCGACACACCAGTACGACAACGCCGTAGAGTTCGATGCCATAATCAGATCCTTCGCTGTGATGATTCCGAGAGCGGACATTTTGGGCTCGGAGACGGCTGGAGAATGGAACCGAAAGGATGTAAAGTGGCAGTTAGGATGGACCCCATTCCAGAGATCTTTACTCGAGTGTCGTGAACTGCTTCAGTCAGAGTGAAAGCCAGTCCAATCGTTTGTGAGCTGGTGCAGGTATTCGATTCGGTCCATTATGAAAGTTCCGAATCGCCCCTTTGAGGTGTGCTCGACGGAATCGGTGGGCGAGCCGTCGGAGAGGTTGGAATTGATATATCGTCTTCGATTTTGCAAGTCTCCTGATAGCTATTAGAAGTAATATGGAGTTATAAAGAAGAAACACCGACTTGGAGAGCTAACTGCATTGTGGACTTGGTTCACATTCTAGCTGTTCATTTTGATCCGTAGACTAAGAATCCATCCATTGAGCATCGGAGAAGTTATGTCAATTCAACGAAAAATGAGAGATCCGAATAGGAAGTTTGAATGGTCCAAGTCCGTGAAGTTGGGTTCTGGAAGACGAAGCAGCGACGGAGAAACTTGCAACATGAACAGAAAAAAACTCAGGAACTCAGTGCGCCACCGTCATGAATTGATTGCACCCGGAAAGACCGGGACGCCCTAGCCGGAGTATTTTCGTGCCACAATAGCTTGACCATTTGGCTTGGAAATTTTCGTTAGCGGCATCTGGGGTCGCTCGCAGTTCCGTAGCATGTGCTGCCTAGTATCCCTGCACAAGCGGAGAGTATCAAAGGGAGAAAAGGGTGATAAAGAGTGCATCCAAGGTACGTACTGTTTAAATTTCCCGAACGTATGGGCTTCCCAGACGTGATGCTCTGGCAGCGCCGTGTATCACAAAAATTGACGCCGTTAAATTTCCACCGTTATATTTAGAGCCTGTGTTAACATAAGAGGAAAGTGAGGTAACACGAAAGATTGCCCTGGCCTTTCTAGCTGCACCTAGCTGCAGGTTTCATTAACCCGAGTGCATGCCGCTGCTGTTGCGGGTCCCACGCTGCAGTCGATACCGTGAGTCTACAATGTGAATAAAGATCATCGAAGTGCTTATTCGGAGTACATGGAGATATTCAGTGGCCCGAATCGTTTCAAACCCCCTCGTGGACTTGAAGCTGACGTCGGAAGCAACCCCAACCGAGAGCAGGACCGGGATAAATGGACATTCTGGGGAATTTGACTCGCGAAGTCTTGCGCTGGTGTCGAGATTGAACATGGGCCGGACTGGGTTTCCCGGACCGCGGCGTTCGAGTAGTGTGGATGATGCACCTCAGATCAACAGCGAAATAAAATAGAAAAGCGAACCTATATTACAGACCTCAAGAAAAAAAAATTAGGCAACTAACTCTGAAAATTCTCCGTTATCTATCATCTCTTGCACGATGTCTAAACCCCCAACCAACTCGCCCTTGACGATTAGTTGGGGGAAGGTAGGCCAATCATTCAGAACCTTCAAACCTATCAGAATGTCAGCCGTCATGTTTGAGTACGTATGTGGCAACAGAATAAAACGCACCTTGCCGCACGCTCTCGTCCGATAGAATATCAAAGTGGGTAAATGATACATGCTTGTCCTTCAGTAACGCGGAGATTCTGCGAGAGAAACCGCAGCGTGGCGCTTCTGGGGTACCCTTCATGAACAGAACCACCGTGCTCTGGTTCATTAACCTACGAAGCCTGTCGTTAAGCTGCTCTGGCGTTTCTTCCTTTTCTCCAACTCCAGGTGGGACTACTGTGGGTGCTTTTGCTGGTGCATTGTCGGTCCGGGAGAGGGGACTGTACTGTGGACTAGAGGCGTGGGTGGCGACCGCCTGGGTCAGACCTGCAGCATCCGCGCCGGATATACGATTCAGAAGGGTGTGGCCCTAAGTATAGTATACGAGTGTTATTAACGCTTTGTATCACCATCCGTTAAGTGGACGCACCCTCAGAATGATGAATGAAGGAACTGCCTCAATATCGAAGGATTCGGAGATATCTGATTGCTCTTCCGCCTCAACCTATGGATCCACCAAGCGTTTGTAATTTTCGATAGATCAGCACATTTTCAGAAACTCACCTGCAAGAACAAAGCTGCAGGATACTTCACCGACAGCTCTTTCGCAACAACGTTCATTTGCTTGCATGGCTCGGCCCATGGCGCCCAGAAGTTGATAACGGAAATCCTGTTGAGGTCCCTCGACAGAAGGTCCTGGAAGTGAGATGGCGAGGTGACTTCAACGAAATTTGAGCTCGACATCGTGTTGTGCAGAAGAGAAATCAGTACGAACGAGAGTTATGTGAAAAGCGGCGAATGGCCGAGCGTGGTTAGTAAGACTTGTTATCGGATAAGATGGCGCAATTCGGATCTAGCCGGTGCCTATTTTAGAAACAGCGCCCACACTCTCTGTTGCGACCATGACACTCTGTCGAAAAGCTGTGGGCATCGTTGCTCAGCACTACTTCATCATCTCGGCGTTTATCAGGACCCCTGCGTCTCTCTTCGGATCCATTCTTACCGATATCGCGGGCTTGGACATTGACCTCAATAGCTGTCAATAAATGAGGCGTTCCGTTTCATCCCAAACTGCGAACTCGCAGCCCGACTTTTTTAACCCACCCGGTGACGATGCGCCATCCATCCCATTACTCTCTCAAGATACTTAGACCAAGTAATCCTCTTCGTGCACAGGTGCGCCCTTTTCTGAATTTGTGCCGCAATATTTCTCATTTTCATGTCATATAGCCTAAAGGGATCGCCAATATTCCGACGACGGCTATTGTGCGCAGCGTTCGACGAGACGCCCACAGAGATAAGAATCACCCCCACCCCCGAGTGAGTACATTATCACGTCTAAAGCCCTAAAGCACGCTCAACAACCCCCCAGAAGCCCTTGGAAACGACATGGGATCTTCAATTTGCCAGCGTTTACCCGTCGAGCTGCTGGACATGATACTGGACTCTGTGCTCTCATCCGACGAAGAAGAGGTACGACCATTCTCTGCTGTTTGCCAGCATTGGCGCTGGAGGATTCACCGTCGTACCTTCGGAGAAGTTCATATCAACCAAACAACTGTTAAACAATTTACCCGCATCATCGATTCCCCGTTTTCCTGCTCAGGAATTCTCCCCGCTATTCACAGTCTCTATTTGCGAACGAAAGGATATGACGAGTATTGGTCGGACTCCGAGCTCATCGCCCTCAATACTATGCTAGTTAAAATGGCCGAATGGACAAAGCTAACTATGCTAGAGTTGACGAAGGACGGTGGAGGGGACAGCTGCAAACTGGGGATCCGGCATTTTTCTGAATTTTCCTTTCCCCATCTCACCACTCTCAGCCTTCGCCGGGTTAATTTCCTAGGCCCGAAGGATTTCGTTGGTTTCTTTGGCTTTTTTCCTGCCTTGAAGTACGTCTATTTTGATGACGTGCGCTGCCAATGGCCAGAGGAAATACAATCCAAACTGCCCTCGGGGGACTTCATGCTAGCGTTGGTAATCCATAGCGTATCTGCCCATCGAACGACGATTAAATGGACTCTGGAGGGTTCAGTATCGTCTATCGCGCCCGAGGACCTGTACAGCCTTGGGTGGTTAACGCAGGTGGATATAAATACCCTTCTCCGAACATTTGGGCCATCCCTTCGCAAACTCGACATAGATTTTCAGCTAACAATCTGCCAATGTGAGTAATGCTTCTCTGCAGGTCCCCGAGGGTCGTAATCATTCTTGCTCACACCTATACAAATTCTTATAGACTCCTCCCTCCTAGAACATCTCGTAAATGTCCTAGACCTTTCCGTCACGCCTCGCCTTCGACATATCAGGATTGGTTCTTCTAACCGTGTCCTATCTTTCATGCACTGGGTGCCGCGAGTCCTGCACGGGCTAGCAAAGACGAACCACCCCTGTTTGGACGTTCTGGAGATCCGATTCGCCTCGTCGCGCCAATTTCATCTTGATCGCCCTTTTCTTCGCTGCCTTACCCTCGGGCTCGAGGAACCGCAGTACAGCGCCATCAAAAAGATCAACTTTATCGCATACCACGACAGTCAGTTCGACAAGGACATCGAGAAGGCAATCACCCAGACTATCCAGAAGGACCTTATGCGTTGGCACAAGCAGGGCATGATTGGGCTCACCTTTCGCCGGCGCTAGGTGTGATCGCTAGGTGTACAACGTGTGTCCCTCCAATCCTTTGTCGGCCTAGTCTATATATGGTGCCCAAATATTATCCGACTCCCGAGCGGCGCTGATTCGATATCAGATTCCATAATTCTCACTTCGTTCCTACTCGGTGCCTCGTCGTCGTTGTTACGATGCGACCTCTGAGTCTGGATCAGACACAGTCAAGGGTCCGAGATTAAACACAAACGGCCGCCTAAATTTAAACCTGCCCAAATCCTCTTAAATCCTCTTAAATCCCTTTCAGCTTCCTTGAACCCAGGGACGCTTAGGGGCAATTCCGTTATGATTTAACGCATTCGGGAGAAGGACGTCAGCTTCGCACTTTGCCGGGACTCTATGTACTCTATGTGGCTTTTGCAAAACCTGAGTAATACCATACTTGGTCATTTCCTCTACTCGTCCTCTACCCCGCGATGAGCGCCTCTAATATGATGGCGTTGGACTGCAGTATTTTGGTGCGCAATGCATAGCATCACTGCATATTTTTGGTGACAGAGCCGATGTATGGCGCGTCTCACGCGCACGGTGGGTCCGCATGCCGTGTCACTTATGAAATACGTCTGGTTATCTTATAATGACAGGTATTTAAATGGTTTCCTCCCTACATATTGTGGCGGAACAGCAACAGCAACGGAGTAGGCTAGAAGCTCTGCGAGCTCATTTCGCCGTGTCCAAATTTCATTTATTTCATTTACAAGGTAGATCTGTCTGCTGTTTTTCTCATCGGCCAAGGCACAGATGATAATGCTGCATGCTGGAGCCTGCCAGTACGCACCTGGTCTAGCGCTCATTGGAGATAATCAGCTGGGTCAGTTGCAATTACTCAGTATTCTAGCAAGAACGGATCTACCAATCAGTCGAGACAGTTTATCTATCTATGGTTGGCAATCCTCTGTAGCTTTTGCCTTGAATCTCAGTGTTCCGAGTCAGTGGCTGCACGTGTGTGATCCCTGTAAAAGAAAAAAAAGTAAGAGAGTTGAAACGTTGATACATTCGGTTTGTGAAAGAAATTGTTTAAACCTCAATCGTAAGTATTCTTTCAAATCCTGGCGTTTCAAACCATTTCAAAAGTTTCTGCGCAAGGTCTGCGGAAACAAGCCTGAGCAAAGCCTGAATCACAAACGTATGTGACTTGAAAGTGACACTCGTGACCGAATGTGACACTCCCTGCGAAAGCAGAAATTCAGAGTCACGAACGTGGTCGAAGGCAACGTTGAACTCAAATCGATTATCGTATACATATACATGCTCTAACTTAAGCAACCCTGGAGTCTATACCTCTTCTTCCTTTGACTCGAAAAGTTGGAAGGAAAACATCCAATCTTATACCAGCAACTTTTGTGATGAAGTTCAGGTATGTTCTATGTTCTGCTTAGAAGATTTCATTCTTTGACTGAAGTGGAATCCATAGCTCTGCGCTCAAGTTCAATGCTGTTTCCGAGTGGTGGGATAACTATATTGCGTATGTTTTTCTAGAGCTTGGTGATTCATGACATTGACACCGACGGGGACAGCTATGACGCTCTCAAGAAGTACATATACCAGCTCGAGAAACAGCAATATACACATCACATTCCCGACCTCGAATCCAACGAACAAAGCTCGCTTTTGGCAGGAGAAGAGACCAGCGGGACCGATGCGCTGTTCATTCCTCTTCTGGACCGCGAATTGAGGAAGATCATCTCTTTCTACGAACAGCAGAAGAAAGAACTCGTAGAGGAATTGGACAAGCTAGAGAAGGCTATCGAGGTGCAGGATGAACTAGGACTTCAGGGAGATCATTATGCAGACTACGAAGACGTTATGGACGACAATGACGACGAGAGTTTCTCCGCCTCGCGGAGTCCGGACGGTATCAGACGGTCAATGAGTCGGCAGAGGAAGCTGAGCTCTGCTGCACGACCGAGAGGAAATTCATGTGCGTGTTTTGGTTACCTCTGAATTCCATGTGTCATGTTTTTTTCAGTCGCAGGACCTTCTACAGATCTGAACCCTGCCGCAAGACGCCAAAGCATCACGTCCATAGAAGGAACGTATGAACCTCCCCCTGTTCCAAGAAGCACACTAGGGAGGCTTTCACGAGGTATCGGCAACCTCAAGGACAGCATCATCTCGACGACTTCAGGAGGCGGGGAGCATGAACACGAACACACGATTTGGAACGCACGTTCGGACTACGCGTACGATACGCGCCTTCTTTACAAGCGCCGGATCACAACCCTCTACATTGCATTCACAAATCTTAAATCGTATGTCGAGATCAACCACTCGGGCTTCCGCAAGATCATCAAGAAGTACGACAAAGTTACAGAGTCGGCGCTCAAGGACCGGTATCTCCACACTGTCGTCGAGGTCGCCCTGCCCTTTACACAAGCCGAGAAGGATTCGGTCAACGATGCGCTCAACCGTCTTGTCGAGCTGTACACCAAGTGTATCTGCCATGGTGACAAGGCCGTGGCACGACAGCAGCTTCGCCTTCACCAACGCGAAAACATTGCCTGGGAACGCGACACTGTCTGGCGGCAGATGATTGGGCGGGAACGTCGGGGAGAGGGCGTCAACCAAGACATAGTTGGCGCGACGCTAATACATGAGCCAGAGCCCGCCCTGGCGGATATCCCGACGCCCGTGGGGATTTTTAAGATCACAAAGCGCCGAATCTTCAAAGTGGTTGCGCTTGCTATATTCATTTTACTGCTTAATATCCAGGTTATCGAAGGCGTAACGGCCAATCATTGTTTCGCTATCCTTTCATTTTGCACTATCCTTTGGGCTACAGAGGTATGTTCTGGGTCTTGGGGGCATATCTACATACCTAAAATTAACCTGGCTTCGAAATTCAGGCTATTCCTTTATTCGTGACATCTATGTTTGTCCCCTTTCTTCTAGTTGTGCTCCGTGTTATTCGTAACACGGATGGAGAGCGACTGAGTGCTCCCGCCGCTACCAAGTACGTTTTTGCGCAACGCCGTCTACGTGCCTGAAATAACCCTTGTTATCAGATATGTATTCTCTGTGATGTTCTCACCCACCATTATGCTCTTGATTGGTGGCTTCACCATCTCATCAGCGCTGAGCAAAACTAATATCGATCGTGTCTTGATCACGCGCGTACTCAGCTTGGCGGGGACTCGTCCTAGCACGGTCTTGCTTACCTTCATGGGAGTTTCGTGCTTTGCGAGCATGTGGATTAGGTGCGTTGTATTCTCGTCATTTGAACTATATTCTGCTGCTGTCTTCTGGCGGGCTCCCTCTTTGTGTCATGTTATCTGTTTTTGTTTCTCGGCGAAGCTAATGAATCGGTTTGGTACCCCGAAAGTAATGTGGCAGCACCCACGCTCTGCTTCACCCTGATTCGAGTACGTCGACATTTCATTCAGTCGAACTGCATAGCGTTGTGGCACTATGCAGCGGTCTATTTCCACCCCCCTTTTTTGCTTACCGTACTTTTCTGTCTAGCCTATCCTACGGACGCTTCCTCCGAAATCGGCCTTTGCTCCTTGTCTCATCGTAAGTAATTCCTTTCCGGAGTATTGGCACATCCATAGACTAAGAATGCTGACAAATTTTTTATTTTCCATCTTCCATTTCTTGACTGGTGTACAATATCATTTACATGCAGCTCGCAATCGCACTGGCGGCAAATATAGGAGGGCAGAGCTCGCCCATCTCGTCACCGCAGAACCTTATTGCGCTCCAATTCATGGACCCGAAGCTCGATTGGGGATCCTGGTTTGTTGTGGCGCTACCCGTCTCTGCCGTCTCAATATTCTTAATCTGGCTCCTGCTCCTCGCGTCGTACAAACCTTCCCGGTCGCCCGATGGAGAAGGCGACATCGAGATCAGAGCAATTCGCCCGACGAAGGAACCATTCACGACTAAGCAATATTGGGTGACCTTTGTTTGTCTCGTCACCATAATCTTGTGGTGCATAGCCCACACAATCGAGGACTGGATAGGTGACATGGGTGTCATCGCTTTGATCCCTGTGGTCGCATTTTTTTCGACAAGTGTCCTGAAAAAGGTGAGCTAATGATGGAGGTGGGGTCGCCTGATCGTCATTCTCTTCTTTTCTCGTCCCAGCCTTTTGCTATTCCTCCGTTTGTCGTGGATTTGGGCTAATGTGTTCCGATCATAGGATGATTTTGATAACTTCATGTGGACAATTGTATTCCTGGCCATGGGAGGCATCGCTTTAGGCAAAGGGGTGGAGTCGAGTGGCCTCCTCGATGTGTTAGACGATAATATCCGACATCTCGTCGAGGGTTACTCGCTCTACACTGTCGTGTTAATCTTATCCCCCATCGTATTGGTCAGTAACCACGCTTCCGAATACTCCTGTGCTTGCGTGCTGACACGTCCTCCTTTTTTGCACAGATCGTTTCGACTTTCATCAGTCACACCATAGCAAGTGTTTTGCTGGTCCCCATCGCCCAAACGGTCGGAAACAATCTCCCTGGAAAGCCCGCGAATCTCCTCATCTTCATCACTGGTCTCATTTGTTCCGCTGGGATGGGAATGCCTGTCTCTGGCTTCCCAAATCAGACGGCGTAAGTCCTCTCCACTCCCTGTTGGAGTACCTCTTCCTTTTAGACGGTCTCTGACATCTCGATTGTTCGGAATAATAGGGCCACGCAAGAAGACGAATTAGGCGAACTCTATTTGAGCAATATAGATTTCCTAAAAAATGGGGTGCCGGCAAGTATAATCGCAACGCTGGTAAGAAGTCTTCTCTTGTTCTTCCCAAATCCTAGTATGATCTGATACTTTTTTTTACCTCAATAAAGGTCGTTTCCACGCTCGGTTTCGTATTAATGTTAGCTATCAGGTATGTTTTTATTACACTATGTGATCTCCAACGAAACAGTAACGATGCTCCCTTATACAGGGTATAAATCGCTTCTATTTTAGATACCTGCTTTGTATTTCAGTCCTTAGAAGACTGGGCTGTTGCTTTTTCAGATCCGCTTCTTGCTTTCTTGCCATCCATCTGTGTGAGGGACCTTGAAATCTATACCGGTTCTTGCAAAAGTTATACCGTCGCGAGAACAATATGTGGACACACACGAAACGTCATCCGGCGAAAGAGACTGGAGAAAGGCGCCAATCTTGGCAAGGCAATTTTTCACGCGGAACCGGTCCGTTGTATTATAATCCCTCTCAGCGAGCGTCGTTGTGGTTCTTTGGCAGAACTCTAGGCGCCAGGTAATCGTCCACTGAATTCAGGCGGGGCAGGTTTCGTGTGATTTTGTTGTATGCAAATGGAGAGCTTAGATTGAGGACTTGTCTGCTGCTCTTTCGCGCGGTCGTCACGGTCGCCAAAGAGGATGGTCATGTGTGTTAATTAGCATCTGTCCTTCGAACAGAGGGTGCAGGGCTATGTTAACTACGCTTTATTGTTTTCTTTTCAAATTCTAGATGTTAATTACGCTTGCGTTGGCCCTGTCCTCATAGGACGTCCCAAAACGAGGAAATGATGATTCAATGAAATGCGCTAGCAAATCACCGCCACGGCTCCCTCTTCACGTTGTTCCGTCAGGGAGATATGCAATCTGTGTCCCCGCATATGCCAAATCAAGGCTAAATGTAATAATTCAAGATAGATGACTCGGGACCGAGAAGATGCCGCATCAGCTAACCTGGGGCCCGAGGCCCGCCTTTTTTCATAATTATCACCGTTTGAGTGAAATTATACCCATATCTCGTCCCAGACCCTTGGATATCGCAAATGTCGAGAAGGTATAATTGTTATTCCGACCTATTTACCATTTTAGGCAACTGCATTCACATCCTTCCACGAAGTCAAACATTCGCATACGAGACACACACCTCATGGTAACTCTTCCTCCTCTTCGACTTGGAAGGGGCGGGGCGTTGGCCCTTTAATTCCGCGGAACATGCATGGCCGTTCGAATCTCTCCTTGGCTTCGGTTAAACGAATCTATCCCCCCTCCCGCCCAGAAGTGGCTAGAGATGGTAATATTTCCAGTATCTCGCAAGGGGTCCGCTCACATCATGATGCCGTGGGTATAACAACCCAATCAAATCGTGAATGCGAGAAAGCGAGGTATATGGGCCTGGCGATTATACAATACATTTGTGAATAGCTATGTAGAGCCGTAGGAGCGGAATTATACGAATACACAAGACGGCAAGAAAAGGGAAAAGGGAAAAACACTATCGTAAGAACGAAACTATTACTATGAAATAACTACGGCGGATAAAGACGAATAAGTAATCAAAGGAGACAAGGTCACCACGGCCGGTGAGGGTGTGTCGAATCGCTGTCACTATGCACTTCGTAGGAACGTCGGTGCAAAGCATACGACTCAGCCTCCGAAATCCTGCCATCCCTATCCATATGCGCATGCGGCGAGGACACCCATTGCTGATTTAGACGCCCCGCGATCCCCGGAAAGGGCTTTCCCCGTGCCATGCTGCTGTTATACTGCGCGTGCGCGCGGTCTTCGCTCTCTGACAGCGAGTTCGGGGTAGCGGGCGAGGTCGGGGAGGGGTTCGACGTCGAGTCGCCCTCGTGCGAGGCCTCTGACCAGCGTGGCGGCCCGTCGGCCTTGGGGATGGGCTGGTGGTACCCGTGACTGGCACTCGACGACGAGCGAGGACGATACATCGTATGTTCCTGGTGCGACCGGGGCGAACTATACGGCTGGAAGCGGGGGGAGGTGTTGACAGGTATCCTGGAATATAAAAACACAATTAACAAAAACAAATCCTAACCCCCCCTAAAAATCCGCCTCCCCCCCCTAAATGCAAAATACGCACGAGGTAGATAGCGAGTGGCGGCGGGTCCACGCCTGTTCGTCCGATGATTTAGCGGCCTTCGGGTAGTCGTTGTCGTCCATGCGCAGGCGGCGCAGCACAGCGGCCGAGTCCCTCGAGCCGCCGTCGCGCAGGGACTCCATCGCCGATATCGGCGGCAGCGCGTAGGGCGAATCCCCTGCGCTGCCCGCGCGTGCGCCCAGGATCGGCGCGAGCCGTATGTCGCAGTCCTCCTGCGGGCTGCCCTTCGACGACCCCTCGCGCATGGAGAGCGAGCGGATATCGAGCGAGAGCCCCATTTTCGAGGCGGGCCCCGCCGCCGCCGCCCCCGTGGGCTTGCGGAAGGACGTCGGAGGGTGGCTGCTGTACGGCGACCAGTGCTGCTGCGAGAGCGTCGGCGAGCGCATGTCCGACAGGCTGCTGGCTGCAGGCGAATAGAGGTGCCTATCCGATGGGCCCTCGTCTCGTGGGTGGTGGTAGGGGTATGCGGAATACGGCGACTCCATAGGATAGTCCTGGTGTTGGGAGCGCACCTGTGCGGGGTAACCTAGAGGGGGATGCCCTTGGGCGTGGGCGGGCGGGGCACCGTTGGGGGTGACAACCGTCCAGCCTGCAGGCGCGCGGGGCATCTGCATGATGGCGGGCTGCGTCGTGCGTCTGGCGCGCCGCCGGCCTTGTCCGGTGGGCACGACCTGGCCGTACCCGGGCTGGTCGGGCGCTAAGCATGTGTCGGGAAAGGTGGGTCTGCAGAGGGCGGCGATTAACCTCCGCCGTCAAGTCAAGTCATTGTTTTTTGCGGAGGGGACATACCCAAAAAGCGGGATTAAATCTTCGCGAATGGCCCAAGCTACCCTGCAGAGAACGCAAAAAATCCGAGTCGTTAATACGGCGGTCAGACTTGGACCATAGAGGGCGTCAAGAACCTTCGTGATAGTTTTAGAGCGACCTGATAAAACGGCACAGAAAACGTTAATTAACGGCCCTTTGCTTTTGTATGGCGTCATCAAGTAACGCAGGAGAAACACACACCTCATACGGCATCCATGTCCCTTGAATTTTCAGGTACCCCCCGCGGACGCGACGGATGAGGGGCGCGAGATCAGGCTGGGAATCGATCATTTTCACGATGTCAGCTAATCATATGGTGAGCATAGAAACAGACATAAGGTTGTTAGAGGCGCTCAAAGAACACACCTTTGGAATTACCGAGAGCTGTCGGAATGCAAGGTGGATAGCGAGCGAGAGCGGTGGCGAGGTGAGCGCGCCATGGGAGGCGTAAGACATAGCGAGGCAGAGCGCACCTTTCCAAATCCCCGTCCAGAGAATATATCCGTCGTCAATGTCCATCATTATCCATTGGCCGTTGAGCGGGTATTCATAGACGGGTCTAGAATGCGGGGTGCGAAGCCGTCTGTTGGTTCGCTGCGCTGAGAAACAATACTACAGAGGACGCACATATAGCCGCGCACATCATTGCTGGTGATGTAGCGCCCTTTCGTGACATGGTGGGTGGGGCTCGCATACGGTCGGAAGCGCGGGCCAGCGGCGGCAGAAGCAGGCTGGACGGAGTCCTGTGGGTCATTAGCGCCTGTGCGGGGGCGGGGGCGGACGCGCTTAGCTTACTTGCAGCATGCTGGCGGACATTTTGGGACTTGGAAAGAGGAAAGAAAAGATGATGGGACGCAGCCGCGGGTATATGTAGTGGTGGATCTGCAGGCCGTGCGCTTGGTTTTGTGGTGGATCAGTTGATCGTTTGTCAGGGAATGCTCGAGACCGGGATATGAATATGAACTCGTGGCATCATGAGCCAAATATGAAAAGCGAAAAAAAAAAACAGGCGAGTCGAAATTGAAAAGCACGGTATCTCTGACGGCATTTTTCGGTCTGTCTCCGACGACGGCATTTTCTCCTTGAGCGAACCTAATCTGGCGAACCACGCGTAAATATGTCACCAGCCTCTGTCCGCCTTGGGCCACGGTCGGCAAGATTTAGCGATAGACCCGGAAAGGGCACTCGAACCCACCAGATTCAGATCTGTTGCCAGCTCCATGAGTCCGTAGTACGGCCCTCGCCGCTGCCTCCCTCGTCGCCGCGCATAGCGACGTCCAGGACCAATTTCAAACGCCCGCTTTTCCAGTGGAACGCGTCTTGCAGGCCACCGCACCCAAGCCTAACCGAGCGCACGTACGCAGGTTAACATCCTATGTATTTCATTGGGTCGCGCCATCGCGTCTTATCAGCGGCAATCGGATGAACCAAAGAACAGCACACGGAATGGGCTTTCGTAAAATAGAAGGGGCTATTTCCCCAATTTTCCCTGTGCTCATGACGATTTGGTGGGCGTTCCTGAGTTGACCTCGATCGAAGAACTCTAACATCACGAGCTGACCTGAGTCGAATGCCCGTGGGAATAGTCCGAGGCCTCGCAAGCTCCTTGACAACAGCGGCCCGCCCTTATCGCATCTCGGTACCGACCACGCTAAAATCACTCTAACTATATCCCACCATTTAAAATAGGCACACTCGTCTGTCTGTAAGAAAAGCACAGTCTAGAAGGCGAAGCAAAATAGAAGGAAATCAACAAACAAAACATCCCCCGAAACCCTGCATTTTTTCCCGCCCTCGAGCAGCGGCTGCGAAAATTCTATGTATCAGAAGCGAAACAAAAACAAGAAAAACAAGAAATCCTTCAAAGTCCATGGCCTTCGGCAGCGAAACCCACAAGCGCCTTCCGAACTTCGGAGGAGCCGACGCCTCCCGTCGTGTAAATCACGTTGCTGACCTCGAAGCCGTTGAACTGGCTCGCCGCACAAACCGTATAGGCACCCATGTTGTCGAACCCGAGCCAATCCCCGACCTGCAGCCCGCTTGGCAGCACCGTCTTCGGCGAAACACAATCAATCGAGTCGCATGTCGGGCCCCAGACGCTGCTGACGTGCGTCGCCTCCGTCCCCGCAATATGGAACGAGCCACCCATCGAGAGCACATACGGCTGCACGACCTGGTGATCGAACAAAATGCAGTTGAACGCCCCGTACACGCCATCATTGATGTAATCTAAAGAGCCCAAAAAACAAACCCAAAAAAGGAAGGGGGGATAAAAGGGAACCAATAAAAATGGACAAGGGGGAAGAGAAAGAAAAAAGATCAGTTATCGTCTTTGGGAAAACAGCGACATCAACGCGGAACGAGGGGGGACTCACACATGACACTGGGCTGATCATTAGATAGATCGGTGGGCGCCTGGGAAGGAGTGGCTGTAAGAGGAGCGCGGCGCGCGATAATGTTGGCCGCCAATCTGAACGCTTTAGATACGTAGAACCTTCCCGGCTCCGCAATAATCTTGATATCACCCCTCTCAGGGAAGTACCGATCAATCGCCTGCGTCAGCACGCTCGCGGCGTGCTCAAAGCGCGCGTCCTCGAACCCGCCCCCGACGTCGAGCAGGCTGAACGCATACCCTGCGTCCCGGCCCATATCGAACACCGCGCGCGCGCGCATGATCGCGTCCATGTACACCGTCGGGTCGTAGCACCCGCTCCCCACGTGGAAGCTGACGCCGACGACGTTCAGGTTGAGTTCTTTCGCCTTCGCGAGGAGGCCCGGGACCGTGTTGAGCGGGGCACCGAATTTGATGCCGAACGCGCACAGGCTTTTGGAGTCGTCCGTGAGGATGCGGATGACGCAGCGCGCGCCGGGATGCGCGCGCGCGATTTTGTAGAGCTCGTCCGCGTTGTCGAAGGTCATGAGGTCGACCCCTTTCTTCGCGGCGTTGCGGACGAACGAGACGGCCTTGCACGGGTTCGCGAAGATGATATTGGACGGGTCGATCCCGCCCACGTCGAGAATCATGGCAATCTCGTTATTGGACGCACAATCGAATCCCGCACCCAGCGAGGCGAGTAGGCGGATGATGTACGGATCTGGGTTGCACTTGACGGCTGCGTGAACAAAAAAAGAACGCGTTAGTTCTCCGTGAGCTTGAGAAAAAGGGGGAGGAAAAAAAGGAAGAGCAAGATGCTAGATAAGATAGATGAAAAGGGGGGTCGTCTGACTGACCATAGAAGGGCTGGATTTCCGGGAGGCAGGTTCTCCACCTTTGGTGTTGTCTGTACACTTCGCTGAGATCTGCTACGAAGAAAGCTTTTTCAGCATCCGGAACATGCTCGGCAGCAAGGCGGGACGCGTTCATGATGCCATTACGAAGGTGGACTTCCGGGTGTCCAGAGAAGAGTGGGGGGAGGGCTGGGAAGACGACGTCGCCTTTGTTGACGTGGGAGTCGGGGTTGAAGGGGGTCGCGGTCACTCGGATGGGAGGGGAAGAAGAAAGGATATCATTGACCAACGCATTGGTAGACCAAGGCAAGGTACTTTCGTGGAAATGCGCATACGGCTCCGATGACGCTGATATATCAAAATCAATCGGGTTGCGCGCCGCGAGGGTTTCCAAACGGGACATAGTATTAGGAGAGATAGACAGATCTAGAGAGTCTATGGGGTCGATGGAGGGGGGCTGTGGAGAGGCTATTGTTTCAAGTGAAGTGGCACGAGGCGGTGGCTTGGATGATAACGGCTGTGTGCAGTGGCTTTTGGGCTTTTAATCGTGCGGTGGTGAATCGTTGTCTTTTTTTTCGAGAGACGCTGGAAGCTGTCTTGTCTTGGACCCGGATTACCGAACCTGAACCGCCACGGTCAATGAGATCCGGGCGGGAGAGGACGGCAAAGGATGCGGGTTGTCAGTCAATGTGGGTTCCTCGCTCCCTGTACAGCGAGGAAACGGCTTTAAGGGCGATGAAGATGGGTTGGACGAGAGCGGTTTCTTGCTGAACGGACAACCTGGAAGTTGAAGTGGGATGCGAGATGCGGGGTGGCGGGGGTGGATGTGAGTCCTGTCAGGGGGGTTCGCCTGCAAGAATCGTCAGCAAACTGAGCCCCTACATAGGGATTGTAAAAATTGAGTGGCTACAGACCTCGAACCGATGACCACCTAGGGGGCGGGTGCCAGGTCAGCAACGTCATGAAAATTTTTAGGAGTGGCCGCTACGTACTCAAGGGTCAACAAACGAAGGTCGCTGTTTCTTTCTTGGTCAGTAATGATGAAGGAGGATATCTCCCAATGCCGTGCTCAGTGGATACAACGGCCTAAGGAGAGTAAAAGCGGAAAGGAGGAGTGGCTGCGAGAGTCTTTCGCGGTTGGATCAACCACTGAGCGGAGTTTCAGTCAACTATCGATGACTTGATCGGACTCTGCCGGCCCCGCATAGCCCTGGCCACTCCTCCCATATCCCCCATCCCAAGCACGCCCGCCGCCAGGCTCAAGCAAGGCAAGTACAACTATGGAAATAATCCTCATACTAGGCAATCTGACAGCGACAACTCATTTTTTGCGGATCGACACCCCAAACAGGACGTGTCGCCTCATCGATCGCCAAGGCACGCCCAATGCAGGCAAGAAGATATCACTTCGTCACCCTGCTTGTCGAGACGGTATCTATCACAGGTATTTTTGGACTTCGAGTCTTCGAGACTCGACTTGAGTTGATTCTAGATTTTGTGAGCGAGGACTGTCGTACGGCGTAAACAGCGTAAACCCGTTCTTCTCATTGGGCGTTCGGTCGCCAATGGGGGTGCGGCCGCCGTGGAACGCGTTCGCATCGCGCTGCGCACTCTAACCAAATGCGCTCGCGCCCGGTGCGCCGTTTACGACCACTGGACCCGTACACGGACCCATGCGGTTTTCAGGGCAGGGCTGGACGACACCCGCGGCTCAACAGGACATGAGAATGAAAATCTTTCATTCATATGATCATCGCGGCCAGCATTACCGGCGGCGGTCTCAACGAGCTCATATAACCGTTTTCATCCCAACGACGAAAATGATGAACATGTCCAGTGAAAGGCGCCCTGCAGGCTTTCATTTCCAATTATTGCTTAATTTGTAGATCTGCGTTCAGCGGGGTGTCATGATGGCAAAACGTATTAACGTCCAACAGTCAACTCGAACGAAAATACCGCGAAGCGCACATGAAAATCACCATCATCACCAGTAACATCGTCTTTGAACATGATGGGGACTTTGTGATCTCCCGCTAGTGTAACGGGGGACCCACCAAAACCATGTGTGCCGTCCAAAGTTCCATGTTTCGATGACTTATTAAGGGTGCGCAGCTATTATATTAATATGCCCTTCAGTTTTAGAGTTGACAAACCAGAAAGCGATTCGTCGGGAAAGCTGTGGCCTAAAATACTGTTCAGAAGCTTGTTGGAAGGAGCAGGAGCCGGCTTTTCCTCTTGAAATCCTCTCCTAACCTAAAAACGCCGTACCTGGGGTATTCCGAGGATGGACAAACTAGCCTCCGTCGCTGGGCGACGTCATCATGATTTCGCTCTGCAAAAAAATCCACAACTATCTACTTGTAATCTTTGGCGCTTCTCTGCACCCTCTCCCCCCGGCTATTTCATTAGAATCGTCCCGAGTGAGGCAAGCCGCACTCTGCCTTTGATTATTGGTTCGCGAAACGACGCGACCCACCGCCTTCGCCTTCGACGATCATCGGCATAAACCAGAAACGACCATGACAATGACAGCCTGCGCATACCGTATCGAGGCTGCGATCAGGATTCGAAGAACGAGCGAAATTTGAATCCCCAAGAAGCCCGGGCTCCGCAGCAATTTAAAGGTGGCACATACCGCACTCTAGTCTCTACATAACCTAACATAACCTAGATTGCACGTCACCTTCCTTATCCATACGCAATCATATGTTTTTGCTATGACGCCTCGGCGGTTCGCAGGTCGATTCGTTTCGAAGGTCACAAAGGCGACGCACGCCGCACCCACTCCAAGGCTGCGCATTTCAAATTCAGGCTTATAGCAAAGAGCCATATAAGGCCATACAGTAAGAGGTTTACATGTCTTCTGGATCTTCGTGATATGTACCTCAAAATACTCAAGTACAATACGTGCTGCATCAGCTTCCGATGCAGCGGAAGTTAGAGCTCGAATCTCGGAGTAAATACAAATGTCGGTGCTCGCCTTCTTCCTTTCATGATCGCGGCACGGCATGGAGATGGAAATAGAGATTCAGAATGCAGGACGCATAAAACGAAACAGCGAGGGCAGACTAAGACTATAAGTAGTGTGATATTATACGCGTATGGGCTCGAGGACTGCGGAATCCACTTATTAAGAGTTAACGGGCCTCGGAGTGGAGTTACGCACTAGCGTCATCGTTCCTATTGGACGCAAGATGCATTTATTATCATCGAGTAAGTAGCGCACATTAATTAAATTTCGCAGAGCACATTAAGGAGGGAATAAGAAGTGCGTCGAATCGACTCGGATTCGGACTCGGAGTCTTCTCTGATTCTCCACCTGTTTCGAGTCTCGACTTCGGAAGTTATTCCTAGACGCTGACGCTGAAATCACATTCTCCGAGTCTGATACAAACTACTCCTTCAAGCATACGAAGAGCAGCCACGGGGTCAATATCCATGCCATTCCTCCGCTACGTAGACAGCCAGATAGGTTTAAAGCACGCATGTCGCATACAGATGTGGCTAAGTTTACTCTTGACAATCTCTAGGAATAACTGCAGACCTTCAAATTGAACTGGCACAGGTGTAGTGATCACCGGACACCGAATAACAGAAACATTGAACGACCTACCCCACCAGAACCCCACGATACATATGCATATGTGCAACTTGAATTCGCGCTATTAAACTGGCCCATCAGTAGCTTGTTGTGCTATTCTTACAACCGCCTATGTGTTAAGCACCGGTTTAATTTGCTGATCATGGACACATGCCCCAGATGGCCATTGGTGTTCACTTACCATTGAACCCAGAAAATTTAAATAACATGGCAGACGCGTGCAAGGGGCTCCGCACGCATATGTAGACATACCTACGCCTTGATATTGGTCAAAGATGCAGACAGCATTGACAGGAGCATGGGGTGTCACTCAGTGCTGATGATGATACCTATCTCTGATTCATATGACCATTTGCCATTGGGTTTATTTTTCGAACTCGGCCCAAGGCGTGCAGTTCGGCCTCGAGGATGCTTAGATGATGGCCAGTGACGATGCAGCGATGATGATTCATTGTCAGTGATGCGTGTGGCGCATGGCGGCCATGGCGTTGGCGCGTATGTTCGTTTTTTGCGCGTCCGTTGGGCTGGGTACTCTTCTTAGGCCCCTAAAGGAGACTTCTGCTTGCTGGGGCCTTCGTAAATACGCGCATGGACCGGCGTCAAGAATTCCGACGTTCTTTGGAGAAGCAAAATGTTTTCCGTGAGGTGGGAGCTGGACTTGGTAAATATCCAACAACTTCGTCAGAACCGCGGTGCATTGTCAGAAAAGCATGCGGCGGCCGTCACTCCAATGTGAAGCTTTAAAGGGCGTTCTGGACCGTGTTCGCTTTTCGCCGATGGGATTACTGCATTTCTCTAATTGGTTTACAGCTTTGCTAAAATACGTGAGCTTAGGGAACGCTTGACGCGTCCGCCCACATCAGCGGGCCCTGGGCCCTCTCAGAAATAGAAGAGGTCGTAATAATTGACAATCCTGGAAAGTTTTTCATTTCGCTCACACCGCAGGCTGATTTTGTATTTTAAATTCGAGTTCCGCGGCACGCCGTGCCCGCATGAGCACCCGTGCAGTGTGTACCCTCCCCGCATGAGCTTGAGATTATCATTTGGGGAAATGATATATCTGTTGTAGACTTGCAGTTGTGTCGTAAGGGTGCATGGATGGATAGATGATGATTGGATGCTGATGTGATGTTGCCTCGACCTCGGAGAGTTCCTTGAACTCAACAGTCTCAACGAGTGCATATTGTTCACTCTGCGCTCTCGAGCAGGTTCGCGGGTACGCTTATGGTATGTCTTCGTTTGATGAACCAGTGGCTTCGTCAGTTCGTTTTCTGAGAGGTACAGATATGGATACTATTACTCAATCTTTCTTCGACAGTCTGCCCAGATGGTAATCAACCCTGAATCAACCCGTCCATGATTTCGAAGGCTGAGCCGCTCCCTCAAGAGCCCACAGTGTGATAGGGCATTACAAGTCCTGTGGTGTGGACAAACATATACCCCCAACATAATATTGATCAACGACTACTAAGTACCGTATTTATCCAGCCCATTATCTTCAAAGCTCGAATAATGATATAGAGCAATGTTTCTGGTAGAATTTTCCCAACGACTGTATGGGACGGCGCCAGAACATATCCGACCCCTGGTGTCTGGCGGCCCATGTGGGACTTGCGCGGCGGAGCTAGTTAGAGTTCGTTAGCGGTGGGACTCGAGTCTCGAGATGGGTCGCTCGAAGATCATGCGGTACCGTATACCTGCAAGCGTTCCGAACCCGACTTGTGCGCTATAGAATACGGCGTGCCGTACGCTCGAAATCAGGGGAAAGCATCAAGGCCACAAGATTCGAATGGCGTCAGCGGCTTGCGATGCCGAAGCCAAGATATGTATCGACGCGCAACGCCTCCGACCTAAACCTGCAAAAGCTTTCACAGGCCCGCCACTGGAAGGCTTCACGAAATAACGAGACTCAAGAACCGGCCGTGCGGTTCGACCACACCAACGCCGATTCGGACAAGGCAGCGGCGTGAACTTGAGGTCCTCGAAATCATTCGAATAGAGTTCTGCTTGATTTCCGGGACCATTTCAGAAGATACTGTGTATTGAAGTCTATGATGCTGAGAGACTGGAAATTCAATAGGAATAGATGACACCAACAATGCCGCGTCGTGACAGCGCGTGAAAAGAGTGTCCGGGAGGAAGCGCTCACGGTGCCCAAGATCATGTCCAAGTTGATGATTCAGAGTCGCCGTTGCTACGGTGAGCGTTATTGGTCATTTGTGGGGTATCTTCTGGTATCTTAGGGCATATATGTGCAACAGCTTCCAAACGAGTCAATTCCTGAATTCCCATAGATGCGTATAATGGCCTGCATTGCCTAGCTCGTAATTAGCGCCTTGCCTAGTAATGAGATAGCAACGACTTACAGTCGATTGGAATGAGCAGAGTATTCATGTCAGTTAAGTGTATACATGCTCAAAGGCTAATACCTTCCATGGAGCTGGCCATACTTACATGTTGAGGTCGGACTTCTAGAAAATCTGTCTAACGACAAATCATTCGTACATACCACGCCTTTACTACAAGGTGACTATGGTTGGTCTATTTTTGGATTGACCCATGGTGCCTGAGTAGCCCCGGTATACCGGTGTGAAGGAGGCAGAGATGTTCGAGGTAAGACTGCTGTTCTCGTTGTTTGTTCGGGAGTGGCAGCTGCAGAACTTGCTGATGCCCAGGGTGCTGTTGTAGAAGTATATATTTGATTTGTACCCACCGGCGTCGACCTTGATGCTCTGGAGGATATTGCATTTTGGCTGGCCAGATTGTCGCTACTCTCCCACTCCAATAAGCCACCCAAGGGAATGTGTTGGACCACAACGCGCTTTCCCAAAACTTCAGCCTGGATTGGGACAACAAAAAGATTTTCAGAGACCGTAACGTAAGGCTGAACCGAATGCTCTGCAGACCTCGAACATCTTGAATAAGCCCGAATTGACCTTGCCCCAGTTGGGCACTCCGGCGGCGATGGAGTGAAGTTGAGACGAGTGCTCGTGAAAAGGGCCATATTTGACATCGCGGATTCGCATTATGGCCATGAAATATAGGTTCGTGGGTGGTAAAGGGGGATGAAGAATTGCCGACACTGAAATCTCTGTTTGATCTTCGTTATCGCAAAAAGAAGTGAGAAAAGGCTGGAGATACGGCAAGCAAACCAGCATCACCTCGGAGTTGCCCGCTCCCGAACACGTAGGGAAGAAAACAATAGTCGTCGAGACCCCAAACTCCATGGCTCCCTGCCGGCTCAAGTCTGTATACATCCTGCAGTTTCCAGCAAACCCGCAGATAACGCAAGAAAACATTCAAGACGAGATCGCGCTCTTCTTCCGGTTCAGGTTGGAGGAATCGCACCAGCGTCAAGCACAGCAGAAAGAGCGCAAAGGAAGTCTCGTGCCCGGTACCGTAGTCCATCCGGCCAAAGGAGCCAAAGGCTGAGAGAAGGTATGGCTTTACATATGGAATAATCACCAAAAAATCAGGCCCCAGAAGTCTCTCGAGAATGTCGTCAGCTCTCTACCCAAAGAGTGCATATTATATATGGGCTATGGCAGTCGGCCAAATGGATTACGGACCTCCTCAAGGCGTTGGCCCCACTTTCTGAAAGCTAGGTTTCCAAATCTTTGCGGCGTCTGGAGTGGGGGGATTTCTTCGACCCAGTGGTCCAGATCGTCGAGAAGAGCAAGGAGCCTTTCCGCTGACTGCTTTGATTGGTTATCGGGATACGATAGACTGGCGCAGATCATACCTGACTGCGACTGGAAGGCTCCCAGGGTAGAATACATCCAACCACAGATTCGTTTAGCCGTCGCAGAAAAATTTGGTAATCGCTGTATGATCGTGTGGTCTTCCAGTATTCAACATCATAGTCGGTCTGAATTTTCAGGGTTGGTGGTGTCATATGAGCGACATCCGAGAGAGAGATCTGTCGCAGAGGCGGTAATTCGCTGTCCATTATGCTGATGATTATTCGGCGTATGATCGTTTCCACAAAACCGGTCGGCGATGTTGTAAGTTCGAATGGAGGAGGGTGAAGGGACAAGTTCGTGTGACAAGATGTCACAGACAGCGGCTCATAATTAACGTGCCGAACCTCGAGGAAGAGTCACGCCGAGTCACGTACACCACAGGTCACAAACGGCACGGCTAATGTCACGGTGACTCAAACTTGAACCGAGCCACTATACCGTCTAACGCGAACTCCCTTTCTTGTGTCCTTTCCGTCCGCCTAATTTCAAGATGCCCCCATATGACGATTGGAACAAGATAGACGAGGAGGAAGATGAGGAACTGCAGGATCTCTCGGTGAGCACAGGACATGACAAGGAACGACACGAATTCACCTGAACAACGCGTCAGGTGTTTGAGACGAAACGAGACGTGATTCTGTTCTGCATAGACTGCTCAGAATCGATGTTAAGACAGTATGAGTCCTCCAAATACGAAGACGTTCAAACGTGCCACCTGTATGACGCTCTTGAAGCTGCTATGCAAATTCAAAAGAAGAAAATCATCGTTGGCCCGAACGATTCAGTTGGCATCCTGCTTTTCAACACAGTGAGACAGTAATCTCTTTTAAAGAGCCTTGTGTGACCTCTATTTGTGCCTGAAGGTCAGAAAACCAGAAGCGAGTCGAAGTCAAGGCTCCGAAATCAAGCGCAACACATTTCTCTATCAACCCATTGCACCTTTGAGTGCACCGAAAATACAAGAGCTTATACAATTACTTGCTGGTTTGTCTATTTCAATCACTTGGAAACCCACCACTTATCGCCTTGAGAAGCCGCTACGGAGGATCAAAATGAATTGAGAAGGGAATTCCCTCCCCTCACTGAAGGAAGAGTGCCTATGGGCGATGTTTTCACGAGCTGCAACTGGGTGTTGCGTGACGGGTCAGAAGAACTTCACTATCTTAGCTATAGCTTCTTACCCAGATATAGAGCCCCAAAGACGGCGTCCAAGCGCGTATTTCTAATCACCGACGAAGACAACCCACATCCTGGGCTTGGTAGCAAGCAACTGACCACGTCTGCTCGAACAACTTTGATCGTGAGTGCTCGGGTGCATTCTCAGCAAAGAAGCAATATTTGACGCTCATTTGATGTTAGGATCTCACACAAGCAGGGGTTACCCTGGAGCCCTTTTTCATCAGCACGGACGAAAAGCCCTTTGACATGTCAAAATTTTATTCCGTAAGGATACCATTGAAAATTTCCGTGGCGTATGTATTCTTATTATCACCCAAAGTCCGTATTAGTGCCCACCAATCTTGAAGATGAAGATGAACTGTTGGACAATGGTGCCATCCTGCCAGAATCAATCTCTGTTTCTAGAATCGATGATTTGCTGGAACAAATGCGATTTCGAGAAGTTCCGAAGCGTGCTCTATTTAGCATTCCATTCCATCTAGCGAAGGGCTTCACTATTGGCATTAAAGGGTTCGTCGACATCACAATATCAAGCTGCTCAAGGATCTAACCACAGCTCTTTCAATCAAAAAGGTATAGTCTGGTCACAGAGCAGAAGAAGGGGGAATACAAATATTTCGTCGATCTTGGTGATAGAATGGAAGTTGCCATCGTTAAGACGGCTTATGTGGATGAGGTGCGAACCGCTGTATGTCAGATGACAGACCCCACATTGAAAATTTCCTCCAGGACCGACAAGCAGAAGTTGATCGAACAAAGATTGTTTATGGAACTGATCTAGGCGCCGCCAGCTCACCCGCGGATGAAGAGGAAGAAGAGAATGAGGAAACCAGTGGTTCTACTGTCCGTGTCGTCAAGACTGGCTGTCGTGTGAGTGTACTTCTCATATGACCTAGGCCAGCACTTACATGAAATCGTAGCCCTTCTACACGGCAGAAGAGGTTCGCTCATTCCGTACGATGGGTCTTGAACCGGGTCAGTTTGTTATCTAACCTGTCCGCATTTTGCTCATTCCTTTCTAGGAATCAAACTCTTGGGATTCAAAGACCGGCGTGAGCTGGAGTTTGAGGACAATGTCAAACATTCTCAATTTATATATCCGGACGAAATGGTAGGACTAATTATGCGAAGCAATGGGCGAAGATCTGACGAGACGTATGGTGTCCCCCCTTAGACCTACTCGGGTAGCAAGCGGACCTTCAGCGCCCTGCTCAAGTCTATGGTCAAGAAGGACAAGATCGGGTTGGCACTCGTCCTGGCCAGGCGAAATTCTACGCCTGTATTTTGCGCTCTTATGCCTCAGGCTTGTTCTCCCCTCAGTATACGGATCCTTGAAAAACTGACGATTGTATAGGAGGAAAAGAAAGACGAGAATGGATGGCTAGATCCAGCTGGCTTCCATCTCATTCAGCTCCCCTTCGCAGATGATATCAGGCAGGCCCCGATCCAGGAGGCGCACAAAGGTAGCTATTTGCGGATATCCTCATGTCTAACGGCATCAGGTCACTGATGAACTTGTTTCCCAAATCAAAAATAGCGTCCAACGATTCGGAAATCGTGGAATTGGCCTCTGCATGGGTCGATAAACTTGTCATTAAAAACTGCGTGACATACCCTCCTGACTCGTATCCCAATCCTGGTACGGCATTATTCATTCGATGTTGAATTAAACTCTGCACACAAAGTCTCCGCTAACTTGCTTCGTGATTCTCTGCAGCTCTAGCGTATCACAATGCGCAGCTGCAAGCCAGCGCGTTCCGCGAAGAATTTGATGCAGATTCATTTGAAGACCTCTCGATGCCCAAGGTGGAAGCGATGCACAAAGTACGTTAACTTAACAGTCTTATTCAGTTGATCTTTATCCTGATTTCTCGCCGGATAGAAAGCGGGAAAGCTGATGAAAAAATGGAAAGCTGAGCTGCAGAATGATCCCTCCGTGAGTATCGTGGTTCCAGTGACCGGCTCCAAGCGCAAAGCGGTTCGTATGAAATTTGTGAACCGCGGTCCATATGGTCTAATAACTGAAGCAGGACGTGAGCGTCGGTGAGGCCGAGATCAAAAGCAAATACGACGAGGGCCTACTTGCCAAGGTAGGCTGCAATTTTTAGCATCTGATTGAGTTGTACATTAATAACCTTTGGCGACACATAGTTACGCGTGGATCAATTGAAGGTACGGCTCCTCCTTATGTCCGAAGCATATTTGTTAACAGGCGCTCTCCGAATCCGCAGGAATTCTTGAAGTCTAAAGGAGAGTCTGTAACAGGAAGGAAAGATGACCTTGTTGAGCGAGTTGCTGCCTGGTTTGAGACGCATTGATATTCTCTATCAGATATGTAGTAGGTCTTCATCTTCATACCCCATGTCCCTCTCTCCTAACCCTACTGAGCTGGCATTGGGGTACCCAGGTACATACTTATGACTCCAAAATATTTGCTCTTCTTTACTATGCGCAATCCATCGCCGATAAGTGTGATAACCGATACACCGTGGATGCCTTGCTATATCAGCCTTCGTATTGTACCAAGTAGGTTATATTTCCTTTGTTCCCGTTATGCGTGTCACTTTCTATACCGATTTTCCAGAGTTCCCCAACAAGGAAGCTCTTTTCACACTGTCGTCGCGGATCGCTCGATGATGTAACCATGAATGCGCCTTTGACCGACGCTTATGAACTTGGCCTTCGGTAGATAACGAATCTGGACGTCGTTGGACGCGGTGTAGTCTCAGCTGGCCTTATGGTCTTGGCCACGTCTTTCTATGCAGGATCGTTATGTATAATTCAAGTGTTCAAGAACGGTAAGGACCAAGTGAGCTTCATTACACCCACCAGACTTAGAGGTCCAGAATTCTTATTGTTAAGATCGTCTTCGGATTCTCATTCGGTCTCTGAAGGACCATCGGCTTCTTATCCAAGGTCAGGATTACTGGTTGAACCGGTTCAGACCAAGTGCTCACAATGACAGAATTACAGTAAATAACAGATTACTCGTAAATTCATGGGGTTATGGATCTTTTCTCCCTCTTGATTAAAATTTGAGTCGGTTCATACAATGCGACGTATTACAGCTTCCCGGCTGATTTTGAGTTCATGGAGGCAAGATTTGATTTCTCCAGAACCATTGACACCGCGGCTCACTGGAGTCGAGTCGAATTCAAGGGTTTAAATTTATAAATTCCAACTTCTTTCTTCCGCTTGTATGTCGGTCACGGTCGGTGTACTTCGACGAAGTTATCCATTGGTTCAGACAGTCTGGGTACGTCTCCAAGTCAATAATCTGGTCACTTTCTCGTAGGTAGGCACCTTGAGCTTTCGTCAACTAGCTGCGTTGTCTTCTATTTGGAGAGCACAATGGGACGTACGGAAAAACTATAACGTGGCGCTGAATTTTCGGAATTATATTGAGAAGTCGTTTGCAAATTCGCATACACAGACATACGTCAGTCGCTGGTACTGATGGACGCACTTCTCACACAATTCCGTTCATTTTGAAGAACCTCCTTTTAAACAATACATAGAGGTTTCTCCGATGGTAGATTCAATCTGTTGAAAATTGCAGGGAAAACAAGGGAAAGCAGCTTGTTCCGTTGCATATTTGACACCAAAAATTAACAGGAAATCCGTGGACTTTCTGCCAGTGACGGTAGCTACAGCTTGCTAATGGAAGCAAGCTGGAAGAAGTCAGTGGCAATCTCCCTTTTATGGGGGTTTTGAACCCTTTTTTACTTTCTTATCGACCCTCCTAGAAGGGAATATTGATTCAATGACCCTTCCTTCGCGGATTATACGATAAAATGATTTCAACTTCCAGAGTATGACGAGTATTCCGGACTTCGATGCCAGGGGAGCAATAACGGCCATGTATTGAATACTATATTTGATAGTTATATAGGAATTTTTGAGTTTAATTTCCCAGACCAGTCTGAAGCATTTCAGAATAACAGCAGCCATCTTTTTTAATCCACAAGGAAATCTACGTCAACAAACACCGGCCGATGGTCGCTTGCCAGTACTCCGTCGTCGAAAAGAGACGTATGAACATCGTATCTCTCTGTCATCCTATCATCAAAGTCAAAATAGGTGAATACCAATATTTTGCTAGTTCAAAGATTTAAACATTACCATCCTCGATTACTTCCCCCGAATATAAAGTCTATCCTCGTCCATTCATTAGTGTTCTGAGGCTTCTTAAATCCTGTAAATGTTGCAAAATTTGACGATATATTCCTGTGAGGTGCTTCGGCGCGCAAATCGAGGAACCGAAACGAAGGCAGTTGACTAGGATCGATCGGGTATTTCTGAGTAAATTCATCACTCAGTGAGAGCGGGGGGATGCTTCCTGTGAGGATTTTATAGGCGCCTGAGTCGCTTTGTGTGGAAGAGCTATGTAGATATCATCAATAATTTCCGTATCAATTGGAAGACCACTGGAGGTGCATTTACTCACCTGTTGAAATCTCCCAAAACAAACACCGCTGCATTGGTATGCACTGCTTCGTAGCGCCCCCTGTGGAGTAGAAGCGAAGCCCCGAATCTCCTTTGTTCGTCGGAGCTGTTGTCCAAGTGTGTGTTGAGGACAATAAATTGATTACCCTCCTTGATCGTCTTGAACCGACCCACAGTACATACTCGGATGGATCCAGCTCCAGGATATTTCGAAGGCTTAAACGGTGTTTGGCTAAGCTTATGTGTGTAAATACCAGGCAAGAAAATTATTAACACGTCATGACGCACGAGAGCCAGAAAGAATCGGTGGACAAAAGCGCGATCTCGGTGCTGGGGAGCGTACTCGATTTGGGGTCAGGGGAAAAGAACAAAAAACAGGCGTACCGCTTGTAAAAAATCGGGCTAAATTCCCCTTTGTCTACACCATCCTCTCGCCCTACGCCTATCTAAAAGCAAGATAAGTAGTATCGAAATTCGGCGACTGTTATCAGACTTACCCACGCCCAGTCATCTCCAAAAAGCTCCTTTAAGTCATTGACTTGCCGAATCAGGGCCTCTTGGAATCCTGCCAACAATGCATATCCACGGTTTTCGCTTAATAAGGTCTCTTTCAATTGGAGAATGGTAGGATAGATGCACCTGCCAGTACGATGTGATCCTTTTGAAGAATCTCAGCAACCCTGAGCCTCCGTAAGCTCCAAGGTTGTTCCCCCGTCAATGCAAGGTATGTGGGCGGTTTTAGTGGATCGGTAGCGGCCAAGCTCTCGAGTGATTGCTGCACGGTGATATTGTCTGGTTTGGAATCATATCGCAGGTTATAGGTGACGAATTTCATTACTGATACCAGATATGGCACAAGCGATTGAAGAAAGATCAATAGGCGGAGGTTGGCAGCAGACTAGTCATCGAAACTCATCGATACTCATCGATTTTCCGAGTCCGCGGTCGCGTGATCTGATGGGACTTAGATTTTACAGACTCCGGCAATACATACTCAAGTTCAAGCTGTATACTGTATCAAGATCTCAAGTTCAAGGTCGAACGGTTCATACGTAAATTTTATAAGTTTAGGTAACCACTAACGTTGAAAAGAAATTGGGAACCCGCCCCACCCAATCCAAATCCCGTACCCTAGATCAAGGTGCTCCACTTTTTCTGCGAAGCCAATATTCCTTAACGTCTCAGAAAAAAATTCCCACTTGACGGATTTGCGCGTGTAGAAATTCACAATAGGCACATGCCGCAGCGCAGGTATGCAGACAAGCCGGAGAATGATTTCTTCGGGCATGTATTCATCCTTGATCAGCAGCCTCTGTAGTTCTGTTGGTGAAGAATCGAGTGATCCATCCAGATCGGTGCCTGATATGCGATTGAACAGGTCTTCGATTCGATCGCAGCTCGCGTGTTCTGTTTGGAAGTTGTATATGCGCAGGGTTTTGAGAGACGGAAGAGTGAATCTATCTAATACGAGTGTACAATCGCAAGCGGCTCCGCCAAATCCGATGGATAGCTCTTCGAGTTTTGGAAGGATGAGAATTTCCGTCTGCTGCTGATGCACCATGCTAATCGTTTGAAGTTCGGTGTGGTCCATCTCATTGTCGACAATACAATCAATGGCCACCGATGACGCATCAACGCAGATCCCCAAAAAAGTAGCAGCTTCAAACATTGTGAGGCCTGTCTTCAATTAATTCCACTTCATTTAATTGCCGCCAGAGCTGAGCCTGTGGGTTATTGAAAATGTCATGACTTCGCAAGGGTATAGTCATTTGTTCCCGGGGCAGGGTGCTCTCCCACGTCAATCGTCGTAATGAAGGCAGGTAGTCGAGGGAGGAGTTCAAAAACTGAAGTAGACGGGGTGGCATAGACGCAGAATTTCTACCCATAAATTGGATGGAAACCTCCTTCAGATTTGAGGCACCTTGGAGTGACATTTGCATAAAGGCAGATGCAGATTCGAAGTCGAGAGACAAGTCAAGCCTGCGCCACCGATGCATTTCTGCTGCGACCAGTCTCAAAGCGACGTTGATGCGGCTATCGTAGAGATGTGGATGCGGATCGAATTGATGGGATACTTGTTGGTCCACCTGCGGAATTTCTTTGAGGCGATAAGTGCAGTCCAGGGAGAGGGACAGAGGCATATCGTTGGAATGTTTGAGCCATTGCTTGAGCAGGTCGGGATGATGGTTATTACTGATGTGCATTGAGGACCACAGATGCGGCATGGAAATTGCGACGCGTCGCCATCGGGAGCAGATTTGGGTAAGAAACAGAGGTCCAAATAGAGGGTCCGCTTCGATATAAAGTGGACCCGTAGGACCCAAATCTTGAATCGAGGTTGGAGCATCGTACGTGTAATATTCGAATATACACTTCAAAGTTGGATCAGGAAGAAGTATCGTCCAATCAACATGGATGTGTTCTGCATTGCACGGAAATAGTGAGCCATGGAGTCGCTACAACGGCGCAACATCATACTACGTACCTGACTCGTCAGAATCCGAGAGAAGAGCACCTTTATGAACTGTCGTCTTTACTTTTGTTGAGAAGAGAGCTTGTATTTTCCATGCAAGCTTGCGTAAGAACTGTATTCCGCCCATAGTGAGAGGAGAGAAACCAGAGGTGCAACACAATTGTGAATCGAAGCTTCAAGTGGGGTTGTGGTTTTCAGTCGCAATTACGATTCACCAGGTCTTTATAAGTTCTGACAAGCTTGATGAGCTCAAGACTCATGTTACCAATTGATGCAACGCTTCAACCTAAAAATAGTCATAGCGATAACCCAACTATAATACATTCGTACATCCAGTGCTAGCCACTGCCACAGTAAGCGTTTACTAGACGACGCCGTCGCTTCTGATTGCGCATTGCCCGAAATCTTTCTTGACGAGGCCGTCAGGTGTGGGGAGAATATCCTAATCAATCATAATTAAGTTTTTAGATCACCGGAGGACTGGGTTTACGAACATGATCGAAGATGCCAGTTGGAATGGCCAACGTAACACAAGCATTTGGCGAATCCTACAAGTAATTTTAAATAGTTTCTAACGAATGAAAGAAAAGATGATACTAACAACGACGGCTCCAACATGGCTCTCAACTGGAGCAGCAGACAAAAGCAAATCTAGGAAGAATGTCAACCCAACATCCTTGATGGGGGGTTTAATATACAACACGACTCACAGCATTGTTCACGGGCTTGGTTAAATGAAGATTAGTTAGTAAGAACATTTAGCAGGAATGGCTCAATCGACGTACTGTACCCAAGCTATGAACAACAGATCGTAAGTCCGGACGTTCTAAGATTTAGGTTGGTCCCGGGTTCTCACCTTCATAAGATAGGCAATGGCGTTTAACGCGGCTTGTTTGTACGCAACGGTCCTAAGAAATAGTTGACGGATTGAGGGGAATAAGCAGAGAAATTATGTTTCGGCTCACGTATCCATGTTGTATTGCTTCCCATCACCGTCTAAGTCCTGTTAGACGATGTTGTCAGATGAGTTAAATTTCACTTACGAAGATCGACACTCAAGCCTTCGAAGACGAGCTATGGAAAGTGAAATTATTCGGACGAAGTCGAGAGAATTAATTGACAAAATTCGCTCACTTTCTGGGAATACATGGGGTCGATCGGAGATGGCTACACGAACGATCAGCATGAAGTGGAACTTGAATTTTTGAGCGAGGTCTAACCAAAAAGATAGGCTGTTTCAAGGCAAACTTCTCCACTCCTCCCTTGATGATACTGGTGCTGAAAGTGATGATTCCGGCCTAACATAATCAGAACCAGAGCAAGAAATTATTGATAAACGGCGTACCATTTCAATGGCGCCACAGAATGAAATCTATAAATGATAGTTCATGATTTCATTTTTAGGGGGAAAATGATGAAGACTGTATCACCTCTCCCTTTGAGTGAAGTCAACTTGAAACTCGACACATTAGGGATGAATGAATGGACTCACATCTCCTTGTGAAAAATGCAAATCTCCAACCGATAGATTTGCCCCTTTAACGAATACAGGGAAGTAGCAGCGAGAGCCTCTGAGGATTTACTGTATAAGTCACCGTCAGGTATCGAGGAGAATATGCGAACACACCTTGAAAGATTCTTAATCTAAAGGTCGCCGAAGTCAATGAACGTCGGGTAACAACCAGGATTGTGAAGGCTTACATCACAATTTCCTCCGTGCTCTCTTCCTGGAACCGTGCGAGCACCTTCCTTTGCGATCTTTTCCTTAACTTTCGGGTCGAGATCCTGACCCACATAGGCACCAATCGGCTCAGGCGGGAATGCAACGGGAGGCACGGATACACCATGGGCCTCAATTAGCTCGCCTTCACGTTTGTTCCACGTGGCGAGGAGTTCTGCGGAAGGGGCAGTACCAATGAGACCTGGATGGGTTACGCCAGCGAACCGTACTCCTGGGATGTGGCGAGATGTAGCGTAGACGCCTACATAAGAACAAATGTCAACTCGAAGTGACTTTTAGAAGGGGAAAGATTAGCATACCGTTAAGGTCCCAGATAGCCTTCGCTGCTTTGCTATTGAATTCCTTAGCTAAAAAGTACTGATCGAATGTGCCATTTAAATTGAAGGAAACAAATAGAGAGCATACCGAATAGGCCACCTCCGTTCTCGAGCTCGAAGATACCCTTATAGTGCAAGGTCAGAGTAGAATTATTGGAAAAGACAAATAAATCACGGTGTATCCCCAAGGCATCTTATCGAATGGTTTAACTGACACTATGTTTAGCGGGGGGATGATAATATAATTAGAATACAACTTGGCTTACTGTCAAGAATATCGACCACTAGACAGTCTCCCGGCTCAGCGCCCTCGACTGCAATCGGGCCAGAAAGATTATGAATCTTAGTCAAATCCACGTTCCTAACATCGTCGCTGCCTGCAAGGACGATATTAGCGCAATTATTATACGAGCGCATTCAAACTTACAGTCATTATTTCCGATTTGGGCGCCAGTCCAATCTGCAAAGAAACCCAGTTTGGCGCCTTTTCAATATGAGAACCACGGCATTTCGTACCAACACATTCAATTTTGAAGGTCTAGGTGTTTCAGCGTCAGTCATCATTCAGAATTAAGGAGGATTTATATTTACTTGTCCGGGCTTCACGGTTGCGATGGGAGGGATATCCGGACTGAAGAGAATTGTTGAACTGTGAAGGAAGGGGATGGTAACCAGCTTACTGCCAGCGGTTGTGAATGCCCTAGGAAGCATTACCTATCAGGATCGTAACAAAGCCCAAAAATGAGTGACGACTTACCTTCTGTTGATCTGCAGGGCTGAAATTAAGAAAGCGAGTATTTGGTCAGTCGATCGGATTCATTTTGCGGATCCTCGTAATTAATGGTCTTACATGAACGGATCAACCTAGGTAAACGCGAAATCTATTCAGTCTCGAAAACTCGGTAAATAGGGAGAACCTACTGAGATCAGGGTTGGATGAGGAATCGAGTTCGCTTGTGTCGCCATTGTCTTCAGGGAGCTGCAAGATTGGTCTTTGAGGTCGAGTGAGAGGGCGTGGCAAAACGATAGGGAGCTCTAGTCCGTTTTTGTTCAAATTCGTGCGACGCCGATGTTATATATAGCGGCACAGAAGATTATAGACCATAGATAAGGAAGATGTTTAGCAGTTCCTGGGAAAAAGGATGTTGCGAACGATAGACTGTGAGATAAGATGGAAAGATTATTCACCTGAACAATTCATTTCAGAACATTCAACTCAGAGATATCGAGCCAAGATCAGCTGTTCGAGGGTCACAAGTTGAAATTGGTGAGAATTGGCATGTCGAAGGTGCGCTGATAGATGAACTGTGGTCAAAATTCCTCGAAAGATCAGTACAGGACGTCATTCAGATTCTCATGCGTTTGTCGCAAGGAGTATGGATGCGATTTTGGATACCAGAATCTTCGCAAGGAACGCAGCAGGGCTTAATCATGGACGTTCGGAAAAAATACCGAGAATTCTTTGCTTCGGAGACCTTACTATCGTCGGATAAGAGAAGAAAATGGATAAGAAGGAACAAATGTTGGTACAAGACATAAAACGATAACACGGCACCTCCGTCAGATAGCCCGTTGGCAACTTTCAATCCACCCTCTTGATAGCATATCTATCCCAGCTTGGATATGTCGTACACTCGGCGCGCATAGCCTCCATTTCTTTGGCCTTTCTCGATCGCATGCTGCCAGCCTTCTCCTTCCCATGCCGGCTGGGCATCGGTGGCTGCTGGAGGTTGCGAAGAGCTTCCGCTCCTGGATTCGCCGATTTTCGTTGTTTCCCATGAGGATCTGCAGCACCAGAGAGCAAGGATATCTTTAACTTTCGTTCATCAGCTCTGGTCTTGGGGAACGGAGGCTGTTTCGTTGGCTTCGGCTCTGGTATTCCTAGACGCCGCAAAGTTTCTGCATGCTTTTCTTTTTGCACGTCTGGGGGTTGTCTCAGTCTGGAGGAAGAAGGGTTCGCTTCGTCGTCGAGGCCCTTCGTTTCACCCCCATCTTCGTTCGGGAAAAGGAGCGCTGTGAGCTCCTTTACGGCATCCATGTTGCTTGGCTGTAGCCGTAGAACAGCCCGTAAATCTATCGCGTCGAAACATCAGAAAGTCGTTAATTGAGAATTTGATTGGTAACTCACCTTGAATGGCCCCTTCATCTCGTCCAAGCATCCTTCGAGCCTTTCCACGGCGAAACAGACCCTTCACACTCCTGTGTTGCAACAAGACGTTCGTGCACGCCTTTTCCGCTTCGATCCAGCTTTCGGAGAAACCGAGAGGTAAAGACCCTGAATGTTGGACGAATAGGTGATTAAACGTACTTGTTTAACTTGAGATGGGCAGCTGCGAGATTGAGCTGGTAATGCGGCAATTCCGACTCAATCTCGTGTGCAGATTCGTATAGCTTGACAGCAGCTTCGTATTCTCCTCTGCGAAAAGCTGCATTACCCTGGAGAGTTGGTAGGTGAGCCCCAAACTAACTTTGATGCGACAAAGTGACCATACCAGCTCTTTCTCTCGTTCTGCCCGCAAATATCTCCATTCCATCATTTCGCCAATAGTCATTTCTGCGTCAACGCCTCCGCCGCATTCGTCCGGGTCAAGACCGCCAAAATCAAGGTCAACTTCCCAGATATCCTCTTCTTCCTCGGTTTCCCATCCGTATATGCCACTTCCCCGACCATCCCATTCTCTCTGCTTCCCAATTCGAACGCCACTTTCTTCTTCATCTTCGCGGACAGTGCGTTCGCAAACCTCTCCAAGGTGGTCCGTCGAACATCCACAATCGCACCACTTCGTCGTTAACTTTTCGCGTAAGATGACACCGTACCCTCGTACGTCGAATTCACGAGCTACGCGCCAGAGCGTTTGGGCCAACTTCTCGTAGCCATAACGGACCTTCGTCTTCCAGTCGCCTTCCCAGTCCGAATGAGCGGGAGTGAGCTCATTGACCCAGCCGAACTTGAGCTCGCAGGCATCTTCAAGGGCTTCTTGACCATCTTGAAGAGAGCCGAGATGCGGAGGCTTGGCGAACGTCGGCGGGGACATTGCTTCAAGAGCATCGAGATGTGCCTTGAGGGCAGGATAATAAGGCAGCAGTCGAAGCGAGTGCAATCCTAACTTATTGCACACTGGAACATTGTTGGACAAAGCCTGGCGGATATCTTTTCAGGGGCGCCAATGCGCGGCGACAGGTAGACACGTACGAAATGGCGCAAAGCCGTATACGACCACAATACACTCTTCGTCGCTACCCTTTCCCCGGCCTGACGCATGTCCATGCTGATCGCAGCTCGGAAAAAGTCCTTGATCTCATCACAATCATGGTTGAATGCGAGCCAGCCTGGTCCGCCGAGTGTAACGCAGCGCATAACCAAAGTAGGCAAATGCACGAGAGCAATGCTGTAGAGTCGAGTCGAATAGAGCCGGGCGATGTCCTGTTCGTAGCGTATGAGGAGGATGCGAGCAATGGCGCGTTCGAGCTGCGAGACAGCAGACATGGCTTGGGTGATGCTGCGGTCAATATGCGGGTTAAGCGCACGGGCGTGTTGTGTCTCCTTGATGATGATATGGTGGCCATTTGGGCTGTTCTTTTCCTTCTTCATCAAGCCTGAAGCTGATCTCTTCTTGACATGCGAGTACTTGGGTGGCATCTTACAGTAGAACGGATGAATTTATGCGTATTTTCTGGCTTATTGTCGACACCAACGCGGAATTTGAGTCGGATTCTCGTTCCAGAGATATTGCAAAATAACAAGCTTCCTGTAAGCGAAGGGCTTCGTTAACGCATTTACGAAATTCCATAAAGCAGGTCCAACTGACCTAAACCCAGAGAAAGGATGCGATACTAAAATGGTTCCACGCGTCGCTGTTCTACTTTGCTTTCGGTATGGGTAGACGGTCTGACTTTAAGATCTGAATCAGTGCCATATACACAGAAGAGAAAAGAGACAAGATTGACGCACTTAGGCCGTGGTACAGTTTCAAGCTGCAACCCTCTCAGTTAGAACTACTCCTCGCTTTCTCAGCGAGGCCACTTGTATGGGATCTGAAGTTTGTATGGGATCTGAAGTATATGAGTGGTTAGAGCACAGCTATGGAATCGATAATAAGTAAAGCAGGCGGTGCAAGGCGACGTGGTCGGATTATTGGTATGGAGCAGGATGAATATTGCGCAACTCCATGTGCTTATATGGGTTCACTAGCACTAGAAATGACTAACCTCGCGCAATGAGGGTATGTGGCCGTTGTTGTAAACGATGAGCAAAGGGTGAGAAGAATTTTGGCATTGTTTGTTCGCAGGACTCCTGTCTTGTACCGCAACGTCCATCTAAGACTGCGTCCTTATGCTTGAGCATTGCAGTTCTCGCGTTCGAATCATCCTGTAACATTATCCAACATTTATTGCACAAGAATCGTCTCAAATTCCAGCTGGAGAGATCTCTCGGGCCTAATGCGCATTGCGCAGGGCTTCGCAAATCAACTAACAGATGATAGGTTCAGTGACTTTCTCGAATATTTATACGTAGAGCTCATATAATGACCCCATTTTAGATGCAAGATTAATGCAAGAGTCCGGCTATTGCGATCACCTCGCAACCTGGAGTTGTCTGGTCATCATAAGTGTCAGAACCTTAAGTGCGCACAACGAAATCTGAAGCAACGCTGCGAAAGACTACCCCAATCATAAGAAAAGATATCCACTGAAAATGGCGTAAAGCAGGGGCCTGAAGCTTATAAAACTTGCTTTTATGGATTCTAGGCCCCAATGCGCGCTGTTCTCGTCCAATGATTTCGCCAATGCCACCATTATCTCCGATGCTTGTATCCCGTTTTCGGTTCGACGGAAGTTCAAATGTCATGAAATAGCATGAGATATCCTGTCGGTGTGTTTTCTTTCGCTCTTGTGCATTTACGATGTTCATAATTTTGGACGTCTTCTAACTTCAGATGATGGCATTAGAACCGCCCACTTGTCATTCTCCATGGTCCGAAATCGATCAGTCGAGAATCATTGTGTTGATGTCAACTTCTCGCAAGCCATCCAGTTGAGATCGGATTCACCACTGGCATTCAACTTTTAAAACCTAACGCTACAACCGCAAGAGTTGTGGAAGTGGAGGAATCGGGGCGCATGTGGATTTGACGTTTTGGGTTTGTCGTCGGTTTGTCGGTAGGTTTTCGTCAACTGCGAATTGTGAGCGCATGAGCGTCTAGGCCACTGCTTTCGAGGAAAATTGAATGTGATAATTTTAGCGCACTTTTCACTTGGCGCTTTATGCATCAAGCGCTCACGGGTTGAGTTCACCAGGGTTCCGGGACTATTCAACGGATCTGAACAGTATATCAAATGTGGAGTCAAATTCTACGCGTAAAGGTATCAAGGGGCCTCAGGGCAGGGAGGCATGTGTATAAAAGGTTGCCGTCCATTTTCCCAAATTCTCGTCTGCCTCTCCCAACGACGACACCACCTAATCTCCTACGATTCTCTTTCCAGAGGCGTAGACCCACATTCATTTCAGTCACTCTTTCATAAAACAGCACAATAATGTATGTTGGAGTCACAGAGAGCCTCGCGGCTCTCGCATTGTTGGCGGCATCCGTGAATGCAGCGGGAACACCTGCGTGCGGCGTGATCTCATTTTTCTGCATTTCTCGCAAAACTGATTCTTGATCATTTTTAAGTTACATTGGACAACTTCTCCTGCAGCCTGGAATCAACAGCGGTACGTGCTACTATCCGCAATTACCATAAAAACATAAGCTCACGGCCAACGCAGCTCTTTGCCTGACCGCGGCATCCAATTCCGACGGTGCGAAGGTAACGATCCAGCCCTGCAACAACGCTGCGAGCCAGAAATGGACCTTCAGCAACAACCAAGTGAAGGCATACGGCAACAAGTGCTTGGACGTCACCGATGGCAAGAACACAGACGGAACGAAAATGCAGATCTGGACTTGCGGAAGCGGGAACCCTAATCAAAGCTGGGATTACAACGTGCGTTCTTTCAAGAGTCTTTTTACCCGTTCATTTTGAATTGATCGCGTTCTTCGTCTTTAGCGCTGGGCCAATACTTTGACCTGGTTGAATAAGGGGAAATGTCTCGATTTGAGCGGTGGGCGCCAGGATGCTGGAAACCAGGTTTGTCGTCTGACTTTTTCTGACCGCCGAAAGTAGGTTAATATGTTGGAAAGATCCAAATCTGGTCCTGCAGAGGCAACATCAACCAAGTCTGGAATGCTGGCTACTCCGTCAACAGTTTGCCCAACACGTCTCAGTCGGGACAGTATGGTATCAACAACTGCGGCACTACTTCCAGCTCCTCTTCCAAGTGCCAAACTGGTTGGATCAAGTTTGTATATGCGTCGTATTTCAAGCACCCGTTCCAGTACTAACATCATTTCTGCATAGCTCTGCCAGCGATTTCTGTGTCTGGGGCCCTCGTGAGTTTTCATCATATGCGCCTTCCCTCTGATTGTTTGTCGATCCGCTAAATCTCCCCCATCCAGCTTGGAAAGCTCCTATCGGTGACATCGAAACTGAGGCCGTTGCCTACTGCACTAAATCTGGCCGCGGAACTCGCACTATGCCCAACGGCACGTTGAAGGGCGTTCATTTCGTCAAGACCCCCGAGTATGTTCAAGTGACCGGCGTTGGTAACTTCACCAAGATCAATGTGCCCAAGGGCGACGAGGGAGGTGAATTGGACAACAGGGGTGCAGACGGTACGTTCTATTTGCATTGAATTTTATGTATCCCACTCACAGAAAAAAATCGGTGAATAGGCCGCGGAAACCCCAGTATGCATCTATTTACGATATCTCGGAGAGAATTTAACCTATTTTTTTTTTAGTTGGTGGCCTTCTTTACGGAAACTCCTTCGGCGCTGGTCTCCAATACCACGAGTGGACGAGCTTCCTCTCCGATAACGAATTCTGCATCCGTGCTTGCGTAGGAGCTCGTGCTACCGCCCTTTGCAACCACGTCTACGATATCATGGGTTGCTACTGGGTATGTTCTTCTTCTAGTCCACGACAAATTCAAAATTAAATTAACGGCATTCCTTCAGAACATCCCCGCCAGCTACTCCTCGGGCGTCTACGAAGATTGCGTTGGCGATGCTGCGTACGCCGTTAATCCTTTAGCAACTAATACGGAAATATCATAACCAATTTTGTGATTATTGTAGCCTCCCCATGGGTGTTTATGGTACCAGCACCTGGGTTCAAGGTCACTCGCCCACTCCCTCGGCTCATCCCGCGCCTAAGTCATCGAGCTGCAAGTCCCTCCCTACCGTCTCCGTTGCGCCCGTTGCCAGACGCAGCTACATGGACGTCGTCAAACGCGCCCCCGACTTCCCCGGTGCCACTCCTGCTCCCTTGATTTAAGTTTAAGGCAAGTCATAGACAGATATCTGTTTCTTTTATGTTCTTGTCTTTTATCATCCCGAGCACGAGCTCGATGGACACCTCTATCTATGCTTTCTATCTACACAACTATCTGGGTACTAGTATACCTTGGACATTTGGAATCTACTATTGCTAATAATCACGTTGGGCTTTTGCTGTCAACTTTGAAAGATAAATTGAGCCGAACTGGATTACATTTCAATCCAGCATATAATATTGCTGAAGCTCTTTAGCCCATCTATAGCGCCTCACATCTATCGTTAAATGCTTGAAATACGTGATTAAGCGCGCGCCGGGCCGGGTTGTTGACTATTGCTTAGTTTGAAAGGCGATCGGGCTTAGCAACACGCGTTTCTCAACTCATCCTTCAACTCGTCCATTCTCCTAACCTATCGCCTGTCTTCGGAATATGTGACACAGGCCCTTTCATTCTGACAGGAATAATGGCGTCGAATCATATCAAAACGCCTGTCCATTCACATCCACTTTCACCCGAAGAACTCCCTTCCAGAAGCAGGCGATCTCGTGGTACCGACGTTCGTTCGTCGACGGCGGGGAACTATTTCACTCGAAGAGCTCAACTCGAGCAGGATACCTCGGGCTCTCCCAACTGGGATGGGAGCGTTCGCGGGTATGGAAAAATGGAAAAGAGACGGGTGGTGGATGTGAAAGGGTCGTCACCGTCGCTTGCGGCACTGTGGGACACTACACCGGCCACCACGCCACCGATTTTTATTGTGGGCTCGCCAAACGATCGCGGAACTCACCATGCTCATGTTACTCCTGAAGTGGAGGTGGAAGGTGTTGACTCTACTGTCTCGAGTCAAGTGCTGGCAACTAAATGGCACAGCTACTCCGACGAGGCCATCCAAGTCGCTATATCAAAACTAGGTGCTTCAGACACTCCGGCAGATGGATCTAGTCATCCTTACCATACCGCATTGCGCGTCTTATCTTCAGCGGTGAACAATCTCTCTCGGGCCAGGTTAGAATTAGAGGAGACGAGGAAAGCATTGCAGGAAAGGGAGGTCGCGAGGCAGAAGAGGGCGGAGGAATTACTGAAGGAACTGATCCCTTCGGAACAAGAGGTCGCAAGACGCGTCATTCAGTCTTTATTCACCAATGACGATGAAGACGAACATCAAGTTCACAGGAAGCTCAGCGTTTTGGTACGCATTACAACATTCATCACTGGGACAGTGCTGATAATACTATAGTCTCTTGCGGAGTCTCTCGCAGAAGCTGTGGCAGACGAGGTACATCTACCACAAAGTGTTACAGAGCCGCAGCCAAAACCTCTCAGTCCGATGGCCGAGGAAACATCAGCGATGCTCGATTCACCTCCGCATATAGATGCACCTCCGCATGAAGAAATTCACCCTCCTACCACCGATGACGAAAGTGCAGGAGAACCTACCTTAGTCCCTCAAAAACTTCGTCAAGATCGCCCTTCCATAGGCGATTGGATGGGCACGTGGTGGGGCAAAGGAAGGGGCGAGCGTACACTGACAGCGAACGACAAAGACCCACCTTCAGCGCCTGTTCCAGTTAAAACACCTGGCCGCCGGAGAAATGCAAAGAGTGTGTTCGGCACCTTGGGTATATCGATTCTCAACCCACCAATCCTATCGGCGACGAAGAAACAGACTGTGGTCGTCGAGGAGTCTTCTGTAGCCCCTTCAGACACGGCGTCTATCAAATCAACCAGGTCAATCAAGTCATCGCACACCAACGTTGGCTCGACATTTGGTATGCACTCTCCACTTTCATCCCCGCTCATACCGTCCTTCCATCCGTCTCCCGCTGCGCCTCCTCTCATGTCCACCGCCTTTGACAATCTACTATCCTCATCCCAAGGCGCGGGTCTTTCCACCAAAGCATCGTCTTTAAGTCCCAGCCAGGAAACCCAGGGCGTAATAACCCAAGGAGCCACCTTGCGCGCTATCGCCAACGCAACACGTGTTATGAGTACCGATCCGAACAGCATCCTCGCCGACCAAGGGCGCGACACTGCACCCCTCATCAAGAGGCTGGCAATGGAGCTCATCCAGAGTGCGCGCGACGAAGGGGTGGCTTTCCATGACCGCCCCAAGGAGCGTCGGGACCTGCTTAGGCAGGACACGGCGTCGGAGTCCGGGGAACGAACTGCCACTGGGGTCGCTGGCCATATGATTTTCGTCGCTGGGTCCGCCGATGCTGCTATGACTCTCAATCGGGCTTTGGCTGGCCAGGCTGAAGGTATCAAGAAGCCGAAAGCTCGCTCGGTGAGGGCAGCTAGCATCATGCAGGTTGCGCCCCCGTTCGCCTCTCCGCTGTTCAGCTCCTTCATGGCCCAACAGACGAGAAAGGCGTCTAGTATGGTTGACAGAATCGCCTCTGGCGCTAGTCACGAATCATCAGCTCCTTCCACAAGGCAAAACGTGTCAAATTCTGGGAGTACAGGCGTCGTTAGCCGGAAACCACTTTCGGTGCCTCTGGAGTCGATAATACCAGCCACATCGAAACCGCCCACGCAGTATCTTTCAAGAACGTACACCCCACTCACCTCGCGTAATTTCCATTTCACGATTCCTCTGCCCCAGTCAGCATCGAAATACACGATTTATCACGACGACAAGAACCAAACGCCTCTGACCGACCGATACGGGTTCATGTACGACGTGTCGCAGTACGACGTCCTCCTGCTTATACGTGCGAAAGAGTGTAAAAATAGTGCACCTGCATGCTTGACTGGCGTTAAGATTGCCGATCGGGAGGAGAACAACAGTTGGCCGGACGATGAGGAAGAGGAGAATGGATCAGACCCACATAACGCGATCGAGATCGTGAAGGAGAATTGTACGTGCAATGGGGAGCTGGACGTTCCTGTGCAAGGTAAAGCACCCTCTACGGATGTCAATGATGCGAAATCCATCAGTATAAAGAGCCGTTCCTCCTCCAAGAGCCGTAAACCCGCGTCGGGCGTTGTGTCTGTGGGGCCCTCCTCCACTTTAGCGCCCTCCACGACCTCCATCCTATCCGTAAATTCAGATACTCCACGTCATGCATGCGCCAACACCGTCCGACGCCTTCTCAACCAGCTCACGGAAATACACGACCAACAACAGGCTGCGCAGCGTAAAGAGTGGGACGCGTTCGTTAAGCAGAGGAGTAAAGTCAAGCACCTCAAAGCGAACACGAGTCCAGCACCCATGCTTTCCACTACGTCGGGTACCAGGGCTGCAGCCATCCTCGGTCTGGGCACGGCTGGGGAGGAGGACGAGCTGTCGCACAGCGAGGGGCTGATTGGGTTCGCGCAGCTCGGGCTCTCAACGAATCGGGACGAGCGCCGGGAGTTCGAGCGGCTTGTTAGGAGTGGGATTCCGCTGGTGTATCGCGCGAAGGTGTGGCTTGAGTCTAGTGGGGCGCTGGAGATGCGAGAGCCGGGGATGTTTCAGGATCTGTTGGCTCAGGTGGAGGGACACGATGGGGTGGCGAATGAGATTGAGAAGGATGTGGGGAGGACGATGCCGCTGAATATTTTCTTTGGGGGAGATGGCGCTGGAGTGGACAAGCTGAGGCGGGTGTTGCTTGCGTATAGCAGGTAGGTGTCTTTGTTTTGTTACTCTTCGGAATGGATACTTACCGAAGTTTTGCGTCACGCAGACGGAATCCTGCCGTAGGGTATTGTCAAGGCATGAATCTGATCACATCTACTCTCTTGTTGGTCCATGCAGATGAAGAGGAGGCATTCTGGATGCTTGCAGCTATCGTCGAGCGGATCCTCCCCGAAGACTTCTTCTCGCCGTCTCTGTTGCCATCGCGGGCCTGCCCTCTTGTCCTGCTCGACTTTGTCCAGGAGTACACTCCGAAGCTGCATATGCATCTGACGGAGCTGGGCGTCGACCTGGCGGCTATCTGCTTCTCGTGGTTCTTGTCGCTCTTCACCGATTGTTTGCCTGTTGAGGTTCGTGATTTTGCCTTTATGTCCGCGTGAAGTGAAGTTTGATTTATGTTTTGGTATGATAGACTTTGTTCAGGGTATGGGATGTATTCCTCGTGGACGGCTTGGATGTGCTCTTCCGTGTCGCACTTGGTATTCTGCGCAGCAACGAGGCCGAACTCTTGCGCTGTGAGTCTATCCCAGCGGTCTATGTAGCTCTGGAGAATCTACCTACGAGAATGTGGGAAGCGGATAAACTCCTCCAGGTGCGTTTTCTCGGTGTATCACGAAGCCCTTGCTGAATTTTCTTCCAGCTGGAAGGCGAACTGCGGAGCTCATTGGTACATGCGCAGATTGTCAGCAAGCGCAAGGCTCATGTAGCTGAGCTGAAGCAGCTTATTGCAAATTAGATTTCACTGATGATATGGACCTCGTCTTTGGACTAAATGATGTTTAGAAGCTGTTATAATCGCTGTTAAGACTGTATTCTAACCTGCTACTTTGTTTTCATGTTAATCGTCGTCGCATAATTGATTAGAATTTTTCCATTGCATGTTGTATTTAACCTCTAAATTCGTCTGCTTGACGTCGTTCTGCGAGGTCCCTAGAAAATGTCGAAGAATTGCGGAAGATTTGATTGGCTCAGCGCATCCCAATCACGTGAATACCTTGAGTTACCGAGCCGGAAGGGTGCGGAGTTTGATTCACCTTGACCTCCCACTTCCCGACGTCGACCGCACACCGCTCGTCGTACTGCCGCCTTCTCGCTCTACCACATACACTCGTCTAAGACAGGATGATGTCAACACGCGCTCTCGGACTGGGATCAGCACTGCGGAAGGCGGCTTTCGCGCCCAATGCAGGTACGTGGGAGTGGGCGCGTAAGGGAAAGATCGTATGCTGAGCGAGGGGTTTTGTTCATCTTGTGTGGTTTAGTTCGCAGTCAGGTTATGATGCGCAACGTGATTGGAAAGCGGTGAGTAGGGAACTCATTGCTTCTGCTATCATTCAGATAGCCGGGAGCTGCAAATGGAGGAATTCTGAGACTGACGAGCTGTTATCTTTTTCTTTCACTCTGGCTCTGGCTATTATATCGAAACCTCCAGATTCGTCCAAATCCAATCCCTCAGCCCCGCTTCAAGCGTCGAGATCCTCAATGCGCAACGCCTTAAGCGCCCCAGCAGCCCTCATTTCACCATCTACCAACCTCAGCTCACCTGGGTCGCCTCCATTGTTAACCGTATCACCGGAGCTGGTCTTAGCGTCTGTGCGTACACCCCTCTTCCACACTTAAAGCTTAGAGTTAGCCATTGAACGATGTGCTGACTTCAAATCTCTTATACCATATCATTTTCCGAAACGATTAGTACTCTACGGATTCTCCATCGCCTACCTCATCGCCCCCGGTACATTCGACAGCCAACACATCGTTGATGTCGTCGCTAGCCTTCCCGAAGGCGTGAAATATGCTGGAAAGACCATCCTCGCTGCCCCCTTCGCCTTCCACAGCATCAATGGTCTGCGCCATCTTGGTTGGGATCTTACAAAATGTGCGTGATTTATCTGGCTTTAATTAATGCTTGCTTGCCTTTTGAGTCTCGCCTTAAATTTTGGTCCAACTGGAGCATTGTTCCGGTGAGGATCAAGCACGGAAACCTTTCTTGTTCTTGACCTTTGGATTTTGGAGACGCGACTATGAAAATGTGGCTTTTCGATGCTGACCTACATTTTCTCTAGTCCTCACTGTCAAGAGCGTTTACGGAACTGGGTACGCCGTCCTGGCTGCTACTGCTGCGTCGACCGTCGCCTTGGTTCTCATGAAGTAGAGTAATTAATATTTCTCCCGTGTATTTCGTTTCCCATGAGTCCACTCCACTGTACACGAAACAAAATTCTTCATTACCTAGCCGTGTTCCTCTGCGTGAATTGCAGTTCTTAGCATAGTTGCTCAGTCACTCGAGGAATAAAACAGCTTAGTACTAGTAAGTAGTAGCACTACTCCAAATCTGCCCTCCGCCACCTTCGGAGGTAAGAAAATACGGAAGACATGATTCGCCCGCACCTTGCATAATCACGTGAACGCTTCCACTTACCCCGGACCTTTGCCTCCGTTCCCGCTTCCTGATGTCGACCATATCCCTCCTCTTCTTACTATAGAGGTCTCTTGCATCGTTCGCACTAGACTTGACAAGCAAAACAAGAACATTTCGAAGGGTTTCTGGACCTACAATTGTTAGTACTTACCCCTAGTACATTCGTTCGTTGAGTTAAATAATGTACTCGCAAACAATTCGAGTACATTGATGTTTGATTGCCACTGAATTGTTTGATACTCTCATATGTAAGCAGTTCTTGTTTAACATTTAGGGACACTATTTGTCTGGTCTAGGTACATACTGTACATATTTACTATTGGAAAACGACGTTTTCAAATGGGCCTACAATTATCTATGTACGCTGATTGATTGAGCTAAATATTGCCTTCCGCTTCGGAGTGTGATACACTTTGAATATTTAATATACACGTATGTACGAGAACTTGACTGTTTGTATACATTGATGAATTGTTCGTTCTTGAAGCTTTGAGTGTGGTACCGCTCGTCGATATTGGCTCGGGTAATGGAGTCCGTACTTATAACTCACTGAAAACCGAACGCCAAATCTGCGTATGTCCTGGTCCAAACTTGGGCGCCCAGTCCACTAGTACTGGAAGCCGCTGATGAGTTCGATGGTCCTTGAATAGAAGAAGCGTGAATATACTGTATGTTTTGGGTCCCAGCACACGGCACATGTTGATACGTACCTGCGTTACCTGAAATTATGGACGCGTTGGCATCGCCTGTGCGAAATCTAAGTCAAGAAAAGGATATAAATATACGGAACTTACTACTATGTTGACTACGATGAGATTGCGACGCCGAGCTTCCATGCCCTGTACGCAATATGAGGTCGACGAAAAGAGAGAACAAAGAGGGCCGCGTACCTTCGTCAGATTCAACGATCCGGACTGACATTTCTAACGTATCAAATGTACGTGAGAAGATCTATTAACAGTGTTCGATCGATAAGAATTTACCTTCAACAATTTTGCCTGGAAGACACCAGAGAGGCATTAGCTTCAGATCTGAAATCGAGAGGGAAGATGCTTACTCAATTTTGCATTATGTCTTTGGTACCATTCTTTGACTGTGGAGCCCGTAAGCCGAAGAGCTGAATTATCTGATGCTATGAAAGGGTACTCACCCTCGCTAGGAGAGGCACTGCCATTGCTCTGAGGGTCTTCACTTCCTTGGTACGTAGCTTGTGCCGGGTATTTATAACCTGAAGACATGGTCGGCGGATAGACTGGCATCTAGATGTTAATGGTATATTCTGTACATTAAAATCTGAACTCTGCGCACCTGGCTGGTCACTGGCGGAAGAGCCGGCGGGTGATTCAGCAAGTTGCCAATTCTGACGAATGAGCTCTGGAAGTTCAGACGAATTTCGTAACTCCTCTGTATAGCAGCCATTCAGATCTCCGTAGATACATGAGCAAGTTCAGAATCCGTACCTTGGATCTCCTGGCTATTTATGATGTCAGTACTGATTCTGTGGAACGCTTGAATATCCTGAAGTTGTCGGTCGATGCAAGGCGCTCTTCAGTAAAATCTAATCTTGTTATTATGTATAAACGAATACTGACTTGTTCTGCGCCCGGCGCATTGGACTCGTGTGAGATTGAGAGCGTTTTTGCCAAGGCAAGACCAAACTACAAGTAAAGCATAGATAATTCAAAGGCGGTGCAGTCGTCAATGCCTGTAAGAAACTTAGACACAATAATGCAATTTACTTACTATTTTACGGATCAGTTTATTTGCCGGGCTTGAGCGTTTGGATTTAAGAGCTTGCCCCGAGGTTGCGTTCGCGCTGGAGTTACGCTGACGCTGGGATACACCTTCGGGCTGATCGTCGATAGTTACCGGCGTCGCCCACAGCTCCTTTAATTTATTCTCAAAATCAGCAAGAAGCTCTGCATCGGTATCTCCCTTTTGAAAAGAAGAATGAGCATTCGAGACTATGAAGGACGTCGTTATTAGTACTGACCAAGTAGGCAGTCAGATTCTTCCGATAGATTTTTTGCAGAGCTGCGGGGTCACTTGAATTTGGGTCGTCTTTCGCTGAGATCACTTTGTCCAACAGACTGATTCAAAAGTGTGAGCATATAAATTTGTAAGAGCAATCTGCCTACTGACGTCTGCGCTTCTTGGATTTTGTTCATTTTCAGCGTAGGGTCTGCTTCATGCCAATCAAGAACTTGTATGTAAAGTTTCATGGCCCGTTCGAGTTGTTTGAGTTGGTCCTCCTTGCTTTGGGCAGACTTGAAGAGAGAAGAGAAAGGCCCCTTCCAGGAGACAGAACCCATGAGAGGCAAGGGTCCAGGAATTCTGGCGACTCCAACAGTAGCTTCAGTTGACATGATGGGAGAAAGATATCAAGGATTGCCGTAGAAAAAGGGCACGACCTGGTACTTATAATTAATACCAAGGAGACCCTGCACGTTGATTTGATTATCGATGGAAAAAAAGACAATGCAAAAGGGGACAATGAACTTACCTCGCAATCATACCGCGCAATCAGGCAATCTGAATCGTGTGTATACCGATAAACTCTTTATTAGAGTTATGGCGGAAAATTTCACAAGTCAAGAAAAACATAATTGACGTATTCATGCTCGAATATCTCCAGAAGTTGGAATCTATGGAACAGTTTGAATCAGACCTCTCAAATCGACAAGGTGCTTGGATAGTCACAGTGCGTCGCTTTCGGTCAAAGTCGCCACGGGATGTGTGGGAAGATATCAAATTCAAAGAACACGCTTGTTTGCACAAAGAGCAACTTGACCATCACCGTCGTCAAGTCGAACCAATGCGCCAGAATTTCCTCAAACATGCCGTTGACACCTGAGACGTTAGCGACTCTTCTCGCCACGACAGAATTGGATGAAGGCTTCCTCGCATCGTTTGAAAAGAATTATGGGCCACAAATTCGACCTGACTATGAGCTATTCTGGGTCGAACTTCAGCCATTCTTGCTCGCTCGTGGATATGCCCTTCGACCTCGATATCACCCGAACTGGAAACCTTCCTGGATTACAGAACCCAACGGCCCTGGGTTTCGTGAAGATATGTTGAAACAGGTGCGCTGGTCGTTACATACGCCAAAAGCAATGGACTTACACTGATGTCAACACAGGGAATAGTCGTACTTGATGCTGTTCGAACTTCTGACAACCAAAAGGTAGTTTTGAAAAAGGTTCGAACGTCGACCTACGAAATACCCGTCTCCCAGCTTCTGTCTTCCCCTGCGCTACGAAACGACCCACGTAACCACACTGTCCCGATTTTAGATGTGATTCCAATCCCAGCAGATGACGATTGGGCGTTACTTGTTATGCCAATGCTGCTTGAGTTCCAGGAATTACCCTTTAGGAGGGTAGGCGAGTTCTGCGAGGCGGCGTTGCAATTTCTACAGGTATTTTTCAAGAAGAATTCACATCCGAAGGACGATCGGTAACTTTATTGTTAGGCATTAGAATTTATGCATGAGCATAACGTGGTGCACAGGTAAACGCATTCTTTTACATCGACTTAATCATGGAATCTCAATAACCATTGTACGAAGAGACATGTGCATGACAAACCTCATGATGGACGCCTCGAAAGTCGTTCCAAACGGCTTCCATTTTGTAAACAGGAATACACACGACGGTGTACATACAAAAGGCTTTAGATGGAAGGAGCGCTGGTCCGTCAAGCCAGTCCAATACTACATCATAGACTTTGGTATCTCACTGCCCCTCCCCAACAAAACGGTCGTTACTTGGGGCGTATGGGGACGGGAAAAAACCGTACCAGAAATGTCCCACACGAGTCAATACGACCCATTCAAAGTTGACGTCTATCAGCTTGGTCGAGTCTTCATACAGATGATCGACGTATGTCTATTCAATCGTTAATTATTTCGTTGACTGAGATATGGAAACTAGGAATACCCTCGATTATCGAGTATCTTTTTGCCTCTAGCAAAACGTATGACGAGCGTAGATCCTAAGGATCGGCCTACTGCGGCTGAAGCAGTGAAGCTCTGTCAGAAAAGGCTTTCAAAACTCAGCTCATGGACACTGTCCCGTCGGATATGGATGAAGACCGATTATCATCAGTATGCTCCGACGATTGAACGTTTACTGATCAGATTCTGTAGTTGGAATCCGACTCACCTGTAACGCATAACGATGTGGAGTAGTCCGCTATTTTCTTCTGTTTATCACCCTTGTATTTCATACCCTACTTATTTTACATTTATCTATAGGAGTAGCATCAATTTTATCTGAGTGAGCCTCCCTGCATTCATTTTCACTTTGCCCTCTGGACTGTTTGAAACCTAGTCTGCTTCATTCAGCTGCTCAACATTAATCCGGAACTCCAGCCGCATCACTCAGAGTATTTGCTATGGTCAGACTTGACTTGCTGGATCCTAATCATCAAGATTGCTAGCGCTTATGGGGCCGATATCATTCCGGCTGCTGGAGCCATGTTTGATGTCGCCTCGGTCCTCTCGAAGCAGAGTAAAAGATCTCACCAATGTCAAGAACATTTAGACGCTCTCTCTGGCCCTACAATTACGTGGTTTGGTCGAGCTAAATTTAAATATAAAATATTATTTCTTGATCCATAGGATCAGAATATCCAATCCGTGGGGCTAGATCAAAGATCGTGGATTCGGAGATTCGGCGCATCCTTGCCGCACCTGCACGGCTGGGCATGGCAGGGCTCGGCTGACGGCATTTTCACGGCTGGCCCTCGCATTGCGCGCGCTGTGTGCGCTGCCAATGCTCCTCAAAGCTGGGTTCCCTCATCCATTCCTTATCCGCGACAGTGTCGCATTCTGTCCTTACTCTTCAATGCTTGATGAGATCTCAAGCCTGTTACCTGGCGCATCGTTGGCATCAATCCTCAAGTTCATACGTTTCGCACAATTCTCCCAACCGGCGCTTCAGTTCGCAACTGTTTCAGAACTACCTCCCACTACTCTGCCTTCAATTATTGCTACTGTGCTTGCCGGTGTGCTTGCAGTAGATGTTCCAACTATTCAGTGCTACTGGGTGGTACTCAAGGATATTGTCTGGAGCACGCGCATTGGTGTCTCTTCTGGCACTGAGAATGAGGTGTTGGAATACAACCAGTTTGCTTTACCTCTGGGAACTTGTGAGTTCAGGTTGTTATCTTCATAACTACTCATTGATTATTTTCTAGCGTATCGCCACTTATACCCTCCCCTTCGCATCTGTACACACTGCTGCGAGTCCCTTAGAGAGCCTCGCTATTGAAATAAATGGGGGCGGGAATGTTTCGTGGCAAACGAACGTAGATACATGAGCGCCGTACGTAGACTATATACCAGATAAGGGAACATTCATGAAAGTGATACCTACAAGATAAGATGATAACGGAAAGATAAGACGCGTGAAAATCACGCAAGCGAGGATATTCTAACATACCCCCTCGAGCGCAGACGGGATTTCGAGACAAAGAAAGTGAAAATAAAAAGTCCAAAAATAATAAACGTACCCCCTCAAACTGAGAGTTTACCATACAGCTTTGACGTCCGGCTTCGACGAGCTCTCTGAGGCAGAATCCACTGGCAAATCCTCAACTGAGATATCCGCAATCCCTGCAGAATGCCCAACAGTCGATCCTTCCTTCTCCGTGCATTCATTACGGTAATGCCCTTTCTTCTGGCATCGGAAACATGTGATGTCCTTTCTTCTGGCATCGGAAACATGTGATGTCCTTGCGCTCGCGTCGAGGTTTCACATCGATGAGAAATGCACTGTCTGACTTGGCAGAGGAAGTGACGTCCAACGTAGCTTGTCGCGCTTCTTCGTTCATACAGCGCTGAACAACGAAATCGAAATTGTTCTTGTCAGAGTGAGAGTCGAGGGAAATGACGAGGGAAGAATACGAGGGAGGGAGAGAGAGCATGAGGACGGCGACGAGAAGAGAGTCGGATGGTGCGTCGTCGAATATGTGAGTCGGTCGGCGAGCTCGCGGATCTGACCGGCATGTTCCTGGACCGAGGTTGCCGAGGCTTTCGGATTTGGAAGAGCTTCTGCCAGGTCGAGATAATGTTCCCAAGACCTTGAGACAGGTGAACGGACTCCAGACGTGCCCAAACCTCTGCGGGATCCCTAGAAGTACGCGTGTGGACCAGCTGTCCATCCTCAACCTCGCTGACAATCTCGCCTGAGCGCCAAATCCACCCGAATGCGCCAAGCTTTCACCACCTTCGATCCGTCCGAACCCAGGGACGAGTTTCCGTTCCGTCGACAACGACCAGACCTGCAGCTTGCGGAGTCGCATCTCCATTCGGTACGCCCACGCATAGTAATTGTCGTTGCTGAGCTTCGTGATGCGTTTGGTGTCCTTCGAGGTCAACATCGTGATTACGTGATACGAGGGATAGGGGGGGAAGACAAGTGCGCTAAAGAGCGACTTCCCAAATGTGCGCCTGAGCTGGCGGCTTCCGTGCACCAACTGGTGACTTCCAAGGGTGCGCCTAACTGGCGACTTGCGATGCACCGACTGGTGACTTTCCGTGCGCCTAGAGACGACTTCCGAGTGCGCTATAAATAGCGACTTCCGAGATGCCTCAAGGTGAGGACTTCGAGTCGTCGAGAGCGGTGTACAAGCGGTCGACGTAAGTATTCTTATTCACCTCTTCAGGCAGGAGTTCGTTTGTATTGAAATAAATGGGGGCGGGAATGTTTCGTGGCAAATGAACGTAGATACATGAGCGCCGTACGTAGACTATATACCAGATAAGGGAACATTCATGAAAGTGATACCTACAAGATAAGATGATAACGGAAAGATAAGACGCGTGAAAATCACGCAAGCGAGGATATTCTAACACTCGCTTGCACAAGGCCACTCTTTTTACGCTTCGTGAGGGAGTGCTTCCTATCTACACAACCTCAATGTATTGCCGCAGTATGTCAATAATTTTCCCATCTGTCTTCACGTCTCACATCCACTAGATTGCCAGGAGAAGTACCACCACAACTTCTCTGTGCGCACAAAGGAAGGATCAACAACGCGTATATATTATGGTGGCATACCCGACGTTATTCAGGTTGCGAACCATTTCTTTATAGATGCTCCTCTGCTCGAATTCTTTTCTACAAGCCAAGTTTTTGGATGGTGAGTCTCCTTAGTCATTTTCTATATCTTTCTTACCTTCTATTGCAGGGTTTCCGCATCAAACTGCGCTCGAATCTACATGTCTTCATTGGCTCACCCCAAGGCTCACATCGCTAACAACAAACTCGCATACCTCAACTCTGCACCCTATGCAACAGAGCACGTATCTTGGGCAGTTGCTTTAGAGTTACAAGGAGAATACGTTCTAAATGGATTCTTCCTTTACTCTCTCTTACTTGATAAATCTGAGCGCGATGAGCTCTTGATTCTGCCTAATGATGAAGCCTCACAAAGAGATCGTCTTAGTGCAGCTCTTGCGCAGAGAAGTAAAAGGATGGAAGGCATTGGTCAGGAGCATTACACTCATGCCTGCGATCAATGTTTTATTGTCGTAGACGATAAAACAGGATGTCCTGGTGTGTTTTTAAAAAAATTCCTCTTACTTTTCTTAATGATATCATAGTTAAACTCCAAGCAGCCGTTTGCGATGGCGATACTATTGGATGTCCTACATGCACTGTTCACAACTGTTTTATTCCTCTTGCTAGCCAGCGCGATCATTTTTGTCCTACTCACATTGATCTAAACTTGATATGCGCTATTACCAACTGCGAAAATCCTATTGTAGATGGTCGAAGAACATGCCTTGATCCAGACCACCAGGCTTTGGAGACGGCCTATTACATGAAAGGCCAAGCTCATTTTCTCCTAAAAGAAAGACTTCGGAAGGCTCGTGCATCCAATACAACGGATTCTGTCCCAGAACTCCACCTTTCTGATGTTGGGGATGATGATGAACCAATTGAAGCAGAGGTTCAAGGATGCGAAGGAAAGTCAGAGCATGGGAATCGGAGGCTTCGTGCATACTTTGGCAGGCGTCGAACACATAACGAGCAGCTTGTTATGCGGCCTTGTGGTATTATTCTTTCCCGGGCCACGTTTTATGGATCTGAAGCCATATCCTCTGTCAATGTAAGCTTGTCTCCTCTTGATGGTATGGTTATTTCAATTTCTTATCTGTAATGCAGGATTTTCTCAAGGCTACATTTCCAACTCCGGAATCCACTCCCGAATTTTTTTTCTTCGACAATAATTGCCGCCTTGTTGCCCACCAGCGTACCAATGACGATCACCATTTTCAAAGCACTGCCATGCCTGTTGATGTCTTTCACTTCAAGTCAAAGCATAAAGTGACGGACACCCACTGCCAGTTGTATTGCAATCCTGCTGCCTTTTCTGAGCTCTACAAAGACGGGAAATGGCTTTTCAACACCTCAATTTGCGAACAAACCAATGTTTGGTTAGGAGGGTACCAGGCGATTCTGAGGGACATGGAGATAACAAGATTCACTTTCTACTTGGATGAAATGATCAAGCGTCATAATAGGTATATTGTATCCAAACTAGAGAAAGAGAAGCAGCATCCTTGGTCTATTCCTATTACTGCTTTGTTTCCAGATAGTAGCATAGTCTAAAGAGTTTATAAATATTTCTTGGTGCTCCCAATTTTTTTTTTGTGACATTGGCTGTATTCCTTAAGAAGAACTACAAAGAGAGCAATTTATAAAGAGGGAGGTGCAATGGAAGTAAATACCCCAGCAGTCATAAAAGCCTCTTGTATACTAGCAGGAAAGTCAGCTTTTCCAGAGTGATGACCTTCTCTGACTGCATCTGCAACTGTTCCAACATAGTCCATTTCAGAGCATCGGTACATAGAAGCTTGGTTGAAGTAAACCAAACTTCCTCTGCCTTCATCATCCCCCTCTTCAATGGGAGAACAGTTTCCAGGAAGGGGTCTTTCATCACCCTCAGTAGTGACAAATTTAATATCTACAAAAGAAGGATGAATAAACAACCAAAGAAAGAGCAATTAATATCTTACCATTGATATCTATATTAAAATGATAGAACAATGAAGAAGGATAGGCGACCATTGTCCAAGGAGGAAGCTGAAGGGCAACTCCAGCCTCCCAAACAACCAACCAAGATCTTTTGGAATGGTTAAATTTTTTCCCTGTTAATTCAAACTAAGCAAGGACGCAGATACTGAGTCAGAAAAACATACCAGGAATCTGATATATAACAAGGACACAGACACCAACTATATTCTTGGAGTCAGCATGAGGCAAACAATGAACACGCTTCTGTTCGGGAAAGAGTCCATTGATGCAGAAATTCCAAAACAAATCAAAATGAGGAGAAATATCAAACTTCTCCTTATGCCACCTGGCCGACCTCAAAAACCTTTCCGCAACTCCAGGAAACATAAGGCGCACAAGAGAAGACACCCGTTTATTAGAAACTGCATTAATAAATCAGAAGAAATGAGATGAACTTGGAGCATACGTGATATTTTTTATAACGGGGTTTTCTATAAACTCCTTGACAGCTTCTGCATTAAGGACATGCCATTGAGTAAGGTAGGGCTTCTGCTTGTAAGAGGACATTAGTATTTTTTTTAAGTCCTAGAGTCAAATGAAGAACAAAAGGCTTACAGCATTATATTCTCTATGATAACCAATGATGCAGGGAAAGTGAGGCCCTCTTACCCCATCTGCGCATTCTTCTTTCAAGGTTTCAGAATTTAGAGAGTTGGCTAGTAGCTTTGAAGAAGCTAAATCAAACTCTTCCTCGTCTTGTTTCAGAGAAGGCAGAACATCTGTTCTAACAAGAAAGATGCGGAATTTGACATCAGCGACAATGGCCATGCCCTTCCTAAGCCAGGTTTTAATAAAAATCTAGTCAGAAGAGGCTAGAAACACTCACTCTCGAGCAGGAATTGGAAAGAATTTTGCGATTGTAGGCAGAATGGAACCATCAAGATAGTCCTGCCTGATTCTTGCTCTAATCTCAGGCGTTGGATTGAGACCTTGCCATCCAGTGGAAGTAGGTGAGGAGTCATCCTCAACGGAAAAGAGAGAAGAGGTGAATAGTTGGCCTTTCCATATGAGATTGGCTCGAAGACGCTTGGTGTCCGCAAGGAAGGAATTCCCTTCTGCCTCGCGCAGGTATATTCCTCCACGAAGGGGCCGGGAACCTCTTCCGCGATTGCTAATGCGCCATCCTTTCGCCTTCTTCAGAGACGCCTTTGAAGGGGCAGCGTGTGGTTGCTGTGGTTGCGCGGATTGCTGTGGTTGCGCGGATTGAGCTGAAGGTTGTTGACCTGGCGCAGGTGAGGTAGTAACTGAGCTGGAAACAACAATATAAATTAGAAGGCCTTGGAAAAAAAATTGAAAACTCACTGCCATGCACTCCCACTCCCAGCAGGAAGCTCCGTCTCAACTTCCTCAGCAGTAGCAGGAATAACCTTCCTTTTCTTCTTTCCTTTTCCCTTTCCTTTTGCTCCTCCCTTCCCTTTGCTGGGTACAGGCCTCTTCACACCAACCTCAACAGAAGGACTGGCCAGATTTGCATCAGTTGAGATACCAGGCAAAGAGGCAGCAGCAGCAGCAGCATCCTCCACAGCGCGCATCAAGTGGGAGGTATCAAATACATCCATGCTAGCAAGGTCTCTCTCTTGAGAGGATACATCCACCTGGCTAGCCTCTGCCTCTTTCTGATACAGAGGGAGGAGATCATCCAGGTTGCAAGCACAGCGCACCAGATCAGCAGAAGTCTAGAAAGGGTTCATAAAGAACTCTCTGATGAGCTGGCACAAAATACAGAGAGCAGAGAACTTACCTGGGCTGCTTCCATATTGACCAAAGTATCCATTAGAGCCAGCAGTAGGACAATTATGCAGAGATGCAAGGAGGGTAGTGTCTTGGGATGATCAAGGATGGGGAGACAGGGGAGGGGCGCTGGAGGCCCCTGGCGCGACGCGACTGTTCGAAACGGAGCACGTGATATCTGACATGTGATCTCCCGTGTCTGTTTATTAACGACGCGTCGCGCGCCATTTGCTTTCTTCACCCTTACCTCCTCCACGACGCTCCCCAAGTCGCCAAGCAGAGTGCTGCTGAGCAGTTTGCTGTAGCGTCGTCGGGACTCGATTTCGCCACCGCCCTCAAGACAGAACGTTGGAAGACTGCAGGCGGCACCGCGGCCTGCGCCCGCCAACGTCATTCGCCGCAGCGTACAACTTCCACCGCCCTTGCTGCATCCCTGGCCCGTGGCTGCATTGTTCGCGGCTGCCCTCGATCGAGACAGGACACTGCAAGAGCACAGGGAGCCGCCGCCCCTGCCTTCGCATCGCTCATGCCGCCCCGACGTCGACGCGCGCGGCAATGCGAGACCCCTCGCCTCTTCCGCTGGCCCTCCGCCATCGCCCTTCAATGCCGCCTCCCTCCCATGCCTTCCGTCCCCACCTCGCCATCGTTATCTCAGCCCCGCCGTCATTATCTCGTTGCGGCGGGGTGCCGGCGCGGAGGCGTGATGTTGGTCACACCGACGTAGTCACACTGCCAGCCTTGTCTGTTAATATCATGCATGGCAAATCTGGTAGTTGCCCGTAAAAAAGTATGCATCCAGCCTGGTAACTACCTAGCCCTCCTAGCTGAGTTTAAATTTTTTGCCTGCTAGAGGGCTGCTCACTGCTGGCTGGTGCTGCTCACTGTTCATCACAGTGAGCAAGAGTGCTCGTCGCTGTTGTCAGGGTTGACCGAAAAAGGAAGTCGTGGGAAATGCTATCTCATCACAGATTAGATTAAACTGGTCTATTTTTGAATTTTCCATCAAAGTTGGCATCACATCAGCAATTCCCATCACATGGGAGCATAACACATGACCAACACTGCCACATCTGACTCAGCAACCCCTTTGGGAGTTCCCACACCCAAAAATAGAAATTTTCTACTATTGATTGGGGGGATCCTGCAGTTGGTCGCTTCTCCTGGAGTAAGACTATCTTATATCAGGAGAACCGCATTTTCAGCTGAATCCGAATATGAAGGTTTCGTATTTTTAGCTACCGCCGTTCACGCGAAATAAGCGAAATACTAGGATCAAAAATGCTCGCAGGCAGATTTCTCAGGATCCGCTGCACCGATTTGCACGCTCTAAATTGCATGTAGGGCTTATTAATACCTTTCTAACGAGCTCCTGCGCGTTGTAATGCGTTTTGTATTAGCGCACAATAAATTTATTAATATAAAATACACGGGCGCTTATACGCGCTTCCCGCACATAATAATAGCGCTTAATAACGCGACCTTTAGATATTATAAATTTGTTAACCAAAGAACACATTGATAGCTCTACTCCCGAATTTATATGGCTAAAAGCGCAGAAATCCGCATAAAATACGTATTTCCACAATATCTCGCCCAATTCTCACCGGAATTCGACGCTCTAAAGTGCATCACATTCGTCTAATTTATATCGCTTTCTAACAAGCTCTTACTCGCCCAGATCGGAGCACAGGAATGCAGTCATCTAAGCGATTGATGGCATCCTCATGGCCACCATCAGGTGCACAGCCACTGGGCCACTCATCACTGATTGCCCTCCTCCCCCTCCACATCAATTGATGATTGCTCACCCATGCCTGCACCAATCCTTTTGATCTTTTTTGCATAATTTAGAATGTGATATGCTCTATTTATTTTATTATTTATTGGCTTTATGTACGATTTATTACATTGAAATTACCACATATTACAGCTATATATGTAGAATTATGGATTGTACAGAATGGATATTGCAGATATGACTCTTTAGAAAGATGAATATACATAGCAGAATGTCCAGCCATAAAGAGAGCATTTTATCATTGAAATTGGACTGTACAGCCATACATTGACTCACTATTTTTAAATTCTACATTGAATTGGCACTGAATTTACCAATATTACCTCCCCACTCATTTCTAACTGGGAACAGTAATATATACATACATCTCAATATTCTATTCTTGACTTTGGCATTATAATGCATAGAACATAGTAGAATCTTCAAATTACTCTGTAATTCGCTAAAAATGCGTATTTTAGCAATTAAAATTCCAAAATATATTGAATGCTCCTATAAATAATGAAATAGCTGTCCCAAATATATATCTACAAGTTAAAAAAGGTTTCTTGAGGTTTGAGTAAGAATTGAGGTCTGTAGAGGCAAATGTGTTGAAAGTCACCACACATTGATTGACATATAATCAAATACAGCATATATCAGTAAACAACCTACCCCATCTTTCTGACCATATGGGTGGTCATATTGGAACTTTCAAAAATAAAAAGGTAAGGATGCAAGGGACTTATAATACATGTTTTAGATGGTCTTTGAGGTGTTATACAGTATAGAATATAAAGTATATAGTACTGATTTCGCATTTTTGGCTTATTTTCTTATTGTTTAAGCATAACAGAGAGTCCTGAGGTGCAAAGAAAGATATAAATCTAATGCTACCTTGTTAATAAAAGATATTTGAAGCATTTTGGAGACTGTAGCTGCTATATCTAGCCAGATTTAGGTAATATTTCTGGTCTGAAAAGCGAAATTCCCTAATAGTACATGGGATAATGCATATATAATGGCATAGATACCATGGATATGAGCAGAATACAAAGTACTTTAAGCTTGCAAAAAGAATTATGTGATTCCATCAAGAATTGAGGCAGGAATGGATGCAGAATGGGTAGGGGGTGGAGGAGAATGTGGCATTGATGGGTCATGTGACAGCATGCCACTCATCAATCCTGCCATCACATTGCTTAGATGACTGCATTCCTGTGCTCCGATCTTGGCAAATGAGAGCTTGTTAGAAAGCGATAAATTAGACGAATGTGATGCACTTTAGAGTGTCAAATTCCGGTGAGAATTGGGCGAGATATTGAGGAAATACATATTTTATGCGGATTTCTGCGCTTTTAGCCATATAAATTCGGGACGTATAGCTAGCAATGTGTTCTTTGGGCGGTTAACACAAATTTATAATATCTAAAGGTCGCGTTATTAAGCGCTCTAGTATTATGTGCGGGAAGCGCCGTATAAGCGCCCGTGTATTTTATGTTAATAAATTTATTGTGCTGCTAATACATAACACATTATAACGTGCAGGAGCTCGTTAGAAAGGTATTAGTAAGCCCTACATGCTGCAATTTAGAGCGTGCAAATCAATGCAGCGGATCCTGAGGAATCTGCCTGCGAGCATTTTTGATCCTAGTATTTCGCTTATTTCGCGTGAACGGCGGTAGCTAAAAATATGAAACCTTCATATTCGGATTCAGCTCAAAAATGCGGTTCTCCTGATATAAGATAGTCTTATACTCGCCCAGGAGAAGCGCACTAATTGCAGTAATCCCCCCTAATCAATAGTAGAAAATTTCTATTTTTGGGTGTGGGAACTTCCAAAGGGGTTGCTGAGTCAGATGTGGCAGTGTTGGGTCATGTGTTATGCTCCCATGTGATGGGAATTGCTGATGTGATGCCAACTTTTGATGGGAATTCAAAAATAGACCAGTTTAATCTAATCTGTGATGAGATACCATATTTTCCCACGACTTCCTTTTTCGGTCAACCCTGACAACAGCGACGAGCACTCTTGCTCACTGTGATAAACAGTGAGCAGCACCAGCCAGCAGTGAGCAGCCCTCTAGCAGGCAAAAAATTTAAACTCAGCTAGGAGGGCTAGGTAGTTACCAGGCTGGATGCATACTTTTTTACGGGCAACTACCAGATTTGCCATGCATGATATTAACAGATACAGGTGACACTGCCTCGAGCTCCCTCGCCGCCTGGCTCTGCCTCTCATCCCCTCTCGCCGCCCCTCCTACCGGCGTGCCCTCTGCTACCCGCCCCGGCGTCATCGAACTCACGCCGTTATCGGCCGGATGGAATCGGGAAGGGACAACCAGCGAAGGCAGGAGATCTACAAAGTACGCACCCTCGATCGCCTGAGCTTGTCACCTCACTCACTTGGCCTTTTCTCCACAGCTTCACCCTTGTTTTGCCCGTGCTCCAATGCGCGCATTTTCCCGCCAACGCATCCACGACCTCCATGCAGGCACCCAGTGTCCGCCTCGAAACGGCTTCTGCGCAGCACACCAAAATCGCCCGCTCTGGATTCACGACCCTCCCGCTCCCACTCTCCTTCTCGCGGCAGCCTCTGAACCAGCCAGGCCCCCGTTGAGACAGAGCCCTGCAAGAACCCGGGTAGGCACCGCCGCCGTTGCGTTCGCCTCGCCTATGCCGTCCCGACATCCAACCCCGCTGCAGCCCAAAACCCCTCCTCTCTTTCTGCCGACTCGTTCTCTCGACAACGACGCCTCAAGCTCCCTCCTCGGATCGCCCAGGCAAAGCAGGGCCAATGCAAGGCAGACTGAATACGCACCCTCAGCGCCCTCAGTCCGCCAGCCCAAGCTGGCAGCGCGGACATCATCCACGCTGACAGCATCCAGAACCACCTCTCAGGCCAAATTGACGAGCGCGCTGTCGATATACGCGCCCAGGCGACGTAGAGAGGCTCCTAGACAATGGGCCTAGATGGATAGGGGATAGGTGAGTGCCCAAGCACGCTGAGAATAATGAAATACTCACCTCAAGTTCAATTTTCAGCTGGCCCGGCTGTTTAAAGCCTCCTTACGACCCTCGGCGACGGACTTACCAACCAGGATGATGACAGCAGCATAGGTTCGATGTCGATGGCGTACACTGGGGACGGATAATTCCAGAAACGGCAGGTAAGTGAGTAGGGCTCTACACAAATGAGCAGAGTGCTTACCTTTGAATTTCGTAGTCTAGCGGTCGTCTGCACAAAAGAATTAGAAGCCGACAGGAGGCAGCACGGCGCTATGAAATAAAGGTCAGTCAATCAATAATTCCTTCATAAGGAATAGGTTCAACTTACTGATTTAGAGTTCCTTCTTGTCAGAGCTCAGCTTCAGCATGTCGACCTTCAAGACCACCACCATGACAAGCTGGACGCAGGATTTCCATGCAGGCCTCCCATCTACCTCGGGCGCCCCACACTGCACCCCCGCCCCTTCCTAATTCCCAGTGGAGGAATGTCGGGGATGACAGGAGATCTGCCCCGCTTACTCAACCCCTGGTTCTCGACCCCTTGCCCTCCTCGCCAAAATATGACCGCCAATGCCTCCTGCAGCACTTGGCCGTCGCCGACGTGGTCGTTAGCGGCGCACCATTCCCCCGCCCAATTCGCCGCCTCTGGATGCAGACGGCCCAGGCACGGAAGTCACCGCCGACGCCGACCTTGACTTTGATGTTGACATTGACAGCGGCCTCTTTGCAGGAACGGCCTCCTTGCTCCTCTCTGCCTGCCTTTTCCTCCAGCCTACCACTCTCATCGCCGCCTCCCCTTACAAGCTCCCTGCCAACTGGCTCCTGCCCCGCCTCGCCTCAAAGTCCTACCCGAGCTTTTTGGCCCCAAACACCAAACACATAAAGGGTGACCTCTAGCCGGGTTTCTCCGACCTCGCCCTCTGTCATCAACCCTCGACCGCGCCCATATAATGCTGGAGGACGAGCTCGACAACGAGGAAGACAACTCGCGACATGCGCAAGATTGCGCCTAGCATCCGCAGCGTTAGTCGACGCCGTTGACATCCTTCAACTACCCACGCCCATTGCCCTGTCGCCATCCATGCAACCCATCCACCGCCATCATCATCATCCCCAGCTCTTTCACCCTGTGACTTCCTGAGGTAAATTAGGGCTCCAGGTTTTTTTTGCCACGGCGCTACCAGAGCGCCATGGGGCTTTTTTTATTTTATCTATTAGAGTGGAGGAGTAGCGTAATTAATAAATTACTTTTTAAGTTATCAGAACATTGTGAAGGTGCGGGGAAGGAAAGGATTAAGCTGAAGAGCTTTGCAGATGCTGCTGCAGGTGTGCCCTGCCTTGAACTCCTCAACTCCTGCCTGTAGCCTGTTTCCATAGTAATTTTCAAAGTACAGAGGGCTGACAGAACCATCCCAGGTTCTCCTGCATGAGAGGCTCTATATGAGAAAATGAGGGCAAAAGGAAAATAAACAGACGCACTGAGGAGTGATGGTATGAGTGGTAGAATCAAATATGGTAATGTATCCATCCTGGCGCTGGTGCCCTAAGAAAAAAACATAAGCAAAATTCATGGATGCTGGGAAGTTTCAAAAAAGGCACTACCTTCAAAGTCAACATAGACCAATTCATGGTCAGTGCACTCATAAATGAAATGGCTGAAAGCATCCAGAGTCTGTGCGGGCAGAGATAAGAGGGACGCATTCTTGAGTTTGAACACCTTAGTTGTTTTTGTTTCAGACCATGGCTGCATGGAGGCGGAGTCTTGACTATAGAAGTGGACGAGGACGGTGTCGTGAATGTCAAAATCTAATAACAGCTGAGTTCAACCATTCAAGCGCAGAGGAGGGCAGAGAACACACCTTGAATGGCAGCATTAGTCTGCGCAACTTGGTTCTTGAAACGCATCACAAAATCAGAGCATTGAGAAAGGCGGAAAGTCTCAACCCAGATTGCTGTCTCCTCGCTAGCGGGGGGAATCCGGGTATAAAGGCGCTCTTGAGGCAGCCTCTTAACTGCGAATTTGGAGACTTTCTGAGAGAGGTATTTGCAGAAAAGCTAAGGAGAAATTAGACAGACTCCTTGCTTGGACAATGAGATTACTCACGGTATCAACCCTCTTGGAAGTTGGCTTCTCTGGAGTGACTGGGTTCTCAGAATAGAGCCCAGGCATGTCCACTGTAGAGCTGGGAGATGAGCCTACAACAGCTCCTTCTGCTATGTAATGGGTCTCAATGCGTCGGATGACAGGCATCTCCTCATCGGTAAGATGAATCTGGGAGGGCTCTTCATTGAGGTAGGCTTCATAGCGCTGGGGAGTAGATAGCTGCTGATCATCAGACCTTTCTATGATCTCCACCTCAGAGTCATCTGCCTCCTGGCGGTCTTGCTCCGACTCAGACCCAGAAGAAATATGGGCAGCCTTTCTTTTTCCAAGAGAGACGGAAGATTGCTCTGCAGAAATAATGAGAAAGGCTCCTTAGAATCATAGATGTAAGATGTCCTCACCGTCTTGGCTAGCATCTCTATGCTTGGAAACAGCCTGGATGAACTCCTTCCAAGCGCCTTTTGGAGTTTCCCCTGCAGCAAGGAAGCTATCCAGGAGATCCAAGTCTATGGCTCTTTTGAAAGTTGTGAGCGCTGCACCAACAGTAGACCGCTTATACTTGCAGTTGGGAAAGTAAGTGTGAAACTTCAATGACTTGTCCAAGTTGGTGAGACCTAGGAGAGCGTGCATCCCCTGCTCCATCTGACAGACATAAGGAAGAGGGAATGAGGCAGTAAGCTTTGGTTTGGTTGGGCCTGCCTTTTGCGTGGAGGAGCCACCAGTGCCTGAGTGATGGTGTTGATTGACAGGGAAGGACAGAGGAAGTGATTTTGGAGAGGAGAGTGCACCGGCTCGAGTCAGCTGGAGGTTCTTCTGGATTATGCTGAGCTGTTCATGGAGTCCAAGACATTCTTCTGCAGGAATGATGCGAATCAAGATGCGGGCATTTAAATTGACCTGGATTGGCATATGGTTCATTTGAAGGCGCCATTCAAGCTGGGATGCATTGTGTAGGACAAAAATAGTTGGGCTTTGGTGAATGGCATCCATAAGGTGCTGGAAGTTCTTTGGAATGACAGAGCGGGTTCCCTTGTGGACACTGGAAATAACAGCGAGGAGCTGAGAGGGCTGCAGTTTCTATAAAAAGCCAAAAAATCAGTCAATAGATCTTAAGGAAGAAGCTGGTGCATACCTCTGCCCAGACTACTACTTCAACTGTATTCTGAAGGTCCTGGAAAGCCTTTTCATTGGCCTGAAGTTCAGAAGTCTTTTTCTCGCGGTCAGCATGAGCAGCATAATAGTTAGAGTACCCGCTATGCATAGATCGCGCATATTGTTTGGTAATGGAAGCCTGGCTTTCTTGAGGCTGAGACGCCAATGGGCTGGATGCCTGAGGCTCTTGACTTGATGAAGAAGGGCGACCTGAGGAAGGTCTTTCACCTTCAAGTTGACCAGGCTAAAAGGAAAGCATGTTATTACAGAGGTAACTCGAATGAAAGGAATCCGCTTACCTGAGTAAGACCAGAGTTGGAAGAGAAGTTTTGAGGGGCAGTATCTGAGGCTGGCTGGAGCCCTCCTCGATGAGCTTGAATAGGGCAGCCGCCTAGAAGCAAACAGCAATGACGGCAGCAGGGACGGCTTCTGGCACAATTTGCATTTGCTTTGCGAGGATGCCCGTTAGACGTCTTGCAGTTAATCTCCTGGCAGAAAATGGTCTGTGTACTGGCCAAACCTGCCTGGCTAGAGGCAGTGCAGCTGATTCTAAGGGCATAGGCAATTTTGACCTCCTCTGGAATTTGTTCAATAGGAGTGGGCCCATTATGCCAGAAAAAAGCAGGGCCAGGACCTCTGGCAAGGCAAACATTATCCAAACACTAGATGTCAATGTTAGACACTTGTGTCATGGTTCTTAAAATAAATGAGCGCTTACCGTCTGATACCATCGGCCATAGTTTGTTAGGACGTTTCCAGTTCCCATGCAACACTGTAATTGCCCCATGCTGGGGTTTGTACAACGAGGACACAATAACGACTGTATGGCAGGTTTAGAATTGACGCAGGGAAGGGGGCGACTTTGAAAATTAGACATGCTGGGCAAGGCAAATGGGCAAATAATCTCAGCGCTGCGGTGGCCAGAGAGAAAGCAGTAACCTCATTGATTTTTTTTGGCAAAAGTGGCTGAGGTAATAATTTATTCCCCTCAGCTACAGAGAACAAGCGCGCGCAAGTGAGCACCTCCCAAGGCACTGGCGCGCTCCTTAATTTGTGTCTATTTACATCAGAGGCCATCGGTATCACCCGTCTGCCGAATCTCCGAATCCAGGATCTTCAATCTAACCCCACGGATCCGACGCTCTCCATAGGATCGACAATTGGATATTCAAATTGCACTCTACTTCAGGAGTCGACGAACTTGAAGCCACAATAGTTACAATCAGAGGACTCGATTGCTATATTCTTTCTACGCATAAGTAAATCATTCCGGAACTGTGCGTCTAGCATTGTTACTGCAGTATTCGCTCCGTCTTGTCGCCGGACACTATATATTTTTCTGGCACTGCACTCTCTGCTCACCGATTGAAGCCGAATGCTAGATCGGTGTGCGTCCTGCTCCAAGGCTCTTCGGATCCCATTTCGACGCTACCAGAAGAAAAAGAAGTAATTGACGCGGCTTTGGTTTGAGGGATTAGCAAAAACTTCGCAGATGACATTTGCCACTTCTCACCTGGACCTCCGGAATAGTTTAAAGCGGAGATTATAGACGCGTTCGCGTCGCCTATGAAAAGTAGCTATGATATGAGGTAAGCGAGAGAAAGAGAGGAATACAAAACCCACTTGGCTGGTTGCGGTGAGATCGTGCTGGCGAATTCCGACCATGTCCTATTTACAGTGATGTGAGGCCCATGATAAAACGAAAAGGTGATGTAATTTCTAACCTTCGTCTGACTCTATAAGCCTGACAGTTATTTCTTAGGTGTTAAGATGGTAAGTGAAAAGATGCAAGATCCATAAGCGCAACAATTGAATTTACCTGACAGCGTGTCTACAAGAAGACAGGACATTCAAAGGAAATTAGTATCAGTACAAATTGAAGGAAGAAATACTCGCCAAGTCGGGCATGATAACGTCGCATATGTTCTTCAACCGCTGAATTTTAGAATAAGTTGAAATATCATTCAATTCTGTAGAAGCATACTGACCTTCTGCAGCAGAAATTCGTGCTATAGGTTGGCTAGATGACGAAGGTCGGTTGTACTCCTGTAAGGTCACAAGAATATTAATCTACAAGTAACGGTCCACAGGACTATTGGGGAACATACATTGGCAGAGTTGCGAGGGGTCTCGGTTCCTTGGACAGCGAAACCTGCAGGGAATTGAAAGTTCCGCATCCCTGGAGAAATCGAGTAAATCCAATGAGATATTCAACAGGGGGATTGATTTTATACATGCCTTGGCGCTCCATTTGTTCACGTTGTAAGGAGTCCATAGCCTCTGGATCTGAAGTACCGTTATCGTATCAATGCCTTCAGTATGTAGACCATGGCGGACCGTTATTTATTTCTGCAACGAGCACTTCTTGGAACACTTCCACGTCCTAGTAAGATTTTCCGTCGACAGATAGCTCTCTTCAGGAAACATGCAACTGCGTCCGACATGTACACTCACCGGATCGACAGAAATGTTCTCAGGATCAAGGTCCTCATCATCACCCTCTAAAACTACATTCATGATTCTGAGGGAACAGGTCGGATATAGTACTCACCATCTGTTGGCGGTACCTCTTCTGTCTTGGGTGAGGTCTTATTGAGGGTCTTAGCAAATGCACTGCTAAACTGGATGGAGGGAAAACAAGGCCTGCTTTGAGTTGACCACATAACGCAGGATCGTAGACTGACTTACAATCCTGCGCATAGTATTGTTGGCGGGTGGCACGGTTACTTCGACCTGCCCAGGTTCGGCGTTTGGATTAAAAGGGATGTGACTCTCTTCTAAGACCGATGATTCATCATCACTAAAAGAGGTACCACTGGACGGGTTCATCCAGAGTTGCTTGAATTCATTTCCAAAGTCATCAATTTGTGTGGCGGTAGTCTTTTGACAAAAGTCATTAGCAGAGAGCATAGGAGTGTTGTAGACGACTGACCGCAAATTGACTCATACCACCCTGATATTCCTTTTGAAGTTTTATTACCGACGTTGAAAGTGCAAGTTGATATTTATTGCGTTGAGCGTAAGCCTTTCTAGTCTTCGTCACCTTTTGTAAAAGACTTAATCGAGTATGTGTATGTGTAGTGTTGCATTAGGATTTCTTAAGAATCACCTACCGGCGTGCTTGATCAGTCTTTGATACTTGTAACGTTGCGTTTGACTCATGTGTCTTCAGAACCTGGATGAAAAGTCGCAACGCCCTTTCGAGTTGTTGAAGCTTGCCCAGTTTAGTCGGCGCAGAATCGAAGATCCTGTAGAAAGGGACGGACTCCATCAAAGGAAAGGGGTTGGAAGCGGCCTTACTGTTGGTTCCCTGAGCAGACATGGTGGGCAAATTTACGAGAGGCACAGGTATCCGCAGCTTTGGCCTCTGGTACTTATAGGAGAGAGACCCTGCATCTTCAAGTTGATTATCCAATGATTATCGATGAAAGTTGAACAATGAAAGTGGCTTGAACTAAGCCAGAAAGGTCTAGATCCGCGCAAAAAGGGAATGATTCTGCTTAAGTCTTTCAGAGTCCCCATTAGCGAAACTCCGAGTCTTCATGATCAGTAGCACTCAAGTGGTCTCGACATCGCGCTTTTGATCCTGGCGAATGCATTTTACACAGGGCGCCTCTAGAGAAAGTATGTTCGGAAAGATCAAGTACCCCGTTAGTTAAGACTACTACTAATTTTGGTCCACGATGTACGGGAAACGATTTGCGAATATTCAACGTACACTGGGCAAATTGGCATTGAACGGGGTAGACGAACAATGAGCATTGCGTGGGAAGATAATATTTGCATATTTTTTGTTATGATGGTGACGCGGTGACGTGTGACAGACCCGGATGCGCGACAAAGCGGTTTGCCGAAGGTTACTAGCCCACGACTCCCATAACGCCACTTGGCTCCGACGCAGAATCGATGTGTCAAGAACCAACCCCTTATTATCTTGCCTAGATATAGCGCAGTACTCAGTACTCAGCACTGTAGCATGTCCGACGAGGGCTCTTCGCTTTACTCCTTCGAACAGAAATATGGTCCCCAGGTCAGATTAGAGGGAGAGCTGTTTTGGGTCCGCTTGCAGCCATTCCTGCTATCTCGCGGGTATCGTCTACGAGACCGATATCACCCAGACTGGAAACCGTCCTGGATTACGGAGCCTGGCCAACCTAAGATTGAATCATTCTTCTGTGAAGACAGCTTAATGATGGTGTGGTACCCCGATATGTATCTCCAAGATAATGAAATACTGACGTTTAACATAGGGGACGACCGTACTTGACGCCGTTCGGACGTCGGACAACAAAAAGGTGGTTCTCAAGAAGGTTTCAACATCGAGCTACGAAATACCTGTCGCCCAAATTCTGTCCTCCCCTGCACTGCGAGATGATCCACGTAATCATACCGTCCCGTTATTGGACGTGATCCCACTCCCAGCAGACGACAGTTGGGCCCTATTGGTTATGCCGATGCTACTCGAATTCCAGAAACTTCCGTTTCGAAGAGTGGGCGAATTTTGCGAAGCGGCGTTGCAGTATACACAGGTAATTTTATCTTTAGTATCCGAGTTATCAAATCCCCATTCATTTGGCCTTGTTAACAGGCATTGGAATTTATGCACGATCACAATCTTGTTCATAGGTGAGCATCTAATTTGCTGGCCCAGTTCTCCGATCTGACTGCGGGCTCGGATAGGGACGTATGCATGACGAACCTCATGATGGATATCTCCAAAGTTATTCCAAAGGGATCTCATTTCGCGGCTTGGGATACTCATGACGGAATTGATTCGGAACACTTCGAATGGAAGGAGCGTTGGTCTGTGAAGCCAGTCCAATACTATCTCGCAGATTTTGGGATCGCGTTACCGCTCCCGAACAAACATGTTCTTACGTGGGGAGTATGGGGGCGCGATACAACTGCGCCCGAGATGTCGTCACCCAAGAGCCAGTATGACCCGTTTAAAGTTGACGTATATCAACTTGGGCGGGTCTTTTTGGAGATGATTGAGGTATGTTTTTTTTTACTCCTCTGTGTTTTCCCACTGCTGATAGGAAATAGGAATACGATGGACTGTCGCGTATATTTCTGCCTCTAGCAAAACGTATGACGTGTCCAGATCCTAAGGATCGTCCTACTGCAGCAGAGGCTGCAGAGCTTTGTCAGGAATTGGTTTCAAACCTCAGTTCACGGACATTGTCTCGTCGGATATGGATGTACACCGATTTTCATGTCTATGGTTCCATCATTGAACGCTTTCTTATTCGGTTTTGTAGTTGGAACCCGACTTTCTTATAACTGATACCCAACTGATACCCTTCGATACATTAACTTTTCCCTTATAATTATTCACCCATGGAATTTTTTAAAAAAATCGGGTGAGTGGCTCGCTCGTTGCCTGCGTCATGTCGCTGAATAAATTCAAGATTGGTTTGAATTTGGTGAACCTAAGAATTCTGACCGAGTCGCATTGCTTGGTTCAGATAATGACATCGACGACTGAAATGCTAGCTGCTCTCATTGCCACCACAGAGCTGGAGGAGGACGAATTTGCTTCACATGAAGAGAAACACGGTCTTCACATCCGAAATGATTCCGAGCTCTTTTGGGTCAACCTCTAACCATTCTTACTCTCTCGTGGATATGCTCTTCGACCACGATATCATCCAGATTGGAAACCTTCTTGGTATACGAATCCCAACGAAGCTGGATACTGCGAAGACATGATACGGAATTTCTGTGGCTGGAATCCCACTTGTAGCACGACTCATCTGTAACACAGCAACACTTATAATTATTGCCTTGGTAATATACGATACTTATAGCTATAGGAATAACGGTATTTATTTATTTCAACCGTCTGAAGTCACAGTAAGTTAGACGCCTGTCAGGACCTACAAGTGCACTAATTGGCAGCGCTAAATATAGCTTGACATTTGTGAGGTAAGATTCAGATCGACATTTGGACATTCAAAAAATACACGAGAAAGACCTAAAGTAGCTATCACAAAGCAAATTACATAGGAACTCCGAGTCGGTTGTAAATCTCAACATGTTCTTGAAGCTGGAAGCTGTGACATTCGCTCGGCGCCCTCATTTGAATCCGAAAGGTAAGTCGGTGTACGTTCTTTTCCATTCAGCGGGCCCCATTTCGCTGGTGCCAGATGTAAGAGACGCGTTCGACGGACCTTCAAAGCGAGAAAGTAATGAATATTGGAATGAATGTCGAGGTCTAAAATATTCACCTATGCCATTATAATGGCCATCCTGGCTTTCGTCTATCACCCTGAATGGATTCGTTTCGTCTGTCAGACAGCGTGATATTAAGCTTGAGTTTTCAGAGGAGGCAACTTGAAACTTGCCAGTAAATTGAGATTGCATCGAGTTACGATGGCCTGAATATACTGTAAGTATAAGAGCAATTTTTATAAGATGATTAATAAAACGGCCTACCTGTATCAGATTCTATGAGCCGGGTGGATATTTCTAAGAGGGGATGGGTAGTAATTGATTAGGCATATTTTTGCAGATCGAACGATGTAAATTACCTGATATAATGCCTGCAAGTTTATGGCCATCAGCGTCAGTTCGATTGAATGGAAAGGAAACAAATTGGAAGACTTGCTGAGTTGGGCGCGGTGGCCAGGGCCTCCATGAGAGCTGCTTCCCATCGGCTGACTGGGGAAAGGAGCTCTAATGGGAGGATTCTCCGCTCCTGTGTTGGATTGCCCCGGGAATTGGAAGGTCTGCATTGCTACATCGACACCTTTGTTAACGATGAATATATCAAAAAAAATTCAGCTTGATAGTCTACCTTGCCGAGCCCCAAGGTGAGAACCCATGTTGATGTTTTGGCGCTCGATTTCTTCCCGTTGTAAAGATGCCATCGCCTCTTGATCTGATATATCATCGTATACGTGAATATGTAGCTGCAGCACATTTACTCGAACACGTACCATTAGCCACTCCTGCGATGAGTTCCTTTCTAAAGGTTGCCATATCCTCTTGATTTACGCCACCGCCGGACTCGTCCGGTTCGCGTGGGGTTAAAAGTGTCTTGGATAGCGCGTTACTAAACTAATAAACCATCGAGAAACACCCCATTACGTGGAAGACGTGCGATTAATTATCAGGAAACTATAACACTGGGATTGAGAACAGACTTACGATCGTACGCATCCGATCGTTCAAATTGCTGGCTTTCTTTGCAATCGTACTCATAGGCGGATTTGCAAACGTTCTCGTGTCAACGTTGCCCTCATTGTCGTTCAGAGGAATAGGGGGCTCCTCCCATAAATTCTTGAATATTTGTTCAAACAGCTCGAGCTCTGAAGCCGTGCTCTTTCCAACGCACCAAAGACCGTAATGAGCGCCCGCGACCTTAAGAACATTATCGGACACTGACCATATAATTTCTCACAACTTGCTGGTATCTTTTCTGAAGGATCTTATACGCTTCAGATCTCTTGCCCACCAGTTTTGCCTGCCTTGCTTCAATCACTACCTCCTTTAGACTGTTCAATTATTGCGTCAGACAGAGCTATCATGGAAGTATTATGAGAGCGTTTACTAACAGGTCAACTTCCTCGATTTTTGCTTTTCTCAGTTCAACATTCGATTCATGTATATTTAAAGCTTCAATGAAAAGCGACAAGGCTCTTTCAAGCTGCTGGTATTTTTGTTGCTTGTTTTTGGCAAATTTGAAGATAGACCAGAACGCAATGGGTTCCATGAGAGGCATGGGCCCAGGGATGTGTTTAAGTGCACCTTTCGAAGACATGATGGGGGAGATTTGAAAGTTGTTCGAAACAAAGCGCTCCTTCTGGTACTTATGAAGACCCTGCATTTTGATTATCGATGACAATAGGACAATGGGCCGGACAAACAAGCCATGTCCGGACTCGGCGAACGTCCGAGATTGGCGCCATCGCCGTCAAGAATCGATCAGCCAACTAGTCATGTTTAACCATCTGAGCCACAGAAATCGCCCATGAAACAACCATGAAGAAGAATAAATATTAGAGTATCGGCTCCTGTTTTCGGATTCGTGTTTCTGCGGCTCAGAAAATGACAAGGAATCAGACTACCGTCAGAAGATACAAGTTAGACGATTTGACAAATTTACTCAGATTTTTTATGGGAAGCCAGGTGATAAAAAACCCCAGCGATACGTTCAAAATGACTGCCAGGAAATGACGATTGGTTTGGCCTCTCACTGAGTCGAATCAGCGCGTGGGAAGATGCCTTGTTCAAGGACTGTTGACTTACAAGCGTCTGATTTACAACCGGCATGATACGCCTTATCCTCGTATACTGGATTCAACGCCTCTATGTCTGAACATTCTAGCTTAACTGCCCAGGAAGTTCCATCCATTGCGGATGAGAAGTGGGCTGATCCTTGTATCAGAGATGCTAGGGAACTCTTTTGGGTTAACCTTCAGCCATTCCTGCTCTCTAGAGGCTATCAACTACGACAACGATATCATCCGGATTGGAAACCTTCATGGGTTGCAGAGTCTGGAAAACCTGCAAAAGCGAAGCATCTTTGTGAAGATCGTTTTGCATGGGTACGTACCTTCGACCCATGAATTGTTGTTGTATGGCAGTAACCTCTTGGATACGCAGGGTGGACCATTAATGGACGCTGTTAGGGTTTCGGACGACCAGCGAGTTATTCTGAAGAAAGTTCGAACAATAGGCTCTGAAATTCCCATTGCGCAATTTCTATCTTCTCCTACATTGCGCGAGGACCCACGCAACCATACTGTGCCCATATTGGATGTAATCCCACTGCCTGCAGACGATGACTGGGCACTACTCGTTATGCCGAGGCTCCTCGAATTCCAGCTGCTTCCGTTTCGAAGGGTGGGCGAGTTTTGCGAGGCGGCTTTACAATACCTCCAGGTGCGTTCCTCCCTCTTGTCAGCTTGAAAGAATGATATCGATTCAGACTTATATCAGGCATTGGAATTCATGCATGAGCACAATGTCGTCCATAGGTGAGCTCACTGTTGCTACATGATGATGCCTAATGATTTTCACCATGTTTCGAAGGGATGTGTGCATGACGAATCTTATGATGGATATCTCCAAAGTCGTCCCGAAGGGGGCCCATTTCGCTCGATGGAACACACACGACGGAGTCGACTGGGAACATTTCGAGTGGCATGACCGCTGGTCTGTGAAACCAGTTCAGTACTACCTGATCGATTTTGGAATTTCGCTGCACCTTCCGAAGAAGGACGTGGTCACCTTTGGCGTGTGGGGGCGGGACAGAACGGTCCCAGAGATGTCTTCTACCAGTCGGTATGATCCATTCAAAGTCGACGTGTATCAACTTGGACGAGTTTTCATGGAGATGATCGATGTATGTTCCTTTTACTTGTCCTTATGTTTCTCCTGCTGATAGAAGCTAGGAATATCCTCGATTATCGGGAATTTTTCTGCCTCTGGCAAAACGAATGACGAGTGTGAATCCCAAAGATCGCCCTACTGCAGCAGAGGCCGTGAAACTATGTCAGAATAGGATATCGAAGCTTAGCTCATGGAGGCTACGTCGCCGGATATGGACAAAACCTGATATTGAAGACCCCGGTTGCCCTGTGTTTGAACATTTTCGTATTAGATTTTGTGGCTGGAACCCAATTTACCTGTAGTACCAGCGTGACTTTTTTCGTTCGGATATTTATTACTTCTGACTGCATGTTGAATGCGCTACTGACAACACATACCCTACAACAATGACACCTATTTTTTCTCACTTGTTCTTAAACAGCCTCAACATGCGGAAAGGATACCAAAATTGGTTAGAAATTACAATTGACCATTGTCATCACCTCGCCTAATAATGTATATACATATTCAAACCTGAATCTACCACCAGCGTACCCCACTCCCAAGCCTTTAATCATCCTTCTTAGGCACAATTTTCTTCGGCGGCGGTGCGATATTGAATCCACCCCCATTCACCGGATTCGGGGTCGGCGGGAACGCCGCGTATCCCACCCCAGGCGACAGCGGCGGGAGCCCTTCACCAGCATTCAGCAACGGCGAATGCCCATTCGAGCTTGTGCCATTCCCGTACCCATTCCCATTCCCATACGCACTCGCATACGCGGCACTCCCAGACACCGAGCGGGGCCCAAACACTGGCGTGCGCAGTGGCGTAGGAGGGGCGTTGTGGGCGGACAGCGAGCGTGAACCCGGTGTAGGGGGAGGTCCGAAGGCGCTCGCACTCCCCAGAGCCGGCGAGCCCGGGAGCGACACTTGCGGACTGTACGGGCTCAACCCCGCCGGTGAGTACGCAGGCGTCACGGGCGTGCCCGCATAGCTCCCGTATGGCGACACACTCGCGCTACCGGGGGTAGTGCCCTCCATCGTCCACCCATGGCCTTGCGGCACGAGCTTGCCGCTCTTTGGGCGCGCGCGCAGTTCGGAGCCACCCCATTTCGAGCGTAGGCCCAGGCGCACGCCTGAGGACTCGGCGGCGACGATGCCTGGGACGGAGTCGGCGCCGGATACGACTTCGACTGCGCGTGTGGTGATGCGGATCGCGTAGCCCATGCATACGAACACTCCCCCGAGGACGCCGACGACGCGGATGAGGAGCTGGAGGAAGGTCGTGGTGCGCTGGTGGAGGGTGATCGCTAGCGGGTCGAGGTCGAACTTGAAGAAAATGCCCGGAGTGCCTTTGTCGTGTGATACTTCGCGCGTATAGTGCGTCACGGCGTATTGGTGCGTGTGCAAAGGCGCTGAGCGTGGGGCGATGTAGGTCGTTGGGACGACGTGGAGGAAATATTGATAGGCGATGAAGTCTAGACAAAATGGTGAGCTTCTCGCGTGTGCGTGTGGAACGGAACTAGAACTGAAAACTCACGTTTATCCGTGGCTTCGAACGAGTTGTCCAGAGGTTGCACAATGTCAGGGAAATGCGGGCCGAAGGAGAATTCGGTGATGATATGTGAGAGATTCATTTGATTGTGGTCAACGTGCTCGTAGCTCGCATAACCGTGTCCGAGAGTTGTAATGTGGAGATTCGCGGTGACACGCTTTACCGCGAGCGTGCCGCTGATTCTGCATGCACCTGCGGCTGCAGTGTGCGTATATGAGGGCTTGAACAGTGGTTTATTGCGGCGGAAGAGCCAAGCGAGTACTCCGCGAGAGTTCCGTGATTGGGCTACTACTTGGCGGGCAGAAAGAGCTTGAGAGTGTGCTCTATGGTCGAAGAGATTAGATGTGAAGATATTGGCGCGATTATCGTGCTTACTGGAGTGCAGTTGCTTGACCGACATCGAAGAAAGTCTTTTCCAAAGATCAATACAACTCAAGCTGTTAGCTAGTTTGACACGTACTCCATCCCTTCGGAATCCACCAGTCAAAAACAACCTGTCCCCCATAGCATCTCTCAAATCCACACTCAAAACTAATGAACACGATCAGCGTCTTTCCACAACGTACAATTTCGCTACTCACATCCACAAGGCATAGCGACAATCATATCGACATTAATGTTCAAGAACGGGCTCTTGTTATTGTCCACGCTAAATTCATAGTCGGGCCAGCCCCAGATGAACTCGCCGATGTCGTTCAGAACAAGGAGGAAAGCCAGTAGGGCGACAAAGATAGTCATGAAACCACGGCTCTCTGAGCGTGTCTTGTACGTCGAGGGGAGTTTTGGGAATGCATCGAACTGGGCGAGCGGGGCGACCGAGTCGAGCTTGTCCAGCAGCGATGGCTCTTCCACGGCGGCCATTGTCGCACTACCCGATTGCATGCAATGTCAAGTAGACAGAATGGAGACGAGAAATGGAGGCACTGAGCCTACAGCGGGAAGGGTGCAAGAGCTTGGCCTGCCAGAGTTATGGTGGTATCTTATAAAAAGAAGCGAGTCCGCCGTCGACGTGTCCCCTCCGCGTGACGACAACATTATCTCCGAGGTTTACCAGGACCCCGCCAGCACAAACACAATCCCACTAGCTCCGTGTTATACGTAGTCTACTTTTTGACATCGCCAGCTAGTCGGACGCTAACGAGATGTTTAATAGGAAAAATGGGCGGGGGCTACCGTTATAACTACCACAATAACGATATAGATCGTGTACACAGTCGAATTACTCGGAAATTCAAAGTTTTTTTTTGCTGCGAAAGGTGCGCTATTTGACTTAATGCTTGTGCTAATTTTTTGCTGTTTAAAGCTTTGAAGAATGGAAATAACCACGGAGGATGTAATGGTGTAGATGAGTCCGGACCGGAGAAACAAAGAGACTTTCGGGGTCCCGACATGTTTGGAATCAACGTCGTCAACATCCGAACCAAATAACGTTTCTCGACGCGCTCCGCGGCTTCACGAACTTTGCTCAGTTCTCAACAGACTCCATCTTCGTCGCCGACTTGCTCAAAGGTAAGTAAATTAACAAATCAAAACATTTATTGACACTCAAATGAAAGTATTCTTCGAATATCTATTAGGTTCTAGTCTTGGAATCTTGGCTGGGCAGCAACTATGAGCATGAGCACCTCCATCCTCCGCCAGACGCACCTGGCCGCCTACCTTCGACCCATCTTGCGGTTCACCGCCTTACAAACTCGCTCACTAACCACCACCCCGGAATCCTCCACTTCTTCCTCTTCATCCGCTCCTATACTCCCCAGCACCCTCGCCGAACCCACCCTCCAATCCCCACCCCCACTCACCCACTTCAAAATCACCCTCCGACGCTCCGGCATCTCCATGGGGGAGAAGATCCAGGGCACACTCCTCGCCCTAGGCTTCCATCGCCGTCATCAGACGGTCTACCACCCGCACGGGCCCGAGGTCGCGGGTAAGATTCTCCGCGTGAAGGAGCTGGTCGAGGTCGAGAACGTGCCGACGCATATGGTGATGACGGCGGGTCAGCAGAGGCAGGCGAGGAAGGCGCCGAGGGGGTATAAGGTTGTGGGGACGAGGAAGGGGGCATTTATGGGTGTTTGAGTTTTGGTTGAGGGGCAGTAAAATTGTGTGTTAGTTTCTTTTCTGCTTCGAGGTTGCTTTTTTGTGCTTACTATGCATCTAGGCTGTTTGTCGGGCTACTATAAGCTTGTTACCCCAAATAATGGAACTAATTTCTATGGACCAATTATGGACATCAATATCTGCTTGTCAGTTACGCGTCGTTTTTGCGATTGTAAGAATGACAGGTACAAGCCCCCTCATCCCCTCAATGTAGGCCGGGACACCTAGCTTTCAGTTGCACCTTGTGAAAGCCTCGAGGGGTTCCTTCTAAATTACAGCAAATGCTGAAGTGCTGCGCCCCCGAAGCTTATCCAGAAATTCAGCTCACTCCCTGTAGGCGTTACAGTTCAATCCTGTGTAAGTTGATGTTGCAGTTCATTGCGAGGGAGTTGAATTTCGTGGGAGGGAATCTGGAGATCAATAGTACGTATTTGGTTGGTTACGTTGGTGGGTAAGGTGTTGAACTTGTACTTTATATGGGGGTATGATGGGGTTCGTTATCATCTTTTTACTGCAGTTCAGCTGTTTCCGAGCTAATCTGTCCGCTTTTATTAGGCGAATACCCAATCCCAATTCGACAAATTCCATGCAGAATTCAAACGTCTATGAAAGGGCCCGCCTGAGAACGATCACCTTCCTGATACCAATATCGAAGCAAGTACTCCTCTATGGTCCACAAAACCTGACAAGCAAATTCACAAGATGGTAAGTCTCGAACATACTTGCTCCGGCGCTGAAGTGTTGCGGAATGAGAATTCTAGTATTTACAAATTATCCTTGTTACATAGGTCAGCAGGGCACTAGCTCGTACGCTGAGGAACTTGAAACCCATGAACCGGCCTGGAGCTGCAGGTGAACTGTTAATTGCACCAGCATAACGACTTTCAAATGCTCAACTCCGAGTCGAATCTGAACCCGTCGTTAATAGGCAATCGAGACGTCTCCGCCGGAGATGCGTCTAGTTTCGCTGAGACTAATGTATCTGGCGGCACAAGTCCTGGTTCGGGCCCTGATAATACGGATGGTAAGTGTCTAGAAATCTCAGATTGAGATCGACTGAGGTCATTCGAAACGCTGTATAGGACTTTTACAATCTTGAAGCGCAAGTGTCATACCTTGGGCGACGACAATGCTCAGACCCTCAACAAAGTGAGTGATCCAATCCTGTTTTTCTCATCAATGTACAGTCGTGGGTCCGTCCGGTGTACCAAGACGTTCCATCTCCTCGGGTAGTTAATCTGCCTGTCGTGACATGCTTTGATTCTTCTATTTTTTTTTTTCTGGAGAAATTGTAGGTATGTAGTAAGTAATGAGATGATTAGTACTGTAACAGGAACGACAACAAAGTAAATAAATGTTATAAATAAGTTGGATTCCATCCAAAGAACCTGATGAGACAATGGGCGATGATGGCATTATACATATGTGCTTTCTTGGTTTTCCAAATTCGACGAGATAGAGCTCGAGAGGTACGTTTTGAAATAATATTCTGACAAAGTTTGACTGCTTCAGCGGCACTGGGTCGATCCTTCGGATTTTGACTAGTCATATGCTTCGCGAGGTCAACAAACATGTCCAGCCCGGTATATTCCTGAAATGATTATCAGCAAGCTAACAAATTGGTGAGGTAGTCCTAAGAACAGACATACATCCGTCATCTGAAGAAAAACACGCCCGAGCTGGTATATGTCGACCTTGAATGGGTCATACCACTCAGTCTCTGACATTTCTGGCACTGTCCTTTCACGTCCCCAGCGACCAATTGTGACAACGTCTTTGTGAGGGAGCTGAAGCGAAACCCCGAAGTCTATCAGATAATACTGGACAGGTTTTACCGACCAGCGCTCATTCCATTCAAAATGTTGCCAATCGACACCATCGTGCGTTCGCCAGCGTGCAAAGTGTGATCCTTTGGGGATGACTTTGGAGAAGTCCATCATAAGATTCGTCATGCATACATCCCTTAGAAAGATTAGATTCGGTAGCGTAGTTCGACCAACCAGGCGAATTTACCTGTGAACGACGTTATGCTCGTGCATAAATTCTAAAGCCTTTGGCAACATAATGTCAGCACCGTTGAATTGATTTATTGGACCGAGAAATAGGAAGTCGCTCACCTGTAGATACTGCAGGGCAGCTTCGTAGAATTCGCCTACTCTCCTAAATGGAAGCTTCTGGAATTCAAGTAGCTGAGGCATAACTATTAAGGCCCAATCGTCATCAGCAGGGATTGGGATGATGTCCAATATTGGAACGGTATGATTGCGTGGATCGTTTCGCATTGAAGGTGATGATAAAAACAGAGCAGTCGGGATTTCGTCCCTCTCAGTCTCAACTCTTTTGAAGACCACTTTTTGATTGTCACAGATTCGGATACCGTCGAGTAAACGCCCTCCCTAATACACATAGCCGGCTAAGTAAGGTTGCCACCTTGATCTTGAAACATTGACTGGACGCACCATCATCAGGCTATCTTCGCACGAGCTCTTTGGAGGTGCAGGTTGGCCTGGTTCAGCGATCCAAGAAGCCTTCCAGTTGGGGTCGTAACGTGGCCGCAGGCGATATCCGCGAGACAATAAGAACGGCTGTAATTCGACCCAGAAATGCTCGCCAGAGTGTAAGATATGTGAAGGATAAAGCTCCTCGAAAGAGGCTTTCAGAGCCACCATGTTCCGTCTGTGATTAGATGCAGAGTTAGGCCGTGTACAGAAGGACAGGGTTTCTTCTACACATTGGACCAGCGTTGAGAAGACCAAGTGGATTGGCCACTGGAACGCAGTTGACGACCAAATGCGGCCAACGACGTCGATGATGTAAGCGTCATCACGAAATTTCCTATTCAGTAACAATAGTCCGACACAAGTACTTTCTTCCCACAGTACCTCTGCTCTTCGCTCATTTTACAGTTAAAGTAATATGTCCATTGCGCCTCCATTGACAGTAGCCAATGAAATATTCCTCAAAATTACTAGACCGGTCTCTATTTACTTGTGCTCCATAAATGTAAGTACTGTACTGATAGTAGGTTGCTCATAGGCAAACAAATTTTGAATCAATCACTCGATTTCCTTTTACAATAGGCACAGCGTCAAGGCTACTAGGACCCCTGATAATACTGATGGAGGTCGGATCCTCCCACACCTATAAACCTGGCCGTAGGCCGCTCAAGGTCGGATCCATTTCACGGAAAAACACCTATGAATCACAAAATTTTCATTGTATCTCGGGTTTTGTAGGGTCACCCAAGAACACCCAAAGCAATGTCAGGCCGGATCCTGGTCACCTATCGGCAAGTTTTGGTGGGCATGATGCCGGGCCCGCAGCAGGTACAAGTTTTTTTGTATCGCGCTTAGATTAGATTATCTCAATAATGAAGTATCTGGTGGCCCATCAAGTGGCAGAACCATATGTACTGTCCACTGGTTGAAATATATTTTCATTTTCACTCTGTGTTTAATGTTCACTGCTACTGCCCGGCCTGCCACATTTACTTGGATTATTCTCTGGCTATGTTGACTGCTCGCTCCTCAAATATTGATCTTACAGTCCCAGATCAGCATGGGGATATTATATCTTGGATAAAGAAAGTGAAATCATACAAGGATGTACTATAGACTTTCTTCGATCACATCTTGACAAGGCTACTAATGCAAGAAAAACCAATTTCTGAGACCGTAAAACATCTCCTTCAGCGCTCAATCATTAAAAAGTATTTTTTAGATGACGGAAACATAGAATAAGAATGTCAAGAAGGGCTGTAGAATTTCTTTTGTATTTTTTGCTATTTTCTACGCATTTTACAAGTCAGATCCGAAAAACACCTATATTAGCCAAAAATTTGAGGTCGGATGCCGAAAACACCTAAATTTTGTCCCAAAACCGCAAATTTGCGAACACCTATCAAGGCCCAAAATTCGGATTTTTAGGATCCGACCTCCATCAGTATTATCAGGGGTCCTAGGCTACTATAGGACCATAGCTCTAGGTCATCACATTTTTTGCCTTTTTCGTTTTTTTTTGTGTGCGACCCTTCTTTCAGAGAATCACAAGGTATTTAAACAATCATTTACGGACAATGGGATACCTATTGGTAGCGGCGCCATCGATAATCAAAATGCAGGGTTTTCTGGGCTACTTATAAGGACTGCCTCTGATAAAGAGGTTATTATTCGCCTCCCCCTGTGTTTTATTCCCGCCATGTCTGCCGCGAATACCGATCATGTCAACCAACCTGATGACCATGGGCCTGTCACTATGCCGCTCATGGAACCAGTTTCTCTCTTCTATCCGTTCTATTCTATATTCTTGCGGGCATCTACCAAAGAGAGGAAGTACCACGAGCTTATAAGAGCTATATGGCTTTTTATGGAGGTTCTCGAGGTGCATGAAACGGACAGAATCCTCAAGCAACGAACCATCGCGTCGGCGAAGATGTTAGTCTGACAATAAACCAGTTTTCAACAGCTTTTCATTTTTTTGCTTCTTAGTCTGCTCGATACTGTGATCACGGCAAGAAATGCTTTTATGAGACGCGAGAAGGCAGAAAACGTATACGCCCTCCAGGAAGATTTTCAAGGAAACGTACACAATTACCGGGTCTGTTGTCTGTTGCTTACCATGTACATTTTTAACGTTGTCTCCAAATCGTGGTAGGTTAATACCTACGCACAGTTTGAAAGTTTCAAGCAAAAGTTCAAGGAATTATGGGATAAAGAATCTAATCCAGTTTTTATTACTGGCAATCCCAATCAAGGATCAACAGACCCCGCGCAAACCAGCAGTGCCACGGCTCAGCCTGCAACCTCAGCTGGAGGCAATACAATACGCCATAAGGTATGTTTTCCTTGCTCTCACCGGGTCCTTACATTGTCTATTTCTCTTGGAAATCAATCTTGTTTACTAGATCAGCATGGCATTGTCGACAACGTTAAGTAAAGCTTTGAACAGGACAGTAGAACCGTCTCGAGAACAGCCCTCGGTCGAGTCCGTAAGTAATGTTCAAATTTCTATGATACATATGGCCCACTACCTGGTCTCTGTAGGACTTTGTCACTTTCGAGCAATTGTTAGCGTCTAACAGGATCCGTGTTGAAGGCGATAATCTCGAAGGTAGGTCCGAATCTTTCGGTCACATTTCGACCCCAATAACACATAATCATCAGGCCCCAGTGCTATTAATGAGGGTGAGTAGTGTTTGCGATATATCTAGCAGTTGTTTCGCTACTGATCCACTTCCACAAAAAGAAAATATTCTTCCTCCTCGAGGTAACTATGAACTTGATAATTGTCCACTTTTGCTGAAAACAAACGATCACAGCCTCCGCTGAATGGACTCCGGGACACAGAGTTCAGATTAGTACGTTTTCTCCCATCTCCGTCGTAACCGCCGCTTCTAAGCATGGTCGATTTTCCACTTGAGTACAGGTCGCGCGGGTCAGCTCCTCCTGGTCCAGAACAATGAGTGTACGAGTTTCTCCATTGCATTTGTTGCGCAATCCTAATTCAGTACGCAGTGAATGCGAGACGAGATTCCTATAACGGAGAAGACGTTTCACCGGTGCCCAGTGTAGGCAAGTGAAATTCACCTTTTCAAGACGGCGATTCGATAACAAGTCTGATTACGTTTCTCTTAGGGCACGCCGAGACCAGCACTACCCATTCCACCGGTAGTCTCAACTATAGCTATACCGAACCTCGTTACTCATTCGGCAGTTGTGAGTGCCATTTGAATATTCTTTGAAAGTGTCGCCATCTAATAAATAATACCAGCGTCAGTCATCACTGGAAATGGTATGCGCTCTCTCACATCCAAGTCAGAAACCCGAATACTGACCCGTGATCCCAGTGTCCTTTTTTTCCTCCTCTTCCGAGCAGGGGACCTCCACCTAACACAGATATTCGAGCTTGCGCCTGGGGTCACCGATCCGAATCCGGGTGAGGGGCTCCCGCCTCCGTCTGGGATACGCAACGTTCCCGCCGACGCCAAATCCGGTGAATGGGGGCGGGTTCAATATCGCACCGCCGCCGAAGAGAAGTGTGCCTAAGGACGATTAAAAGCTCGGAAGTGGTATTATGGTGGTGGATTTGGGATTGGATATTGTATTTACATTATTAGGCGAGGTGATGACAATGGTCAATTGTAATTTCTACGCATTTTGATATCCTTTCCGCTGACTGTACATAGAGGTACGCGCCCCAAGCTACAAATGCTGGGGCTGTTAAGATAGTGGGTATATGTAGGTGAAAAAATAAATATAATAAATATATCAGAGAATTGTCGGGTTCCAACCACAGAATCGAATGCGAAGGTGGTCGATGGTTGGACCATAAATATACCAGTTAGCTTTCTTCCAGATACGATGAGACAAGGCGCGAGAACCGAGCTTGGCGATAATCTTTTCACAAAGCTTGACTGCCTCTGCGGCGCTGGGTCGGTCCTTGGGATTTTTACTCGTCATCTGCTTCGCAAGGCCCTGGAACATTTTCAACCCATCGTATCGCTATGTGGTTTCAGTAAGAGGAAAATACAATCCAAGAATTAGAGACATACCTCAGTCATTTGCATGAAGACACGTCCGAGCTGGTATACATCGACTTTAAAGGGATCATACCATTCTGTTTGGGACATTTCTGGTACGGTTTTGTCCCGTCCCCATATACCTATGGTGACCACGTCTTTATCGGGGAGTTGGAGTGAAATACCGAAGTCTATCAGGTAGTATTGCACGGGTCTGACAGCCCACCGTTCTTTCCACTCGAAGTTGGTGTCCACCCCATCATGGGTTCTCCAATAGCCGAAGTGCGATCCCTTTGGGACAACTTTGGAAATGTCCATCATGAGGTTCGTCATGCATACATCCCTTGCAGAGATTTAGATTTGTGACTATGTCATGGTATGCGTAAGAGACGTACCTGTGAACAACGTTATGTTCATGCATGAACTCTAAAGCCTGGGGTGAAGTTAACAGGCTGATAGTATAAACATTAGGGAGAAGACGCACCTGTAGAAATTGCAGCGCAGCTTCGCAGAACTCGCCTACTCTGCGAAATGGTAATTTCTGGAATTCGAGAAGCATGGGCATAACCAGTAATGCCCAATCATCGTCTGCGGGAACTGGTATGATGTCCAGTATGGGAACGGTATGGTTGCGAGGATCGTCTCGCAGAGTCAGGGAAGATAAGTATAGAGCTATAGGTATTTCGTCTCTCTTCGTTGCAACTTTCTTGAAGATAACTTTTTGGTTATCTTTAATTCTGATACCGTCGAGTAAGGCACCACCCTAGGCCAATGTGTCAATACTTCAGGCAGAATTATCACTCAGAGAAATTCCTGTGATGGACGCACCATCGGAATACTATCCTCGCAGAGGCTCTCCCTACATATAGGTTTCCCGTCTTCTGATAGCCAAGAGGGTTTCCAGTTGGGGTCGTACCGTGGCCGTAGACGATACCCACGAGAGAGCAGGAATGGCTGAAGGTCGACCCAGAAGCGTTCTACAGGGGATATCTTATGAGAGGGGTACAGCTCTGCGATCGTACTTGGAGAAGATGTCATGATGGGGTCGCAAAGAAAGTACCAAGCTACAGGGTATATAATCGAAGCCTAGTGGTTAACACATTGACATAGATGTGCAAACCGGGGAAGCAAGTTGAGGCAATGTTGATGGAAGTGTTGTTGAAAGCTCAAGCAAGGGGCTCAAAGCGGTGTCATCATGATTATCTTAAGTAAGCAATAAGCTAATGTTTGCCGCAGTCTTCCCACCCATTGCACCCACAAGTTGTCCACAAACTCTTTGTTCTTCCGCATGCGTCTTGTTTTCCTGGGACTAACTGGTGCATATCTTTGTTTAAGCACGATAGCCATATCAAAAATCTTTTGTGACCTTCGCGATTGTATTCCGATATGTACATCTCCAACGGGTTCGAGAAAACAATGCTGGCAATCGTGGTAGTAAGTGCGCTTGCAACGCTTGACAAAATCCATTGTGTCTGATTCTGGCAGATATGTATCCAGGGTTGTTCTGATGATTCCAAGAAGCGTATATAGGTCCCTTTGCCATCGATAATCGATCCAGAGCGCTTCCTGGACCCTTTCAAAGCATCGCATCGGAGTGATTTGACCTTCATTCTTTCCCCCTCCCACCATGCCTTCTCATAAGGGCAAAGACGTATCCGAAGCGTCAAAGATCGCCAAAATCCACAAATTACCTCTCATGGGGAAGATAGAAAAGCCTCCTGCATTCTGGTCGCTTTTCAAGCAGGCAGCTAGCAAAGAGAAAATGTGCGAAGAGCTTGAACGAGCGCTAATCCTCTTCATGGAGGTTCTAGAACATTATGAGCAGGACGAAGCCTTGAAAGTGGCCACAGTGACAAATGCAAAGGCGTCAGTAACCACTTTTCTATTATTATTATGAAACGCTGCTGATCGTCATGCTCTTCCATCCCCTAGTTTGCTCGTCCGAGTCACCGATGCTAAAGCTGTTTTTCAAGCGAAAGGTTCCAAGTCCAAGTCGACCAATAAAGATGTCGATGTTATTGCATTCCGAAACGATTATCAAGAAGGTATAATAGCTTATGGGGTTTGTCGTCACTATATTTTCCGTCATCGTTTCAAACTGAATCTTGTCGCTTATATTAGGAGAGTACCAAGTCGCAATTCAACCTGTTTCAAGCAGAATTCAAGAGAATGTGGAAGACATCGCCTGGAAATAACCCTCTCAGTGCTAGTACCCCAAACCTACCAGCATCTGAGAAGCCTGACAAGGGCATACGTAGGATGGTAAGTTATCACACCCGCTACTGCTGCTCCTGTTTTCTAGACGAAATTCATGTTTTGAAATTAGGTCCAAAAGGCGCTAACTGACACTCTCAAAAAAGCGGTTAATCGAATTGGGGTTGCGGGTGAGTAATTCATTTTTATTACAACGTACAAAGGCTTATATTCTCACTCTCTCATCAATAGGCAATCGAGGAGCCTCAAGCGAAGATGTCTCTAGTTTCGCCGACACTGATATTTCCGGCTCGGGTACTGGTCCCAACGTTACGAAAGTAAGTTGTCGCGATATTTTTGACGGTAAAATTCAATTAATTTACTCGTACAGGACTTTTATGAATTTCAAGAGACACTGGCTAGAAGTCTGACCGTCAACGATCCTGACGGTGCGTCCTGAGATCGAGCTCTTTACCTCGTGCAATACTGATGATGCCGACGATTTTCAGGCCCTGAACAAGGTGAGGACCTTGTAATGATTCAATGACACTTGTTTGACTGATCATGAATTTGTAGCTGCAGGCCCATCTACCGTACAAAGAGACCTTCCTCCACCTCGCGGTAGGCAGTTCCGTTTCACGTAATCGAAATCAGCACTGCTTGAACGTGGCTAACAATACTGTATGTTAGGCTCTAATGAATGGCCTAAGAGGCATCGTGTTCAGCTAAGCACGTCTTCGATCCTTGTATTCCGCTCTACCCAAATTAATCAGAATTTTTTGGTGCATTACAGGTCAAGGAGGACAAATGCGGCTCATCCGTGGTCGCACAGAACGTACGTCTTTTCTAAAACTCCGTAAATGTAGAGTACAGTTAGAATTAACGAGGCTTAGTGGCGGGAAGACGAGAATCTTACCATACGGGCGACGATGTTTCGCCCGTTCACAGCGTCAGTAAGTCTGTCTTACATTCTGCACTTAGATTTCCAAGCCTAAAGCTGTTTTCGGAGTCGAACGCCCCGAATCCTTTGAAATTGGGGCCTATCCAACTGAACCTGTCAATGAGTATGTGGTCCGCTATCGAGTCCGCCCTTCGACCCGAGGTTTCCCAGCTTCGTTTGATGGCAGTGAGTGATTTTCCGATGCCTGCAGGGATTGCATTTTTCTTACACGGGATGTTGCTAGGGTCCGAAATCACTACTAATGGTAAAATTTCCCAACCATAAGTCTCGACATGTCTTGCTTATCAACATTTATCGCAGTGTCGATCGATACTTCCTCTCAGTTCTCTGATGAGTTCGTGTCGGACTCAGATTCAGACTACGCCTAAGGTTTCCAATTATCCTCACCATAAATGCTCCAATCTGTGTAATAAATAGCTGAATCTTTCAATTTCAATTCGTTCAATGTGTTCTCATTCAAAGTTCGTCTGCCTTACTACCTAACCCACTTCGGGGTAACATGCCTGCCACAAGGTGCATCTGACCACTGCCGTGAATCGCACCGATAAGGCGTATGAATAACTCGAACTTGAACATGTGTTCAAACAAAGTAATAAATGTTCGAAGAAAAGAACGTCGAAGGCCGTTGTCATAGATAAGTAGGGTTCCAGCCACAGAATCTAATACGAAAGTGTTCAAACCTGGGCAAGCGGGATCTTCAATGTCAGGTTTCGTCCATATCCTGCGACTTAGTTTCCATGAACTGAGCTTCGAGATTTTATTCTGACAGAGCATCACAGCTTCTGCTGCAGTAGGGCGATCTTTGGGATCAACACTTGTCATTCTTGTTGCCAGAAGCAGAAAGATACCTGATAACCGAGGATATTCCTAGCTTCTGTAAGTAGAATAAACAAGGGGACGCTTGGAGAAAACATACATCAATCATTTCCAGAAAGACACGCCCGAGCTGGTAGATATCGACTTTGAATGGATCATACCGACTGATAGAAGACATCTCGGGGACCGTTCTATCCCGCCCCCATACACCAAAGGTGACTACGTTCTTCTTTGGAAGGTGCAACGAGATCCCAAAATCTATCAGATAGTATTGGACAGGTTTCACAGCCCAGCGCTCATGCCACTCAAAGTGTTCCCAGTCAACTCCGTCGTGTGTATCCCATCGAGCGAAATGTGCCCCGTTCGGTATAATTTTTGAGATATCCATCATGAGGTTCGTCATGCATACATCCCTTTGAAATGTGTTGATTTTTAATAGGCCTCAAAATGTAGTAGCAGAGAGCTCACCTATGGACGACATGCTCGTGCATAAATTCCAGCGCCTGTCCGGGAACATAAGTACACGTTTCTAGATACTTAATGTTTATAAAGCGAAGGATACCTGGAGGTATTGCAAGGCCGCCTCGCAAAACTCGCCGACTCTTCGAAATGGAAGCAGCTGGAATTCAAGGAGCCTCGGCATAACAAGCAGTGCCCAATCGTCGTCTGCAGGAAGCGTAATTACATTCAATATGGGGACAGTATAATTGCGCGGGTCCTCGCGCAATGTAGGAGAAGATAGAAATCGCGCAATGGGGATTTCAGAGCCTATTGTTCGAACTTTCTTCAGAATAACTCGCTGGCCGTCCGAACTAACAGTGTCCATTAGTGGACCCTGCGTATCCAAGAGGTTACTGCCATACAACAACAATTCATGGGTCGAAGGTACATACCCATGCAAAACGATCTTCACAGAGATGCTTCGCTTTTGCAGGTTTCCCAGACTCTGCAACCCATGATGGTTTCCAATCCGGATGATATCGTTGTCGTAGTTGATAACCTCTAGAGAGTAGCAATGGCTGAAGGTTGACCCAGAAAAGTTCCCTAGCATCTCTGATACAAGGATCAGCCCACTTCACATCCGCAATGGATGGAATTCCCTGAGCAGTTAAGCTACAATTTCCAGACATATTGGTGTTAAATCAAGTACCAGGATAGTACTAAGCCGTGTATGCTGGTTGTGAGCGCATGAGCCTTGGAAAGTCGTATCGGGGCTGCAGACGATATATTCCAGAGAAGATGCCCCCCAGAACGTGAGATAAGTGTGTGAAGAATAGATATTTAAGTAGAGACCGTTTGAAAGAGCCTTCAGGTTTTGGACTTGTTTGACTTGTGATTTGCTTGTGATCAACTTTCTTCGTTTGCGGCAGGTGCCGGTCCGTGGGACAATTTACACATGGGTACTTAGCCTGCCCTAATCTACACCTCTCAAAATGTAATTTTTTTCGTATCCACAGAATCTCCCTTCCTGTATACACTCGCGAACGCATCTTCTGGTCGACATGCTCTCTTGAAAGCCCCTTCCGACGACTATAACAATTCTTAACGATGTCCTCAACTCGGTATGTTGATTTCTTTACGACGGAGCGATGAAAATTTCCATATTTCGTCGAGTGCGATTGTCATACCTAGACGTCGACACAATGTGTTTCTTTTGTCATAGTTACACTGACCGGTTCCATGATATCTCTTCAGATGAATGTCGTGCTTACCATCTGTCTTTCAGATACTCAGAACGCGTATTTGACTGCCCAGCAACGACGGTGTTTCGTATAGTTCATGGGCATGGTAAGTTCAAATTTTCTTTTTGAGCTTTCATTCTTCCTTCCTACGATGATCCAAAATCATTCAAACTAGAGTATATGAGCGCCGTTATGGCCCTATGCTTTGATCATAACCCATACTGAACTCATTGTTACTCTTCATCCTCCTGAAGTTTTATTCGAACCAGGCGCTAATTTTTCCTTCAGACAAAAACTTGCAAACGGAGCTGTCGAATTCAGAGACGGGAATATACGGGTTGACGTGAGTACTTTTCTACTTGGCGACCTGATGATATAAAGGAATTACCGCCTGTACTGCTCCTTCGCGGGAGTGGTGTTGATGACAATTCCAAGGCTGTATTTTTTCAAAATATTCTGATCCTTCATGAATCCTTTCATATTCCGATATCATGTTCTGACTTTAGCCTTTCAGATCTTGATGAACCCTTCCATCTTCCTCAACGACAACTGCACCTTGAAACTATGAAGAGTGGCTACATGGTAAATATATATTCCACTTCTTTTCGAATGATGTTTTATCACGACGGTCTTCGTATTCACGCTGCCGAAAATGCCCGCCACAGCTCAATACTTCGGGCACCCCCTTCTGATCCTTCTCTATCCTGTGTCATTTGTGCATGCATGCTGATGAATCTTCTTCAGGTTTCCTCCCTACAAGATCCACCTCTTATATACGAAGCACCCTTCTACCAGGTCAGTTGCTTTCTTATTCTTGGTTACGTTGCATCCTCCTCCCTTCTTTCACGATGAAACCTATTCAAAAATTATCAACTAGAAGCTGTTTCTGAGCTTCTTTAGCTTTGATTGAGATACCTATTGCTGATCCTTCTTCATAATCATCTCTTGTTTATGAAACGACAACTCAACCACGTTCTCTCCAGGTACGTGCTCGCATCCTCAATACACATGCTGCTCCCATGTCGCAAGTATTCTTGCATGTTACATCCGATGTGGATTATCCCAACCATTGTGTTCATCGTGTACCAAAACGTAGCGTAGTTTGACTTTTTGCGATGATAGCCTTCAATTCATACACTGTCGTCATCGTCATATACTCTTCGCCAATCAGTTTACAAGTACAAATTTGTACAAACTATAGTTGGGTATACTTAAGTATAAGGAAGTCTCGCGATGCATAGATCGATCAGAGATCTAGATAAATAGAGGACGTAGGCGCCTAATACTGGTTACTCGTAAGAGATCTAGCACCTCGTTTGCCACGGAAGCTTGGACTTCGTAATGAACGACGAAGTTAGCCTTAGATAGCCGGGAGAGCTCTGCATGAATCACTCACAGGCTGGGGCTTCGTGACGGAAGGGCTCTCGGGTTCCGAATGCAAACCGTTCGAAGTAGAAGTAGAAGCGACGAGGAAGTTCATGGTGAGAGGCTCCATGGATGACGGTGATTGCGGTATTGAAGTCATCCCGGTGTTACGCTTACGGAGAGATTCTCGGGTGTTCAGGACTGCTAGCAGGCTGTTGACGTATACTGAGAAATTTTGAAGACGCGAGGAGACCGCAGTAGTGCCATTGAGCAAGGAAACTTTTGTGAAGGTGGGATTGGAAGGTGTACATACGCTTGCTGAGCACAAAATAGAACCCGATATAGACAAATTGGTGAGGCCAGATGGCGAACTGCGACAAGAAGCAGCAGATTCATGAGGGGGAACTTAGGCACACAGAAGGCAGGCCAAGACTCACTGTTACGAAACACGCTGTTGCGCAGAGTCTGCGCGGTCATTGACATCATTAGAAGACGCTCCCTAATATTAACAGCTAAGAGTTCGAAACGTACGATGTGATAAGGCCTGTGTACGAATGCAATATGAGTACCAATACAATACATCCGCTCGCGACCGAACTGTTCTAGGCCGCCGGTAAGGAAAATGAAAGGACGTACCGGTGTTAATGCTGTAAAGCATCAGTGTATTGACCAGCGAGTCCGTCCTGGTGTACGTTATCAGTGACCAAGCTTTCGGGATGCAGATGCAGATACGATATAGGGTGGGTATTGAGAGGAAATGCATACGCGTCGGCAACCCATTTACCCTGGCTTTTGATAAGGGGCATAGAGGGTACTTACCTCTTGAGTCCAGTGCGGATGTTCAAGAGAAGGGTGCACAAAGAAACGGTTATGATTCCGTCGATGATGACTGAGCTGCCGAGGGCGGCGTAGAGAATCCACTGTTAGATGTGTAAATTTGTGTGAGAGCCAGCTGAGCTTGCGTTTTACTGGAGTGTGTGATGACGCACAGATTCAAGGATAAGCCTTGCGAATGAGCCATCGATGAAACCTCGTACGGCAAAAACTATCAATTAATGGTTTTAGCACGAGCAGGGCAAGTGAAGGCAGGGTGTACTAACTGAGGCCCATTGCTGGAGGCAAAATTTGTGTTAGAATATTTGAGAAAAATCATCGTGATAACTATGAGACGTACTGCAGACGAAAATGGAGCCTATCGTCTGAGGGTATTACAGCATCAGGTTCGTGTAAATAATTGGACAAAAATGAAGGGTATTCACAATGACGAAAAGCAATCGATTGTTATGTCCACTCACTGTAGAAAGAGGTTCGGTTAGTTTAGTATGGAAGAAAGAGGGATATCAACTCACAAACCCATATCCTCCGAGCGAATACACTAAAAAAAGTCAGTCTATGATGGACAATGGAAAGCTTGCCTATGATCATGAGGAACACACCATCTGACAATGAGATCGCTTGCACACTGCCATAACACATGAATAACAATGCCTAGAAAGAGTGGATTCTGTCTTTACCGTCACGACAACTTGAGCCTATAGGAAGATGTCCATCACATCACTCGGTCAGCGAAGACAAGCACTGAGATGCTAACCAGAAGACTCCAAATAGGGCTTGTAAGTGCGGAGTAGTTTGAAAAGTTGGTTATTAGGTATCGATACACCCCATGGCTCATAAACATGAGGTGAAATAGGTCCAAAATCCTGGCGGAGAAGAGTTCGTCGATTTATCACGCACGACGTCATTAAATAACACAAACCATAGAAATGCGATCTAAACAGAGTATGAAGAACAGTTGTCAATACGCGTCAATGTCACTTGAGGTATGATTCAGATGTATTCACCAGTTGTTTGAAAAGCTTCCGGTCCCTTGTATTTCCATTGAAAAAAATGAACGCTTGCAGAGATGTCAGACCAAAAAGGCTGGACACCGAGTCGTCAGCACGATCCTCGAAAAATACAGAATACTTATCTTACGCAGAAGCTGCAATATTGCCAATGAAAACGGCCCCCAATGTCTTATCGAGGTCGATGGGCGGGGATGACATGGTCGTCAAGGCTTGCTGGCGTCACTTCTCCTCTGCCAAACAAAGAGGCTTTACTTTGTATCGCTCCAGAGACAGCGATTATCCCAGGGCCCCTACCACCTCGGAAAACTTCTATATGGCATATGGTGAGTTAAACTCGAGTCGAGAGCGAGGAAACGGAATAAACACATGGTTATTTTGACGTGTAAGATAAATATGGTCTCATAGCTTCTAAACTTGCGCCTTATCTTTGGACGGGGTGAGGCATTGGGTGATACTGCGGCTGTCCAATGAACGCGTACACGGCACCGGTTAGTGATGTTTTCCCTATCATGCGTGAGGAGACGCCATGCTAACTGCGAGCTGCTGCATGCGATGGTGCTCTATATATATCAGCGCCGGGTGCTAACAATACTTGTGGGTGGGGACAATCTGTCGAGGTTTCCTAAACGAGCTAAGAATGACGACGTCGAGGGAAAGAGCGGGGATTAAGCATGGGGTTCGATAACTTCGCAGCAACAATGACCTTGATAACAACTGAAGCTGTTGAATCATGTCGTCGCTATGTATTCCCTGAAATTTGTAGACGGATCAGAGAGGAAAACAAAGTAGGTTAGAGCAGTTAATCGTACCGTAGAAACGAGACACAATGCAACCTCAAACCTGAAGCAGTAAAATTTGTATTGGGAACTAAGATGAAGTGACTTACATGGGAGGTCAAATTGCAGTTCAAGCCATAAAAGTTCTTCACTTGATAAATTGATTGACTTGTCGTATGCACCAGCACACTTTGAGAATGAAAGGAATGGAGCAATATGTTTGCATTATCACGCGAGCGCTGTAAACAGGACAAAAGGAAAAGATATCGTGACCCCCTAATCAATCTAATCCTGGCGATGAAGTATTTGCAGGGGTTAACACCCGTCTTGTAGGTTGAGAAGGTGCTGCGCCGCCGAATAGAGAGGACATCATCTCTCCGAAAGGGTTGGCAGCCTGGCCTCGAGGTGGGGGAATTGCGAAATAGAGAGTTGCGATCTCGTTCAGTGTCTAGGTCAGAAGGTGAGTGCAGTATATATCATAGATTGGAACCGAATACTTACTGCACGCATTTCAGGAGTAGCGAGAATGCTAACCTTAGTCTGGTATGTCCCACAAAGCCGAACCCAGCTCTCCCTCATAACTTTGTTCTGGGCGCCTTGCGCACGTTGGCACGTCAAAACAACCATCTGTGCAAAGTTGACAAGCATGTCCTTCGTCATGGTCACCTCGTCCTTTTCTCCTACAGGGATCACGGAATCAGAGTCAAGTCGGATTGACGCCGGGATTGTCGCAGTAAAGTGCTTGATGAAGGTCTTCGCTGCCAGGACATTTCCGTTTTGGATATAACTATGGTCTGATGAGCATTCATTCACAGCATCAAGAATCACAAAGAACACACGGTATAGTTCCTCGAAGAGCAAACACGCCGTAAGCATTGGTAGGAGTCGCCCATTCGTTGAACATCTCTGCCAATAATCGTGCGCTATCCCGTTTACCGGAAGCGAGGAAGTGGGTTTCGGCAGCCTCAAATGCACCCTCTACAGAACAGAAATAAGCAATGAATCAATTGAGATGAAATCTACTAACCTTTGTATAGGATCTCTCCAATATAATGCTGTAGTTCCGGATCACCTGCAGGGCATGTCCCATGTTTAGCCGACCATCTGGACATGATTCAGCGCGAAGAGCCTCAAGGAAGCAAAGAGACTGACGCTATTGATTTATCAATCATCGTTTTCCGCCATCCACCAGTTGGTCCAGCGAGAGCGATGAGTTGGGTGAGTCTTCCTAATTCAATTGCTTGACGTTAATTGAGGTGAGTAGCTAACAGAAATTACTTACTCACCCCTTGTTTCATCGTTCACAGTCTCTCCCTTAGTTTCATAGACTTCCAATAAGAAACTCGTCAAATCCGATCCACTTCCTGGCTGATTGTTCTTAAATAGTTCCCTTGCACTTTGGAATAGTACATCGATTGCGATGTCGTATTGATTCGATTTCACGTATCGCGAAGCGAAAGTTCGAGCTTTCTGATGGGCTTCATAGGGCGAGTTGGGTATTTGAGGAAGAATAGCATTCAAAGCTCTTGTAGACGACGAAGTTGCCATTGTTGTGGTTAGGAGCGAGAGCAATGATGATACAGATCAGACCATCGGAGTTTAAATCTGTACTTCATCGCCGCTGACGTCTTCAGCAATCCTGGTCTGAACACCCATGTCATTTCTGCAAAATCTATTCTTACAGTCTGTTACAATCGTCTTCTGTATGCAATGTCGCTCGAGGTTCGGAGCCAAAGTATCCGCTGGTTACGGTCTAACATGAAGTCTGCGGGCTGAAAGGGAACTTCAAAACACCATTGGTGCCATAAATACCATAGCCAGGTTCTTGGTTGTCGGAATATATGTGGGCAAACCATCCAACTCCACCTCCTGCAACTTCCTTGAAGTATTCGCAATTGTTGTCAAGGAGTTTGTAGTAATTCTATGCATTTTGGTGAGTCTCTTTCGCATACAGTCCATATACACCAGTGTTGACTGACCTGCTCGTTCTTCACGTCTGCGACTGCAGCAACGCTGTTGGGTTCAACGCCGGATGAAGTTCTGGATGGCCATCCATTCTGTGATAAGGAAGAACATTCAATCCATGTTTTGAGGTGAGTATATGCGCCGTTTTCACCTGAGATAGGTATATCTTCTTATTATTTCCATTATTGATGAAGTAATTGAGATAATCCTCTACAATCGGCCATGACTTGCTTGCTGAAATGCGCTGTGTGAGCTCTTTACGATATACTCAAATAAATATGCCACTGACCAGTTGATGCATCAGCCGAAAAGAATGGCAGTACATGCCCATCAATGATTTCAATAGCATCCATAACGTTTTGAGACCCTTCGCTCGCGCGCTAAAATCCTCTTAGAGAATTATAAAACTAAATCCATGAAGCCACGACGCACCACTTGGTATCCATACGGCATCTCGCTGACAGTCACAGGTATGTGCAAACTCGACAAATTTACTTTCGCGTTGTTAACCTGCGCCGTTAGAGCATCCGCGCTCAGCGCGTTGTCGTACAGAGGTTCTGACCCAAACTGAAGTGCTCGAGTTATGAATTTAGCTTTGGGATTGGAATGTAAATTTGCCAGGAGGCTGTCCCGGCGAGTCTTCCATATGTTGGGGTCATCCCAACCAAACTGTAACGCAGCTCAAATATCATTTTTTATTTCAGAAGGTCAAACTGACGTCTACTCACCCAAATGAGAGCATGGACACCTATTCCAGCATCCCACGCAGCATCAACGATATCATCACTATGAAAAAACAGCATGACTGTTAGTGGTTCTACCATACGGGCAGAAATCGTGCACTGTAAGCTCACTAAAATCCAGTTTGGTCGCAAGCTCCATACAGGCGAACATATCGACCATTGAACGTCTTTCGAATGTCACGGAAATCCCTCTTCAGCGTGGATAAGCTCTGGCCTAGACAAAATTCAACAACAACGAGACCTAACTGCGTAATCACTCACATGCTGTGACCTCATAGCTGAAGCCAACAAACGCATATTCCGTGGACGTGCTACACCACCAGTTGTTCAAAGACGATGGAACAGACGATGGCATTATGAATTGGAGACTAGGGAAGCAGCTTGTAGCAGCTGCATTATTCTTGATCCCGACAAGATCTATGTTAAATTTGATAATCGGACTAAGCTGGGACGGAATCGCGCCAACTTTCCACTGGAAAACGCAGCCCAAGATTAATGCAGCGAATGCAGAGGGACGCATCTTGATATCCTGGGTCCTAGCGCAAAAAGTATTGGAGGACGCGACACGACTGTTCGCTCGTTTTCCTTCGTCAGGTCCACATACACTCTTAAGTACACTATGACATCCATTCTTCCTCCGGTATGCCTCTCAAAGTACGAAGCCGCAGCGCCTACGTCACTTGGATTGGGCCGGTATCGAGCGACACTAGCAGAACTCTGATTGATTTGGACTCCATGAAAAACCGGATTAAACTTCGTTGGCCATAGTCTTCGTTTGCATCGGTTCAACGGCTGGAGCTGTCGTCTCGGGCTTTATCTTTAGACATGCTTCTTATGTCCGCCGGACGGCACAGACTGTATCTTTAAGGAATTTACTAGAAAACAAGCATGTTCCGAGCTACGCTTCGCTTATTATTTTTCGTTCATCTACGCAGTCTTTTCACCCCGCTTACACTTTCACTTCCACGTATCTTGCCTTTTATGTTGGCCTTCTGCATGCTTCTGCACAGTCACCACAGCCCTCGCTTCCATACCGCTCTATCTTATCTACCTGGAGGCAGTGGCCAGTATCTCGTTACTATTCGATCGAACCGGCCCGAGGGCACGTGGCTCGGCCGGTCGAACCAATTCTGATTCAGCTAATCAGCCTGAGCCTAATGCCTCGGGGAGCGTCGTCGCGCCGCCTCATCAACGCAAAACTGTTTTGTTGAGTAGTCGAGTTGTTTAGTTAATTCAAGAAGGAATGCAAGCCCCATAATAAGTAGCAATTTGGTTTCAAAAAAAAATTGATTGGAAGTATTGATTTAAAGTACGACGCACATCTGAATTGCAACTGCCACAAGCTCGGTCGGCGTGTCATTTTTGAGTATACTGTAAGGGGAAGTAGATATGTACGCAGTTATTGGTGTGGTCACCGAAGGGCGTTAAAGTTGGGGTCGATGTACGAAGATTAATTACTATAATTGGAATTTAAATTTCGACTTGCGACCTCGAGAGAGCGGAGTGAGAACTGAGAGACAAAACTTAGCAAATTTCTGACGCTGAGACAAACAGTGAGAGACGGCTCCTACATAACTTCTATTGTACATGATGCAGAATCTATAGTTTCTATTATTTGAGTGGCTACCTAATTTCCGTGTCCCGTCTCCTGCGCCTCACTGTGCACACTAATTCTCCGCAATCGGCCATTATTTCATCCGCCCTCAGGCCTCATTCCTCTTTATTTTTTTCTTCAACATTGATCCTACCTCAATATGTTCAAGATATGTTTGTCTACGCAATTTTTAGGTAATCCCCTTGTCAGTGCACCTCCGAGGCTCCGTGCAGTTTTCCGTTGCAAGTCTGTGATTTTGGCGCTGCATCGATCTATCCTACTTTGAATGTATTGTACTTTGAATGTTTTTCAATGACCTCTTTATCTCAACTCCTTGGAATCTATTCTAATGATGCAGTGCATATCGATGTGTGCTTATGCGACTTATTCCATTGCGTGACGGTTTAATTTGCGTCTTCGTTAGGCGCCCATCCATATGTGGTAAGTGCGCTGTTCCCGTGTGTATACTGCTCGCTCCGCCTCACAATATCATTGTCCTCATTTATCTATTCCCCCAAAAGTTTTTATGCCCAAATTTTAGGCTGAAATCTGTGCAGGTTCTCATCTGGGTCCCACCACCCAGTCATACCATTTGAAACTAGTACAGAATTTCATACATGTAACACAATTAGAGAATTTTTAAATGTAGGTATAAGGAATGGTTGCGCACAGTTTTACAATGCTAACTACTGACTAAATAGCTTTTAATTCACATGTTTTAATTATCAGAAAAAGGTTTGTCGCAAAACTGACCATAAATGCAGTGAACCAGCTTGCGAGCAACTCGAACGGACATGCACAAATTGGGCAATATGAGGACGTAAAGTAGTCCCGTGATGGATCGAATAGTAACGAGATACTACAGACTCCTACCTGGAGGCTGGCAATATTGCTGATCTCCAGGGCTGATCTCCAGGAAAGGCGATGTGCATCTTCGTTCTAAACTTTCACCGAAGAAGACGACACTTTTTAAAGAGACCCTTAATAACCCAGACGCGATCAACCGGGAAAGTATGATGTGGTTCAACACCTCGATCAGAAATCTTGTCCCTCTACAGGATGCCTCAAGTATACTACGGCAAGAAAACTCGGACATCGGAGAGCTAATCAAAATTACACCCCTTTCTGGTCCGAGCTCTGATCATCTGCGTAAGTCTCATCAAATCAAATCACTCTTTCGCCGAAGTGTACGTATATCTAGCTTCGTATTGGACGACACTTGTTTTTTTTTTCTTGTCTAAAGAGCGACAATTTGGACCCACTATTCTATCTGTTGGAAGCTGCTACGTTTTCAGTCATTGTGGAATATTTTCCTGACAACAGCAAAGCGTTTGATCGTTGGATTTGCTGATCAACAACCCTTTCGTGCGTAGCTGGCGATATAATTGGCAATTGAAAAGTTAATTATTCAAGGGTGTATCGATTTTGGCCCATTCTGTGGGTCTGCCTTGATTTCTTCTATTTTGATCCTAATAACTGATGCCTCAATACCTACAGCAGCACTGTTTGTCTGCAATAGCGCTATTTTAACATTCGCGATAGGATCAGAAGGATGGTTTAAGCCGTCGCTGGTAGCTTGATCAGGACTAAGGCGTCCATCATTGGAGACTGGGAGACTGTATTTGAACAAGCTCGACCTTGGAGAGCAGAAGCCTCGTAGATGATATGCTGCTCCACTATTGAATGGAGTGAAGTTACGAGTGGTCCTAGGTCATGTGTTAACCAATAGGATGATAGGTGCGCTATTTCAGCTGTTCTCCCGAGTCCCGAGCAGGGTATACATACTCTGGAAAAAAGTTTGTTCAACTACTGTAGGGCGCTTCAGCTGGATGTGACCGCGGGGTCAAAGTATATGCCGATGTTGAATCCTCCTATACAGCCATCCCAGCCAACCCATACCGTAGAAGCCCATCCGCGACATTGGTAGCGTGAAGGGAATGTTTATTTGTGGACCTTGCAAGAAATGTATGTCCCCCTTCCAATTGTAAGTGTTCTTTTGCGAAGGTGCACATAACGGTAAAAAATTGCTCACAAAGCGGAACATTGTAGCACGGTGCCTCTTTCATCGCCATCAGAATAGCAAGAACCAATGCTTCGGTGACCAACATCATCTCGACGAATGCACTATGTATTCCAGGTTCGTGGATCCGTTAATGGTTCAGAATTCCGAAGAAAAATCAATTACCTTCAGCCAGGTCAGGATTGAAAATTTTTTTCCAAGGACAAAGAAAGAAGAAAAGTCCTCCGACCATAGACAGAATGTTGGTCGTGGCAGGAAGGGGTTCATCAAGGAAATGATGAGTGGGTGATTCTCATCAGTATGCGGGCTTACTTTTCCAACCGAAGTAAAGGGTTATCGCAGAGCGTTCTTTCGGAATCAGGTGAAGCAGCTGCTCCATTCTATCAAAATTTTCGTAATTGAGTAAGTTTTTCTTTCCAAGCCCCTTCCTCGAAAGATTTATTGATGAAACTCTTCTGACACGGTAAACAAACACTGTCATTGCTACATCATATTTTTCTTACACTGCCGCCATTCGCTCCTGGTCTGCATTTGGAGGCATGAAAGTTTTTGGAATGTTTGATAACCTTTCACAGCTACGTTAGTTGTGTTTGGCAGACAGAAAGCAGCGTCGCTTCCGACCAACCCGGATTTTGAGGCACAAGATCTACTGTCCATCATAAATGATGGCACATATCGTGGACGTTCAACGTTCAACAGCGTGCAACTTCAGGCCCTTGAAAGTTGTGATCTAAAAACAGGACTGACACTACTATTCAACTCCCGCGAACACACCGAATAGATATCTTTAATTATGTTGCCGTCAGGTTGCCCAAGGCCTAGGCTATCAAGGTTTATCTCAAGTCTATGCACCTGGATTTCTGCTTCGTCAGGCATTTCTTCGGTCTGTAAATCTCTTCCATAATATTGCCTTCGTCTGTTGGGATATTTGGGAAATATCTACCAAATGTTGTGAATCGGCAACGTCGGCATTCTGTCTTCTGGTTCCGCAACTATTCTTGTCGAAGAGTTTAGAATTTTCATTTCTATTCAATGAAGAGGAGCTTTTATTTTCTTGTCTAGAAGCGTGGTTTCCACTGTGCAAGGACCTAAACGAGGCTTCCTGTACCCGCGCGCTGTAAATTCGTCATTCGCTGAATTTCACCCATTATTTAGTATGATGTCTCGTGAATAACGGATGTGGAGTTGCTGGGAGAAATTTTTTCATTAAGGCTTGTGCTCACTGCCCTGGAAAAGTAGCAGGAGCTTCAATTGGAGATCAACGTATCTTCATATGGAGAAAGCTGCAGGTACCGATGTCGTTTGACAGATTTTTGACATTGGAACAACCATACTTTGTTGGGGTCACAGTGCGGCGCGCTGCTCAAGCATATGGGCGGGCGGCGCTCGGAGGACTTAGAGGCTGCATAACAGCGCAGGGGGCTCGGCACCGCTGTATTTCCCCGCGTTTTGCTAGCTTTTTCCCTTAGTTTCCCAGAGGTCCGTTGAGTGTCAACCCACGGTTTCCCCCATGAAACAACGCCCGGAGAGTTAATTTTCCACAGATCGACAATATAATGCCACACCATGTCATTGAGGCCTTGTTTCCCCTCTTATGCTCAGCGTGCCCCCACCATGGCTTCTTCGCACATTGACCTAGACAACACTCTCGGTGCTGCATTTATTGGGAACATAGTGGCCGGCGTGTACGATATTCGCTTTCTCATCGAAACCTTAATCGCTCATTCGATTCTCACAGTCTTTATGGGGTCACTTGTCTACAGACATTTAATTATTACAAGAAAGGTCAAGGGGATCATCTATTGTTCAGGTTCATCGTAAGTCAAATTCCAGGTTTCCAAGACCGCGAACTCATCAGCGCCTATTTCAACTAAATCACCCAAATGATATCCCTGATAGATCTACGGCCTGTGGTATGCACTCATTCGCGTTTTAAAACTTCTAAACCCTCTTTGACATTCTTCCAAAGGATCCTCGACACTCTTCAGATCGCCCTTGTGACGCACACACTGTATTTTTATTTGATAAAGAATTATAGCAACCCACTCGTTCTTTTCTCCCCGACATGGTGAGGATGGCTCTCCACGCCAAATGCCGAATTACTGTTTCTGAATCTGCGTTATCAACCCAATAGGAGTATCATCGTAAGTAGTCAAATGACGACCTTGCCGACGTGAATTGGGAATACTAACGCAATAACGATGCAGTCTCAAGTCTTCATCACAGTGAGTTCGCAACTCCTTTTACTCATATTTTCGGACTAATTCTCCACCACCACAAGTGTGTTAGCGACCTCACGGTTAGAATGTACAGAAATCCAGGCCGTTTTATTTTAAAATATAGATGAATTAATGAGTATATTGTAGCATATACGGGAGAAGAGTCTGGAAAAGTAAGCCTGCACTAGACGTGGCTCGCCTCGAAAGAGTGGTGTTAATTTTCTATTTGTGCAGTTTCACGTAACATCTACGTTATTGTTCTTATCGTACGTGACACTAATGAGGGGGGCAACGTACACAGCCAGCTAACGTATGCCTCGTATTAGGGAATCGCATCAGCCGGCGCACTTGGTGAGCAATCAGCTGATCCCTTTTAAAAAAATGACCATCGGACATCTGACAACCCTACTTCTGCAGGTGGAGGATTTGGTATGTGAAGCCTACGCAAGTGCCGCTATTTCTATTGACTGTTCTATATCTAGCATTCGCGATTGAGGCGTGAGCATTTGGCGAACTTCACAATCGATTTGGTGGCTGAACGAACCTTTGTCTAGCTTTATCGAGAAAACGTTCGCGAATTTCTCGCACATCTCTGTGCGTCATTCTGCCTGTCTCCGCCGATGCTGTACTCAACGATATCTTCAGTATTTGATGTACCTTGCCTTGGGAAGCGCGGTGGCAGCTGATATCCTTATCGCTGCGTCGCTGTGCTTGTCGCTATCACGTTCGCGAACTGGATTCAAGAAGTGAGTGGAACCCCAGTTTCAACCGACTGTCTGTCTTGACAGTCATCCGAAATCCCAAAGGACCGACTCTATTGTAACAATCCTGATGCTGTATGCCATAAATTCGAGTAAGCGCTTTCAAGAGATATCAATTCTATGGATCGAATATTGATAACGATGTTAGGCGTTCTTACCACGTATGCTTCTTTGTTTTTGAGAAACCGCATGACTGGGTCGCTTAACCCCAAATTTTGACGGGCAGAGTGTGCTCCGCAGCGTGCTTGATCACATATACCATATGGCCGGAACAATTCACCTTCATTGGAATCTATGTCTGCTTGAGCAAGCGTAAGCGCCCTTGACAATCCTGTAGAAAATTTTAGACTGACCGGAATTCCCTGATCATTCTTTCAGTATTTTTGAATAGTCTCCTGGCCATGCTCAACGGTCGAAAGTCACTGAAGAGAAGGGTCAACGGATTGTCCGATTCTCCGTTCCCTTTTTCAAACGGATCCGCAAGACCCGCCGAGTTCGTCGCATCGTTCATGTCCAAAGACGCGTACGCAATGGACGCTCCAACTTCAGTGAGCCGATTTTGCCGTCATTGGAGTCTTCAACTGACTTATCTTCCGTAGCCTGTGGTTATCAGTGTCAGCACCGAAGTAGAGACGAGGCACGGAGTTGTGTGATACTTGATTCCCGCACCCTGTTCCCCGTCATCATGTATACCCTAGATCCAACGGATTTATAGGTCGTTCCATTTCCACGCTCTTTGTTTTGTAACCCTCGATTTGTAGCTGATAGAATAGCCGTCCCAATACCTAAAGTAGTTTTAGTGATACTGTTTTTGAAAGGCCGTTCGCTGGCCGCTAGAAGGTTGTATGTATGACGAAGTGTCTTTTCCAGCCTGTAGTGCCTCACAGCATCCAGAGCATTGGGAAAACAAGTTCGTAGGTGATCCAAGAAAACTAGGGTGAAGGGTTCAATCGAAGGCACATAAAAATAGGGTGAAGTTGGTGGAAACTTCCGCCGTGAATGATCATTCAGGAAGAGCACAAGATATATGCAGGAATTAGAGTTCCTGAGAAACAATATGAAGATGCTTTTAGCGCAATCTTGGTGGAGACGTTAGGGCACACTCACCTTTAATTTAACACACAGAAATTGACATCGCGACTTGCGGGCCATGTGCCAATTCGTAATTATCATTATCACCGCGAGAACTAGACATTACAAGCCATATAACTATCTAAAAGTGGAAAATGTCAGAGAATCTCGTTTGAAGAGTGCACAAGGAACTCACAGATAAAATGTAACCCCTTCCGCGATGTTCGCCAAGTCGTAATACTTAGTATCGAATGCGCCGAAATTAAAAAGCCACCAGATTGTCCAAAATCCCGTTCCACACCCTGCACGTACGCACCAGGTACCGAGAATCCGAGTCAATAATCTAACGCTCTAGGATTAATTCCAGGATTTCCTTCATACGGTCGCATGAGCGACCCCATCGGCATATTGGGAGGGGACCTTGACACCGGAAGCTGGCGGTTACTTGGCTGAGAGATAGGCTGGGAGATAGGTTGGCGAGCAACCGGCACCATTCGACCCTCTTTTTGAAGACAATCCTCCACAAGACCCAGAAATGAGCCCCCTTCCCGCTCCAGCATCTGCAACATCCGATAATCGTTGAATTGGAGCTGGTACTCGAGGCCGTCGCAAAATTCCCGCAGGTTCTTGATATGGGCTTCCATCCGGTGGCGGTATTCGAGGTTTAGTGGGGGTTCGGGAGTGAAGTCATGGGCCACATTAGGGACAGGGAGGGGTGGTGGCGGTGGTTCTTTTGGGATTTCGTCGTCCATTGCATCGTATCCAGGTACCATGGGGTCGTCCTCTCCCTCAACGTCAGAGTCATCTTCCTCTCCCATGCCGTTATCAGAGACAGAAGGCTGCATTTGTGTGTCCCCATTCGTCCCCGAGGCAGGTACCATGCCAGCGCCGTCCGGCTGGTCTATCCATCCGAAACTTTCCCAGATTCTCTGCACTACCTCAGGAGGTAAATTGGAGTCAACATATGGTTCATGTGCGATATGGTGGTGCATTCGGACAGTGATACAACGGGTTCCAGGGGAGCGAGCATCACGGGAAGAGATTAGCAGACGACTCCGGCAGGGATAACGACTTTTTGCCATGACCTCCCCAGCGCTGGTGACGCGGGGTTTGTAGCAGTCGCCCTGGAGTTTCCTCGCCGCTCGCGATGATTTGGACCGATGGGCTTCGTCCTGAGAGCACCAGAAACGCGTTTTATGGCCATTAATGAATTGGGGATGGTCTTTGACGCTAGATACATTCTGAGACCCCGTGTAAGCTAATTGAGACGAACAAGAACGCACGTAAATCGATAACCAGTCGCCTTCCAAATTTCATGAGCGACGGATTGTACACGTTGTTTATGTGTCACTTCGTTGTCCACCATGTCGTATGTCCCATGAAAATCAACATTTGAACCTTGTCGAAAGCGATCCCGGAGAGCAGTTAGTAGCTCCTCTCGAGATTGGTACGTCTTCGTCGGCTTGGAATTGATCAGCTTGGGCAACCGTATTAGATACAGGATTTGCTCACCTCTCTGCTGGAGAATCCCTCGTCGTCCGCACCACGTTTGACGGCCTTTTTAGCAATATTGCTGGGTCCCGCTTCGGCGTTCGACTCTCTCCTCCGTTTCTTTTCCGTGTCCTCAAAGCGCACCCTCCAGGGCTCGTATACATAAGTAGGCTGAGATTGAGACGAAATGATAGGTGGTCCATTCCCATCCACTGATCGTGCGGTGACAATGGCATGAAAACGAGAAACAAAGGGCGCACTCATTTCGGCTCGTGGGTTGAATAGTTACAGTGAAATGAACACAATCAGAGCATTCTCTGGATTCTTTCAAACAAGAGACTGGCCCCTCAGTCTGGTGTCGAATCCGAGGAGGGGGGGAATCGTTGGAAGTTCAATGTTGTGTCAGGAGCGAATTCTGATTTGTCGCCGTGCGCAAGTGTTTGAACTTGATTGATGCAATGTTTGCTCAGCGTGCGTGGCCTTGAGTAAAGCATCGTAACCCTTCGTTTTTCGTACGTCAGGAATGGATAGACCATCGTAGTTAATTGAGACCGCAGAGAATATGGGATTAACGATGTTACAGTATACAAATTACACATCGTTGATATGATTAAATGCAAACTTTAAAACCGAGAGTTTGGAGCATTCGGCGAAGTGTTTAAGACGCTCAACCTTCAGACAATGATCCGCACAAGTCGCCACCAAATTTCTACACATTTGGAAAGATTTCTTGAGATTTGCCCGAGACGTTGGTCATCGTTATCGTTGGGGTATCGTTCAAGTAATTTCGCATTTCGAATGAATAGTTCATCGTCTTCATGAGGGTAAGCATGTGTCAGGGATCATGCAGGGTAGAATCGCAAGAGCCCATTCCAAATCCTGGGAGGTGCTAGCACCCTATTATCTATCGTCGAAATGAGGATTATTCGTCTAGATGCAACAAGTCGGGAGAAAAGGGATGGGAGCAAGATAGATCCATGCGTCATTCGAGGGGTTGAACGATAGTTTGCGCTGGATCTCCCAGGCGTTTGGTTTTGAACATTCATCATTGCAAGCCGCTGTCGCTCCTTCGAATTGCACTGGGTGTCCCCGGAGAGGGCGATTGGGGTACACTGATATCTCCGTTGATGATATCTTGAATCGAGGCTTCCAGAGCATCGACTCGAGTAGACATTTGGTTCACTATTTTAAATTTCGGGTTGGTTAGCCACTGGTTAAGGTGGTGCGAGTACAAGGGTGCTCACTGCGTTCCAGAATTTGGGCCGACATTTCATCGAATTTGGTATCCAGCTGCTCCAAGAGCGTTTCCGCCTATCTTATAATGAGGACCACATCGGAAGATGAGGAACTATGGACGTACGAAAGCTGTGAGCTCGTGAGGGCTCGAGATGTCATTTGGAGCTATAGTCCCTACTTTCGAGGGTGCTGATGACTTGACAGCTACCGGGGTTTTATCCTTGTCATTATCCGTAGACTTAGATGGAGTTGCCGGTACTTTGAGGGGCTGAGCAGACATTGAGATGCGAGTATTTGGACGAGCAGGATGATATTCGGGTTGTCATGTAGGGACCATCGTCGACGGCGTTGAAAGACGCGATTTGTGACGTTTATTTGCGGTGGCTTGCGTCTCTCTTTGGTTGCTAATAGTAGCAAATGCCATTCTTTCCAAAACTGGCACATTTCTTATTCGGACTTGGGCGGCAAACACTTCACCTTCAACTTCGACATGCAGACGAAGATCGAGAGATTCGAGCCTATGACTAGCTTTTCCCATAAACTTCAGGCTTTATCGGTAGACATCATGGGGGATCAGCGCTCAGCAGCTTCTCCGAAGAAAGAAGCAGGTTGCGCTCCAAAGACATCGCGACTGGAAGACTCAAAATCACCTTCGCTGATCATTAGCAAACATGAACGCCGTGCCACCATCAAGTGACCTTCAGGTCTGAAAATATCGAGCAGAAGTGCTCTCCGCTCGCGCTAGTCTCTGACTGAACGCATTCCTAGTTACGTCCATGGTGCTGGCCAAGTGCTGGCGTGTCTCCATGCTCGCTCAGCGACCGTCTTACTTTATTCGCTGCGGCATAAATCAGTGCCCTGAGGCTTCCGACTCGAATTTCCCTAAAATACACGGGCGAACAATACGTTCAATGAAAGGCGGATGCAAATTATGCGAGCTCGGTCTCTCAGTATATCTACTACCACGCCAATCATTCGGACGTCGTCTAGGAGAATAAGTCATTTAAGCTCCTTTACTCATAACCTAGTTCATGGATCCTTTCTGTTTAGGTTTTCAACTACTTGGTATAAATATGGCATTTGGTCCTTTTGTCTTCCGTGATAGGGACTATTGAATGTGATACGAAATACATTATCCTCGTTGAGATCTCCATGCGAGTATTATTAGCGACCTTCCCTGCAGCGGGGATTATGAGTCGCAGGTTTGGAATTCGTGTTGTCAGATGACGGGTCTAAAGATATGGAAAACGCATAGAACTCGGTGCGCATGCGCTTTCTCATGACTACCCAGACGTTTACATTCCATTCCCTGATAAGTAGATGGTCCCTCGCCGACGATAAGCGCCAGAGCAATCCAAATCGTATCCCTAGCGTTGACTCAGGTCCCGACATTGTTGTTTTCATCTAACCATCGAAGGAATTTTAGTCATGCGCTGTCTAAATGTAGCTTGAGAACGACACAAGAAGGCACCGAATTGAGAATTCAGGTTTGAACGTCTAGACAGTTCAGGTCGTTTAAAACTTGATTGATCCTTCTGAAGGTCCAGGAAAAAGATATCAACGTAACCACCTGGGAATTTCATGTGAAAAAAGGAAGGTTAAACCCATGAGAACCGTTATTTGGCATTGCTGCTGTTACAAGCTAGCTTAAATATAGCGGGGAACGAGGCGATCTGATGCGGAATTTGCTCACCAAAGCACGTTCGAACTGTGTCTATATAAAACACCAGGTAGGCGGTTACATCAGTGCATGTGGCTGCTGTGTTTTCCTCCAGATGACCCCAAGTTCCATGCGTAAATTTCCTCCACAGACGAACAACTTCGGACATGCCACTCGATTAATACATATTCATTAACCGCAAAACTCGGACATTGGCAGTATGTATGGACTTATCTAGCGAGCGCTCATGTCATTGGGCTCTTATGCTCTCATGCTGTCGACAATCGGCCACAGTCGGTGGTCTGTAATTTCCAAATAGAACTTCCTGAGCTGTCCCAGCAGGACATCTCAGTCGGATAAACTGATCATGGAAGGCGAGGCAAATGCGGAGAACAAACTCTCAGAGTCATTGTCGACAGTAGATGAGTAGCATATTCTATCAGCCGTAGTATGAAGCTTTAATATCATCTGAAGAAAATGTCTTTCCTTGAAGAGAAGAAGGGATGAGATAATATTAATAGCGCTGGAGTTTGTGTAACTTTGCATCCCAGTGGGCATGCGAATGAAATGAATTGCTGTCAGCTCCATTCTGGTTCCGGAGACATTAACGACTCGTTTTAGACTCGAATTCACTTCTTCTAGCTTGTAACCCTCCCAGAAGAATTTGTGGAACGCCCCTTTCGAACCCGGACCATGGCGACATATCGAGAGCGCTAACCTGAAAGAATAGAGTTTTTTTACCCACTGAGTGTCCTGCGTCTGTGGGCGCCCCAAGCGATACCATTTGGAACTGGTTAGCAACAAGTCTACCCACGGATTTCCGATGATACATATCAGTGACGGACATGATAAGATCTAAAGCTTCATCTGGGTCCATGAAAGACCTTAAGGTTTGATGCACGTTGCCGACATGCTAGCCAGTAAAGTTCGGACAACGCTTGGCTGGGTACCAGCAGTCCTCAGTTTAAGGACACAGAAGGTACCTCTCTGATAAGATTAAACACGTCTGGGGCGCGCGTTTTGTGGGTGCACGTCAATGGATCGGCGTTAACGAGAGGAAAATGACATTTCGGCAAGTTTCTCAGGTAATCAACACTGCTTGCGGAATCCTATCAGCAGTACCCAGCCTTTGGCTACCTAGTCTAGGTCGAATCCAATTTTTCTATTGCTGGAAGGACAACCAAAACTCCCATTCTTCTGCAAAAGTTCGCCACAGTGACTGTTATTGCTTCCGAGTTGCCGTAATGACCATTTATGGAAAGTGCACTTGTTTGGTCACAATCTCGAAACCCAGGCTTGACCATCTCTACAATTTTGTCACAGCTTGGATCGTTAATCCGTGCCTCTGAACTTTCTATCTGTCGGATATGACTTTGAGTTTGGATACTAGGATCAAGGTAAGAGGCGTTCTTATGGTTTAGGCGTCTAATTCAACTCACACGGCGAATGTCGCTTGCTACAGTTGCGGGACGGCCACGAAATACCCATTCTGGGCTATGGTATGTTGAAAGCTCTTCTGTACAAAATATGAAACATATGCGAAACAAATAGGTACCTACGAACTCGAAGGGAAAGAGGCGTATGAGGGGGTACTCTCGGCCCTTGAGGTATAACTTTAGTCCAAAGTTTCTTTTATCGCACTCATCTGAAGGGTTCTGCAGGCTGGCTATAGGCATATCGTCAGTGCATTCCACGCTGCAATAAAAGATAACGTCGATCTAAGTTCTAATCCATTAAATATAGGACTCTGCGGCGTGGTACGAGAACGAACGTGAGGTCGGAAGCGCCATTCTCGACTTTTGCAAACGGACCGAAACCCCAAGGGAGGCTATATTCTATACCACCAAGCTCAAACTGAACAATGGCTATTCTAACGTCAAGAAAGCTATCCAACGCTCGCTGGACGCGTGTCGTTTGTCCTATATCGATCTATATTTAATCCATGGACCATTGGGAGGCCCAGAGGCTCGCAAAGAGAGCTGGAGGGCTATATGTGACTTTCAGGCGGAGTCCGGAGGGCTGATACGAAGCATTGGAATCAGCACCTTTGGAATTCGCCACATGCAAGATATTTTCGAGCTGGCTTTACCTAAACCCGTCGTTCACCAAGTGAGTTGCATATATCATTGCTCGTGCGTTGGTCTTCGGGTTGATATGACGTTCATAGATCGATTTACATCCTTTCATGGTCCGATCCGACATTGTAGAATTTACCAAGAAGCACGATATGGTCCTCGAGGTGAAGTCAAGGCTCTGTCAGTTAAAGTGCGCGCGTTGGCTTACTGATACCAATATACTGAAGGCATGGGCACCGTTAGTACGGGGTTATCGATTTAATCACCCGGCCCTCGTGGCCTTGGCAGAGAAGTATGGCAAGGAGCCTGCCCAGGTGCTAATTCGGTACTCTCTTCAGAAGGCAACAAATTCATATTCGTCATTGCGTAGGAAATACAGCTGACACATTACCTCGACCTAGGGATATGTCCCCATTGCCAAGTCGGCGTTGAAGTCGCGCATAATTTCCAATGCTCAAGTCTTCGATTTCAACCTTTCAACCGATGAGATATTAAGCTTGGATCGCCTGGATGAAGGTTAGTAATAATTATTGACTGAATAGATGAATAGAAGTTAACGTCAAGTTTCTAGGTCTCGTCACTGATTGGGACCCGACTGATTGTGCCTGATGGATTATCCGCATTACACTCTGGCTTTCGGTGATTTTCTACGTATGTCGCTTTTATTTTTGAGAAAACTTTAGTTGAAAAGTTCTCCAAAATAAGAAACACGCTCATGAAATCGACTTATGAAGGATTGCTTAGGATTCTACTATTTAAAGACGTTCATCCGGCTTTTACCACTGTCCTAATAATGTTGACCGTTCAGAAATACCATAGATCTGCGCCCAACATACCGCCGTGCCGACAAGAGTTAATCTGGCGTTGAGTCTGGCCAGGAAACAGCTTTCCAAAGTGACGGAAAAATCAGGTCGCAACATTATCATTTTCGGCAGCGCTGGATTTCTGGTGCAATTCCATCGGGATCAAAAGTCAGTAATATAAGGTCGATCTTATTACTGTCAGGAATGCGGGGAGGACTCTTGTAGGTTCAGCTTCTTATTTCGATGACTTCATCCAATATTTACTTTCCAGGAATCGGCAATCTCTGGAGCCGTGCTCCTGGGTTGCGAATACCGTTACGCTATCTGATTGGTATCATATACTTATTCCAGTGCATAAAGGCCACCACAATGTAGAGATTAAATTGTGTTCGTTCTTCATCATCTTCCGCACAGTGAATTGGCAATGGTTCTAGTATCGGCAGTCATCATATTGACGAGTTGAGAGCAGCCCATTGACATTGCCTCATCAAGATAACAAGCTTCGAATTCACGCCTAATTTGAAACCTTGATGTATTCTAGGACGCTCAAACTCTATGATCACCTGTACTAGCCTGTACATTCATCGGAGCCTCTTGCTGAACCGCTTTCCCCGCAGTGTCATTCATACATTTTGACTCTGACCACAATCACCGCGAAAGTGTTTAGGATAGCCAAAAAATAGACCTTGAAATGACGAGATTCTCCGTCGTGTATTCGCTGTGATTAAAAAAAGGTGCGGTCCTATTGCGTTTGCGTGATAACATAGTATGGGAACGAGCACTTATCTTCCCATTTGATGCAAACGATAACAGCTCCATTCAAATCCGATCCAATGCCACCACTCTCAAGTTCGCCGATCTGTCGAAATGTGTTCCGACAACGCGTGTGCCATAATAAGCACTCGCCGTTAGTGAATGGCCTCATCGGAGAGAGAGCGCACAGAAGGCGATACCCATACCAATCTCCTAGAGCAACCCCAGAAGCTGGAATTTGGGCACCTTCTTGTCGTTTTACCCTCGGCCCTCGGGAAAACTTCCTGCCATTCCTGTGAGATCCCCACCCACCCGTTCCAACCGTACTGTAAACACTGTTCTGTGCTTCAGTATTCACTACATGCGCAGCTCACACCAGAAGGATCACGCACACGTAAAGTTGGCAGCGGCAACCTGTGGCGGCATGGTCCTACGGAGTGGGTATTTGAAAGAACTCTAATTCATCAACGGAGGTGAAGACTTGCTGAAGATGGAGACGTAAGAACCCGTCCGGCAATACGCGGCCGCCGGCTTTGAGGATTTTCTATTGTATACGAGTAAGTAGATCCTGCTTCTGCTCTTGACTAGTTAAATTTTGGAGGTTGATATCCTTTAGAAGGTGATTTCGCCCCCCATACAGAAGTGCTAAAGTTGCAATAATAAATGCCATATTTTCGGCAAATTTTTCAAAAGATTTTCTCTCTTTTACCACTCCGCGGCAGGTAGCGCCGTAGCGGCATGCATTGATGTCAAATTCATATTTTTCTCACCATCTGATGAAGCACGACAGCGAAGAGCGGCGATCACAATTCATGTAACACAACGTTCATATCATTCCCGCTCCGGTTTTCTGTGGAATTGACCAATCAAATTTTTCATAAAGCAGTACACCCTCTGTAAGTTCGAAAATCCCTCTTCGTCGTTTCTCTAATCCTCATGAGCGCCCAACAGAACTTTTTGCCGCACGGAATTTGGGAAAGAATCGCTTTCTACACAGTAGCATCCGCTGAAACGTTCCTAGGTCCTCCTTCCGACATATGCTCTCTTGTTCTCGTATCGCGATCAATATATCAGCAGATATCATGCAAGACGAACGTCAATCTCTACTCCCGAATTTTCCGGTTCAAGTTCGATTATACGTCCCCAGCTCGCCGTTTATCTGCGAGATGGCGTACCTCAGGTTGCTTGGCTTCAGAACTTGTGAAACGCTTTATAGCATTAAAGCGTATCAAATCCATGGAACTTGATATGGACGACCTCTGGACGGCCTACTTAATGTGCGTAACTGACCCTTGGTATTTTAAAGGCTACTAACACCCTTTCCAGGTTGTTGGAGAATGACGGTAGAAACGAATCACAGCTCTACAATTACGCCAACCTAGCCCAGTATCTGCGATCTTTCCTCATCTATCGAAGTAGCCCCCAAGCTCGAGAATTAGCATGGTTTCGAAATTCTGCAGTTGATTCACTCGTAATATGGTTATTCTGGTTAACGAGCAGCGAAGGTAAATACACTTGATATTCACAATCCACTGCTTCGGTGCGAATCCTGTACCAATTCACTTGTCGAAAAAACATAGAATCTATCCGAACTGAAGACTCTCACTTTCGGGGCTACATCTTGGGTATTCTGCATTCGTTTATTGTCGCCGGTCACCTGGTGAGATTCACTTTCGAATTTAGTACCCAGGTATCTGATTCGCTATTTTAGCATTCCTCGCTCTATGCCCCCGATGTATTTTTTGCTCTACCCTTGTGCAGCGAAGAGCCCGGCGCCCTAGATGGGCCTTGCACTACCTGTTCCGCTACAGTGATAAGACACTACTCCCATCGCCTTCAGGTTATGCCCCCGATTGTCGCCCCTGCTGCTATAATGGCATTGGTGACGCGGGCTCAATCCGCCCAAAATACCACGAACATTCCACCTCATAGACTCGATATCCCTTCAACTCGGCAGGACGCTATTATGCGAGGCTATGTGGGACCTACAGTCGATGACATCCTTCATTTTCATCTCAGAAATCGAATTCCTTTGGTCGACAAATGTGCCTTGACGGTGAACACTGAATATCCAGAAGATCTCGATGAAGGACTCAACATCCAGGAAAACGACGACGCCGAAGGAGCCGAAGCTGCACCACAACCTGGGAGTGCCCGTCACGACATAGATTGGACTCGTGTTGTAGCTTGTTACGACCTAAAAGTTGGGAACATGCCGCTTCGAGGCGTGGTCTATAAGCTTGGTTCGATGGCCGGGACATGGGAAGGGCGTCTGTTGGTAAGTACCCCAAATCTCTCGTTGCGCCTAAATTTATGTTTCTACAACTGACGTCCTTTAGGAAAATGACTTCCAACTTCTGACAGCTCTTCAGACGGGTTCTCGAACAACCCCAAACATTTCAAGTGTCTCAGTCCGACACCGCCCATTGTATTGGCAAATCGAAGAACATCATTGTGTAAGCCCGAACTCCCCAGTGTCGTTGGGCATCGATGATAACTCCTTTGACGATATCCTGAACGCTTGGTTGCCTCGAGGAGTGACCTTTATTCATGAAGAGGTAAGTGATCTTGTTCTAGAGCTGATATTTTTGCGACTTATGTTCCGGGACTGTAATTCGTTCAAGGATGGGCTACGTGTGTTCGACCCACAAACTGGGGAGACATCCCGATATGAAACTGTCATTCCCAGGAATGCGGCGGAGCACTGTAAGCAGGAGAAACCAGCAGGCAGATGGATCTGTGAGGAATCCCATGAGGCGATTGCCGAGAATCCGAATTCATTGTTTGACTCAATGAATCCGGATATAAACCTCGCACCTATTCCGTGCATCGACGACGACGACGAATACTGTGATACGGTCAGGTACATAAAATATGGCTATCTACAGTATCGGATACCCCGCTTACCTGACGTCTTAACAGCCATCTTTCCAGCGGAGTCACTGATATTCTGCTTACAGGGAAGGTCGGTCATTTTTCTTGATTACAGGTCGATTGAAATTGACCGAATTCTTTAGACTGGCGATATCCACGGCGACGCTTGGGGGCACTACACGATTTATGGGCGAGTAAGGCCGTGGGATGGGCTTGTTGCGCTTCTGCGTCTTCCCGTGAGTGCATCCTCCAAATTAGACACCATTCCAGGCTGTTCATGACACTCGCCCTGATAGAGTGAACCGAATGAAGAACATCTGGGAAAGTGGGTTTTCAAAGGGTATTTGCATGATCAAAACTTTGTTGGGAGGTGGAGAGAAACATCAACTCCTATAGAGCTCACAGGGTACGAAGGCGGATTTGTGGTACACAGAACTGGTTAGAGCGGCGAACTATGTCTGTGACTGTACGTTTTCTGTAGATACATATACATTTTCCCATAAATTCGACTTCTATTGTGCAGAGGTCCAAATTGTGCGGTACGATAGCTCAGAAGCCTGTGTGTGCATACGCCGTTGATCTCCCCTCTGTCTGTCCCTTGTTCTGTAATTCTAATACCTCCTTGTTATCCACGCACTGTGCGCACTGCATTATTTTTGGGTGACACACCGCACTTTTTGACCTCGTTCGCTTGCATGGCATGACCATTTTAAGTTGTTCTGAATCCTGTTCGACTTTTCGAAGTTGCCCTTATTGAAAAGAGGGCCCAACTCGTAAATTTGACCCTGCACTGCCATTGTCGCACACAGGGAGCAACAAAGCTTCGCTGAGTTTCAATATTTATTCGTCATTCCTCTTCCTTAACTAGGTACATAACTTACGGTTTCAGACGCTCGAAATGGAGAATAGATACAGGTGAGCGTGACGGGATCTCTGGGAATCTAAACAACGTAAGATTGCACTGGCAGGCGGCATTTGACCCTGTCCCCTCGGGGGAGAAGAATCCCTGACGCACGCATCTTTCATTAGATCTCGTTGTTCTATGATGGACTCAAGGAGAAAATATCGTGCATTTGACGTCCAACCGTGGAGGTGGGTATCCCATGGTCCAAAGCATGAGGATCCACGCAGACCATGCCGATCTGGGCTTGAAACAACGGGGTTTTTGTGGCAAGATCCAGATGGCGTTCCTAGCGATGTCCACCCGAGTCGACATCTTTCTCTCTTATGCAATGCAAAGAACAAGGAATTTCGTGGCTATCCGTGGAGAATTCTATGCTGATAGCACCGTGAGGGTTTACGGCCATATACCGATTGTAATTACTTGTGACTGGCTATGCACAGCTTCTTCGAATGAGAACGCCAATTTATTCTCGACCAGAAGTCCGGATGTCTAAAGGGGTGTATCTAGGATTACATATATCGGATAGAAAGACGCATGAACTTCCTTTGAGATTGGAAGCATTGAAGCCTGACCATTTTCTGTAACAGGCCGTCTCGGATCTCCATCGCATCCAATGGAATGGGTGGGACCCAGTGATTTTACCTCATTAAGGTTACTTTGTGGCCCTTGCTATCGTGGACCTCCAGTTTAGTATGAAAAATTCGAGAGAAGAAAAAGGAAGACAGACGTCAGGTGGCGCCTGAATATATGTCATATAAACAGGCAATTCGAGGACAACGTACCCCCTCTGGCTTCGCCTCATGGCTTGCCTAATAATGACTTCTCGACTGCCTTGAACAGATACGATCCAAGAAATCGTGGAATTAATACCAGGGGTCCAACTCATGGCAATCGATCCGATACCTGGACAAGAACTGATCCTTCAAAAGTAGCATCCAAGGCGGAAGATAAAGAGGCTCACTTTTCCCCGCACAACTCATCCCACAACCTCTCGATTGTCCAACAACCTCAAGCTCGAGCCCAATTATGACGAGCAACCCAGATGTACCTCCATTCACTGGATACGTCGAGACGACCATCAACGCCCTGCGCCTTATCCATGCAGCACGCCAAGGTGTTATCCCTCGCATTACCCGCCGTCTCAACGATTCGGAGCGCCGAACGATGATCAAGTCCGGCGCTGTCTTCGTTTTCAGCGTCGAGGAAAGTGGAATTAAACGTTGGACCGGTAAGTCACTATTCATACTACAGCCACTATATTATCCTTTCTCACTGGCGCTGTTCCGCAGATGGCTTACTGTGGTCGCCATCCCGCATTGTGGGGAATTTCCTCGTAAGCATCATCATCACCGTCTATGTCGCCATGTCCAACGCTAATGTATCGTAGGTGTATCGGGAGATAAATGAGAGGACCAGCAGCCGTAGCAGCCACAAGAAACCTTACCCTGGTGACGACTCCCCAACGCGCCCTCTCATCCGCAAGGGCTCTCCCGACCAGATATCAATTGGTTTCAAGGGGCATGGAGCCGACCAAGGAACCTTCAAGGTCGGAGGACTCATTAAAAAGGTGAGTAGTTCGATTGATTTTCAAATAATTCCTAAACATGGTCTGTACTTAGACGATCACCGTCACCATTGAGGGGTCCGACCTCCACTTGATATCATATTACACGTCGGAAGACATACGGTCTGGAAAGTTGAAGGCAAGCGTTGCCCTCGACATGCGATCGGGGACAGACGCTAACCGTAGGCATTTTCAGAGACCCACCACGCGGATGGATATCATGGCCCTGTATATGCCCCCGCACATATTTCGACTGACCAACTTCCGTGTGCCGCCGAAGGTCGAGATGGGTCCTGATGGAAAGCCCAGGCTTGTGTACGTCGTCAGATTTTAAATCCCCATTATGTTCGTTGAGCGCTGGATCTAGTAGCGAGGCGGAAGAAGCGGATTCTGTCGATTGCAAAGTCGAAGACCATAGCTACAACATTCCCGGCTCCCCTACATGGTCCTCGCAAGGTAGTCCGACGTCCCCAATTGAGAACCCCTTCAACGGAAGCAGCATGTATCCAATGGGCTCCAACAATCAGACCAACGGAGGCTCCGGAGGGTACAGAACCCTTCAAACGAGCGACCGGTGGTCCAACCAAGGAGAGTCCCTGTTGTCCCCCTTGCAGCGCCAGGACGTAGGTTGGGGTTCAGCGTCATCCAATTTGTCCTCGTCACACGCGATGGGCCGGCGTCGGGAAGGCAGCATCGTGCAGTCGGAGCAGTGGGCCCCCATTCACTCCCAGTCCAATCGTTGGCAAGGGAGCTCGCATGATTCTTCGGTCTCGTCGACTTCCGGCAGCAACGGGATATACCAGGACCGCACCAGATTGAGGCCTGTGCAGCAGTACGATGGCGGCCATACGGCGCCCGCTCGTCGTGACAGTGATGGCGCGCAGAGCTACCCCATGCGCTACCCTACGGCGACTCGAGAGGGAGCTCTGCAGCGCCTCCACTGGTCTACGAGGGACGCCACGGACAACTCGCGCGATTTGAGAAGGTCATCGCAGAGTAATTCTTTTTCGCCTTCCCCAACCTTGCCATTCACGCAACAAGGATATCATGCGCCTGCGACATACACGTCGAGCTGGACGACGCCCGTCAACGATATGCTGCCCACTCCCACCTTGCATGCCATCCCGAATGTACCCAACATCTCATACGACACTTCTTATTCGTCAAACTCGGCATCCATCGTGTCCAGTCCGGACGAGTACGCAAACGTTGAGGAATACCACGATTCTTAGAGGTGGAGCTGTATATTCAATCGCATGCAATCGTTCGTCATATTTTCTTGGGGATCTACGCACCGTCTTCCGTATTTCTTGCTGTAATATACATAGATCTTGTACATTAATCACGCATTCAATTCGTAGTCTTTTTTCCGATCTGCAGAGACGATAGTTCACGTTAATAATATTCAGATATTTGATGCCACTCCGAGGGAACTTCACTTTCAAAGTAGCTTTCAGAAGCGCGTTGATTCTGCCGCCCGGCCAAGGACGAGGGGTCCCCGAACCCCGTCCATCTCGGGATAATCACGTCAAAGTGCTGGTCGTGGCGGCCAATGTGTTGTGGACGGCATTAGCCCTCGAGTGAACCTTAACAGCTTCTCCTAAAACTCTGTCCATAATAAATTGTCAATTAAGTCACAAGCAATTATTCGTTGTCATTCAGATAATACAATACAAGGGGTTGAGCAGCGGAAAGAATCCAAAAAAAAGCAGGAGCAGGGAGGGGATATGAATAGAACGGCTATGATGGAAATGCAGGGAATAAGTCATTTATATGGCACGGTGTGAAGTGATTTGGTCGGACGCACTGGAAACGTGAGCTCGTGAGCGAGAGATACATCACGGCAGGCTTTCAGTAGTAGAAGGTGGGGTATCCCTCATTCTGGACGAGTCACTAGTCATGACGGAGAACACCTAATAGCCAATTAAGATTTTAGAGAACCCTATTCGGGACGATAACGGCATCGCATCGCAACGGCCACTAGAAAGGGATCACAAACCTAACCATCTAAGAACTTGCGCCAAGGGTCCTCCTTTCAATGAACCCTTTGATGTTCGCATGACCTTCCATGCTCCCAAAGAAACAGCGCTTCGAGGCGCTTTCCCAGAGGACGACGTCGAGCTCTTTGGCGTAGTTTAGGACAAATTCGTAATCTGCCTGGGAGGCGAAGGCGGTGTAGAGGTAGCCTGCCAAGTGGTTCGGTATTAGTCAAACTTCATTAAACCTCTCGTAAGGTTCTTTCTACCTTCTTGAGACTTCAGGCGATTTCTCTCCAGCTCCCAGAGTCTTATCTGGTCTTGCACGGTGACTGGCAGCAAAGGGTTCTGCAGGGTCGGAAAATTAGACCTTGCGTGGAAAACAAGACGTCTACGGTGCATACATTCTTCCGCATTTGGGGGTGAGCGTGGGTCATTAGATAGCTGATGATCTAATGTATGCATGTTAACGGCATGAATTGAGGAAAGGCGGGGGTAGGCGTACTTGGTCAGCAGAAATTCCATTCATGAGCGCCTTCTTGACGCTTTCTCGGGTGATAGAACCAACAACGAGGTTCGGGAAGCGATACTTTAATGACACAAACAAGTTCAACACTGCCGTTTGCAGAGCGTTGTCTGTTTGAGGGCGAGTGAGAAGGGCGCCAATTGGACATTATTACGCAAAGACGCATGTACCTGTGTAAGCGTAGACTCGGTAATTGGTTTCGAGAATGATGAATCCCTCTTGGGGACCAGAGCTAGTGCCGGCAGATGTGGGAAGCGGTGGAGAAGAAGAGGTCAAGGTAGTCGCCAGACGAGTGGGGCTGAAACGCCGGGATGATGGCTTTGACGTGGAAAGTTAGACACTTGGCGGCATATAAGCATTGTAATCGGCATCCATACCCTTCGTTGCCAAATGAGACCATAATCGCGCAGGTCTTCAAGCATAGCTTTCTGAGTGCCGCTCAAATTCTCGGTCGAGTATTCCTGTCCCATCGATCAGATTTAGCATCTGCTACGCAGGAAGCGAAGAATTTTACCCTTCCTAATTCCATAGTCGAAAGCATGAAAATGAACCCTAAAACCTCGACGAGGTCCATTTGCCGCTCCTAAGATTATTTCAGCACCAGGAAGCCGAGACGTAATAGGGCCCCGTACTTCAGCGAGATGAAGATATTGCAACAGCAAATCCCAAAGTTGGTCATGAGGCGTGTGGAGGAGAAACTGGAATCCTGCTGACGTAATTTGCAGAACAGAGCCACTGCGAGAGACCGTGTCAGGACGGGAGTATGAGTCAAACTACAAAAGGCAGCGGACATACTGGTTGGCCATCAAACCACTTCGCTGCAGGAGAAAGAGTACACCCTGAGAAGGTTTGGTTGGCACTTGACCAGACCCCGATGAAACCATGTAATGTAGAATCGTCTAGGCGCCGCAGTCAGACATTAGACGAGAAGACGAACAGTATAGGCTTTCTTTTACCTCCCACCTTTCCAGCGCAAATGAATCAAGAGACTCTAGATCAACAGGCTGCCGCTTGTCATCGGGCGGGGCTGGTACACCAAAACTACCGCTTGTTCCTCTACAAAGATCAATCAGCGAAAGATTACATGCAGAATAAAGGTTGGTGTTGACCCGCCGGTGATGGCCTGTCGAAAGGCTGATTTGAATGTCGAATTTAGTGCCAACTTTCCCGATGAGCTTGGAAGGATATGCAGACGCCCCAAAGTCGCGATAGCTTCTTCGTACAATCTGTCAAAAAGATGATTATGTAGGTGCCTTTTCTCAAAAGGTTTTGACGGTTACTTTCTGCCCTCGCGGATTACCCATGCCGCCATAGTAGAGACCAGAATGGCAGACTCAAGCCAGAGTAGATTCATAATAATCTGACGCTCTAGAGGTGCAAGCAATCTGTTGTACACATTGTCAGATAGTTACGAGATTGTGGAATCGCCGAACAAGTCCACCGAAATATTGAAAGACATGACGAGGGCCGTTGGTACAATCTTGTCAGCGTATTCTGCGATTGCGTCTCGAGAAATGGGAGTAGCGCATGGGGTTTATCTGTATTCTCAGGACTTTCTGCGGGCTGAGCGGACGGCATGAAGTGGAGGAAAAGGGAAATGCGGCCAACAAACAATTCGCCACTGTAAGTGTCACACCCACGTGATCTAATGAACTGCGACGCGTCAGCGCGTCACGCGCCGGCTACGTAACCTCCGTCTGTCGTTTTAGCTGAAGACATATCTACTACCACCACTACAGAACTCGGGATGTCGACGCTATCTGTACATTCCGCCGCGCAGAACAGTACGTGGACTCCTTCGATGCAGACCAAGCCAATTAAGCCATCTTTGCTCGTGCTTTCTCAGATCAGTTGTCTCTTCTCCGCTCGTTGCTCGCCGAGGATCCAAAGCTTGTGAACGCTGTGGATGTGGTACATACACCGATCAAATCTTGCTGAAGGCACAGCTAAAGGTCCCCTCAAGGATGGCCGCACCCCTTTGCATTGGGCAGCGTCCTCTGGTTCCATTGACATCGCGCGGTTTCTCATCGATCAGAAAGCAGAGGTAGACAAGGTTGATCACGCAGGCTGGACGCCTCTGCATATTGCCGGTGGGTTTGGGTTCTTCTCGTCCATTGCTTAACTCCTTTGTTTTCCCCCCCTGATTTGCATGTGGCACTTTTTCAGTTAGCGCAGGGCATGAGAACGTCGTCCAAGAACTAATTGGAGCTGGGGCAGACGTAAATAGGCAAGTTTCTCTGCAACGCTTCTTGTGCAGCATGTTTTTTTTAATTCATGGAGACAGGAAGAATGAAAAAGGACTAGCTCCTCTGTACGTTAACAAACCCCTGCTCTGACCACTCAAAGCGCCAGGCCACTGATATTTACCCGTGTTTTTCATGATATCTCAGGCATTACGCAGCCTCCAAATCTCGCATCGACGTGCGCTGTCATTTTACCGTTATCATGCCTTCATCCTTCTGATGTGGTGTTTATTAGATTGGCAGGCTGCTGATTTCCAGAGGCGCAGATGTACGTATACCTAACGCATATTCATGACCGAGGACTTCTGTATAACTTTGTCAAAAAAAGATCAACGCAAGGGATAAGGCCAATCAGCTCCCACTGTGCGTCCTCCAATCCCAATTTTTCCTTGTGTTTTTGAATTTAACAAGGGGTTAACCGAAATCTGGTATCTCAAGCCATCGGGCAGCGACCACCGGCTCTGTTGGTTTTATTCGCCTTTTGGTCCAGTCATCAACGCCTTCCAATAAACTACGTCTTAACACGGCCGATCGAATTGGTTAGAATGCAGCTTTTCGCCGATCCAATAGCACGGATATTCTTTTGCTAACCCTATTGTCTGCCCCTCGCTCTAGGAAATACCCCTCTGCATCTTGCGATGGACTCGGCCCACGCAGAAGCAGCCGTCCTGCTTATCGAGGCAGGGGCAGATCGAACGCGTGTAAGTTCTCATCATCGCGGTGTGTGTGGTACGACGATTCTAAAGGCCCCATTTTTTTGACCAGGAAAACCTCGATAACGAGACCGCAGAGGCCCAACAAGGGGTGGGAGGACAAGAGCAGAAACTAGCGCGACAGTATGTCGTCGACCACTGTGGAAAGGCGCCCTAATCAAGGGCATCCCCGCACGAGTGAACTCAATCTATGACCGATTTTGTAGTCATTATTTAGCCACAAAGCCATCTCCCTCGAAAGTGCTTCCTCGTGCGTTATTGTGTAAAGACAACCTGTCGGCACTTCGGTCCTTTTGGCTAGTTCATTTGGAGGATACCTTGACACCTTTGGCTTGGGCAAGCAAGCGTCATTGCGCACGCAGCCAACAAAGCTTTCCAGAGTGAGTGATGGCGTGCTGCTGTGCATGGGATTGTTTACTTATCCACGACAACCCAAAGGCGCTAGCACTGCCGAGGCTGCCTGCTTTGCTTTCAAGTTGCTTTTCAGGTCGTTTCTCCTTTCGTACCACCGATCGTCTTTTCATTTGGGCTCGCCGAATCGAATCTGATTCTTACGCCCCGTTCCTCCATGCTCCATGCGAATAATAGATACAGTACTTACATATATCTCATCGAGATCGTGGACTACGGGGAGAAGGAGAATCCCGGAGGAGGGGGGCTCTCAGGGCTCAAGCCACCGTGGACCTGGTCTGGTCTAAGAAGCCTGCTGGGATTCCAGCGTCCATTCCAGTCAACGACGCACGGGCGAAAGAACCAGGAATCTCATGAGCGTCGCGCCTCGACCCGAGGGTGGGGTAGACCCTCCTTTCTCACTGACCCGACCCCTCGAATTTCTGACTCTTTCTGACTGCCCTGGGATACGGGGAGCTTAAAGGCCAAGGCGAGTAAAACCATAAAAGTTTGAGATTGAGTGAAAAATGGGAAGTGTCCATGCGTGGGTGGTGCGACAGTTCCCGTGAGGTTGAGCGACCGCCCGACCGACGCGTGTCTGGACTCTGGGCGCATTGATGCCACGTTAGGGGACGGTCATTAAGCAGATAATCCCTCACGGTGAGACCTTCGTCGATGTCAACGACCGTGCAAGGCGGGCGGCCGTCAGCATAAACTCGGGCCCAGTGGCCTTTGTTAGGCCTTGCCTTTGTCACCGTTGACGGAGAACCGCCGTTTGACTAAGTCGCAAAGCTCGCAAAGCCCCGGTTTATGGTTTGTTTACGGTGGGTCCTGGTAGGACTTCCTGAGACCGAGTTCTTGAAGGCGGCTTTCTCACACAGTCAAGGAGGCGACCGCCGACCATGACGATAATTACTGACCGCACATCATTCTACCTTCTGAGTTTAGTGGACAAGGCCCCGACTAGCAGGCGAAATAAATACCCCATAGTCAAAGCTTGTCTCCACGAGAGAATTGTGACAATAGAAGCCATTGAATTACATGTTGAAGGCCGCAAACATAATTATTTCAGTATTCCAAATTTACCGGTGATAGAAATCAGAGCGGTCAACTGATGCGGAAAGGTAGTCATTGTTAGTCACCGTTGAATTCATGTTCGGAAAGGTTATTCTGTAAGGTAACCTTACTTTATGATACTATCTCTATGACTCTGATAAGAATGCCGACATAGAAGCGTTTTACTGCGGCCACTCACTCCATTGTATCAGAAAAGGAAATTAAGCGCCCGTGGCATCATATACTTTGCACTAAGCCTGTTGTAGATTTCATCATACTGAGGTCATATTTCTATAATTCATAAAACACGCATGGATTTGGAATGCTTTTATATCCCTTCTAAACGTCCTTGAACTCCTTTTAACGACGTATGTACACCCAAATTCGAGCTCCAATGATGCAGAATGGGAAGTCCGATTTTGAGTTGGCAACCTACTCGAGTTCCATGTAAAATATGGAAAAAAATATCCAAGTTAAGTAACTTCTTAGAGGTATGTCTCCTTCGATTTTTTGGATGTTCAACGAAGAGATGGGATTACCCGCTTGAGCGATAGCTCGCTGGGGTGCCGCGTCGGCATCAGAATGCTTACATAACCCAAGAAAACATCGCCCGCAAATCACAAACTCGCTGTTCCAAACCCACCGCGATCAATGAGCTTTCTACTCGGGTATAGGCTAGCTGCGCAATCCTCAGAGGAATGAATATACTCCCAGTCCACTCGCTAGAATACCCCAGGGAAGATACCCCCACATACCCACCCTCCGCCTCCATGCCACCTCAGCAACCAGAAAAGCCGCAAGACGCAGCACCGCACGCGCAGGGCATCGCTCGTCTGACCGTCCATATCCCTTCGGCGTTTCGTGCGAATAGAGGAGAAAGTAAGACTGCACCACGATGGAGTACCTTGGAGTTTAGGTTCTACTACTTGGCGGCTGCTATTGCTATCCCGGTGATGTTTTGGATACCTATTTCGCTGAGCAGTTGTGAGTGCGCACCGGCATGATATGGGGAGCATTCCGTGCTAATTTTGCGTAGCTACACATCTGAATTATCCGTTTTATTCTTCGAGACTATCGCCGGGGTGGATACACGGGCGTTTGGTGGTGAGTTCCACTCAGGGTAATGAATAGCTGGGCTATGCGACTAACCTCCGTCAGGATAACAGTGATGCCCAATACCGCTCCTTTCGCGACAACCTCAGCGTGCTATGCAAAGCGGCCCTTGGCTATCTCGCAATCAAGTTCGTAGCGAAGCGTTTCTTCTCAAGCCAAAGCAAGAACAACCTACATCTCATCCCTACCAATGTCGTTTTATCCCTCCTCATGATCGTCGCCTTGCACGGCTCCAGCTCGATCAAGATTCTTCTCATCATGTCCGTCAATTATCTCATAGCGAAGAAGTGCGCTGGGTCTCGGCTGGCGCCTCTGCTGACCTGGACATTCAACGCGCTCGTTCTATTCGGCAACGAGGTCTATTCTGGATATCGGTTTGGGGCTCTCCTACCGGGGTTGGCTTCTCTGGTGAGTGATACCAATTCTCAGCGAGTGAGTAGCCCTGAATTTCTGCGCAGGACTCGTTCTCCGGCATCTATCCTCGATGGCACGTCAACTTTAACATCACCATGCTTCGCCTCATTTCTTTCAACATGGACTACCACTGGGCGTGCAAAAAATCGGAAACTGCAGATGTAGGTATGTTCTCTTGCTTCTCTCAAGCCGTAATTTATTCAGATCTCCTAGCAGGCCGCCTTGACGCAACCGAACGAGAAACAACGCGTTACCGTGCCTCACAGCCCTGCAGAGTACTCCCCAACGAACTACGTGGCGTACATCCTTTACCCACCACTATACATCGCAGGGCCCATCATCACATTTAACGACTTCATGTGGCAGGTTCGTCTCGTCTCTGTCAATTTTACGTGTCGCCTTGCGCTAACGGACTGGCTTACTTGCACAGCATAAAAAGCCGATCCCCGTCAATGTCAGGGCGAACGTCATGTACCTCATCCGCTTCGCGTGCTGTTATCTGACGATGGAGGGCATTTTGCATTACATGTATGTTGTGGCTATCAAGGATCGCAAGGCGTGGTTGGGCGATTCGCCTGCGGAGATTGCGATGATTGGGTTCTGGAACTTGATTGTCGTTTGGCTTAAGGTGGGGCGGGGTTTCCTTTACTTCGTTGTGAAGTTGGGCTGATTTTGGTTGTGATTTGTAGCTGCTTATTCCGTGGAGGTTTTTCCGGGCATGGGCGTTGTTGGATGGTGTTGACCCTCCTGAGAATATGGTGCGGTGTATGGCGAATAATTATTCGACGTTTGGGTTTTGGAGGAGTTGGCATCGAAGCTATAATTTATGGATCATTCGGTATGTCTTCCCTTCGCGTTTATGTTTAATCTATCCCTCAACCTAACTCGATGTAATCTACAGATATATCTACGTGCCTCTGGGAGGCGCCAAAAACGTCCTGGTCAACACCGTCCTCGTGTTCTCCTTCGTGGCGCTATGGCACGACTTGACATTCCGTCTCCTAGCATGGGGCTGGCTCGTCAGCCTATTCGTCGTGCCAGAACTATTAGCGACATATCTATTACCTCCATCCAAAGTACGTCACCCCTCCCTTCCTTCCTTCCTTTATCGCCTTCAATTCCGAGTTAAACGAGTTAAATCTAATCTCTGGGTACAATCACAATTATCACAGTACGCCAAATTCGCGTGGTACAGACACGTCTGTGCGCTTGGAGGCGTGATCAACATCCTCATGATGATGGCGGCGAATCTCGTCGGGTTTGTCGTGGGCACGGAGGGGGTGCGCTTTTTCTTCGGGCAGCTGTTTGGGACGTGGGATGGGGTGAGGTTTATGCTGCTGTGTACGGGCTGTTTGTTTATTGGGGTACAGTTGATGTTTGAGTATCGGTGCGTTTGGTTTTTCTTTTCTTTTTTCTGGGGTTTCTTGGCTGATTTTTTGGGGTGATAGGGAGGAAGAGCTGAGGCAGGGTATCGTGCGGCGGTGTTAAATTCGCTCTGTGCGTATGGTTTTGTAATTGGGCTATAGCTGTAGCGCAACTATTCCATGTCAGTACTTTAAATATATAGATAATTTATTTCCTGGGGATTCTTTCTACCACCTGTTCTAGCGCACCCTTACCTCAGAAAGAAACTTGAAGCGCAGCGGCGAAAGCGCCGATATCAGCGGGTGCGAAAGCAAATGCTGTACTATTTGCGTCTGTTTATTTCGCAAGGCAACGTCACAACCATCCCATTCTGGAGTCTCGCATGGCGACTTGAGTAACGAGTTTGATTGCGGACGACGACGACTCTTGATTACGACTACTCTGGATACCCCCGCACGCATCGGCACCGACGATACCATACCATATCATACCACAGGCAGGCCTGCACTCCAACTCCAACTCCAACTCCGACTCACGACTCACGACGACACGACACCTCCGCCCGCTGACGCATGCCACCCCCACCGCCTCTGAAATTCGGCCAACGCGAGCTCAAGTTCAACGACTCTTTCCTCTCCTTTCTCCGGAGGAGCAATAAAGCGCAGCAGCCCGGGCAGCCTGAGCCCCCTGGGGGTGGGGGGGCTTACTCGCCCGACTCGCAGGCGCCGCTGCCGCCGTTGCCCTCCCAAGTTGCCAATGGAAATGGGAATGAGAATGGGCACGCGCATGGGCACGGGCACGACGATAACGGGGAGAAGAAGGCGCTGTGGCTCGACGGGATACAGCTGCTCGACCAGACGAAGGATTTGTTGGAGATGGGCGCGCATATCATCGGCAAGGACAACACGAAGAAGTACCGCAAGGACGCTGCGAAGTGAGTGTGGTGTCCCTTTCTTCCATCTTTCTTGACCCTATTATTATTGTCGCTTTCTCTTCACCTTTAGACAAAAGCTGACTGATAAGTTAATGATTAATGATTGATTGCAGGCTGACGAAGAACGCCCCGTCCAAGGGAAAGCTCGCGAAGAAACCCGTAGCCGAGATCGCCAACTTCCAGCAGGCGGCGAGGACCCTGTTTAACGACGTCGAGGTGCGTGTGTCTTGACATATATATCATATCTATTTTAAAGCAGGGTCTTCACACCTTCCCTTCCTTCCACCCCACCCCAGAATCTGATTCGGGAATTCGAACATCGCCCCGCAGGCCAATACCCTCCGCAGCCCCCGCCTCACGCACAAGACATGGACCGGGCAATGCCAAGGTCGCGCTCGCGCTCGCGTTCAGACTCGCCTCCGCCGCTCCCCCGGAAACCGCCCTCCCCGAAGGTGACGTTCCCGGCGGAGATGATGAGGCAGGACTCGAACCCGAACGGACCCAATGTGAATCTCTCACGGAAGGGCTCCTCGAGACACGCGGTGGATCCTCGGGAGCAGCAGATGCAGATGCAGCAGCAGATGATACAGCAGCAGCAGCAGCAGCAGCAGCAGGCTATGGATTTGGCACGGCAGGACACGGTCAGGTCTCGGCACCGGGAGAGAGAAGGAGATCTCGCCCGGGCTGCTTCGCAGGTAAATATGGCTCAGTGATAGTGTGGTGTGTGAAGGGCTTATCGTATCCCGTGTCAGAGGCCCCCACCACCCCCAGATCAGGATCGATCGCGCAAGTACGAGAAGGAGGATCTGCGCAGAGGCGACGATAGAGAACGAGAGAGATACAGAGACGAGCCCCGACGCTCTGATACGAAGCGCTACGATGACGTGCGTATTTTTCCTTCCCTTCTCCCTGCTACTTTACTGCGCAGCAGCAAGCATGCTTATTGAGCTAGCGCTATTATCGCTATGAACAGGATAGGACTAGGAACCGCTCTGATTCCTATAGGGATCGGGAGAAGGAGTATAGGCCGTCGCATGCGAGGCATCAGTCCGATACGAGAGAGTATGGGAAGGATTACTATAAAAGCAGTTCGCGAAGGTACGACGAGCGCGACCACGATCGTGATCGTGAACGCGACCGCGACAGAGATAGAGATAGAGACAGAGGCGGAGACAGAGAACGCGAACGCAGCAGACGCGACCAGCCCTCGCGGAGCGACCCCCCTCTGCGCGTCGTGCACGAGGACCAGCCCCTCTCCGCCGCGCACGGCGGCGCAGGCGTGCAGATGGCGCCGACGTACGTCCCGTACCCCGACGAGCGGCGCGCAGGGGAGGAGGCTCACCCCCCGCGCGACAGAGATAGAGACAAAGACAGAGATAGAGAGCGCGATCGCTATCGGGACAGGGACAAGGAACGCGATCGCGATCGTGATCGTGATCGGCGGCGGGACGACTACGACAGGTCGCGCAGACGGAGCGACGAGGATGGCTACTACAAGTCGTCGTCGCGCGCGTATGATAAGTACGGCGGCAAGTCGTCGAGGCGGTATGAGGATGACGTGTATCGGGCGAAGAGCAGGGCTTATTATCCTGAGGATAGGGATAAGCGGCGGGAGCGCGAGCGGGATAGGGATAGGGATAGGGATAGGGATAGGGGGGATAGGGAGCGAAGAGACCGGGATAAGGACAGGGACAGAGGGGATAGGGGGGATAGGGACAAAGACAGAGATCGCGACCGTGACCGGGATAGAGGCGCTGAACGACAGTCACCCCCCGTCGTCGAGGACGTACCCCCCGAGCAGGTCGGCGAATCCAAGTTCCAAGAAGTCTTCACCCCAGGCGAACACGTCATGGGCGGACTGCCGGCACCCTCAGAACACGGCGGCGCCTGAATTGGATATGTTTCTTTTCTCTCTTCTCTCTTCTCTTCTTTTCTTTCGACTCTCTATACTGATGATGATATCTTACGCTCCTCGCTATCTATTATTGCTCTGCCCATTCACCTTTTTATTATATCCCGGCGGAAAAGCCACCTGTGTGCTTTTATGTATAAACTCTCTCCCCATCTCCCTGTCTTTTTATTATTTGTAGATATTGTATCACCTTTTTCCTTTCATGAATCTGAACCGTTATTTGTATATGCCATAATATGGAGTCAGTCGATGGCCACAGAATATCTCATTTGGAAAAGCTGGCGGGCTGGGGCCCAAGGAGTCGCCCCGTCCGCCGTCGCACACTGGCCCACCAACACCAACGTCGATCGATCGCCCGTAAATTGCCCGACGATGTTGCGACGATGCCCATCTTTTGAACAGCCAGCCACGCCGGGGGTTTCCTCCTTGAGTAAGCGCCAAAGTTATGCAATTCTCGTTGATGGTGGGGAGTCTCGTCTTGGTGCATTCACACTAACCATCCATCCATCCATCCAGCCAGCCAGCCAGCCAGCAAGTCAAAATATCATCCAACTTTTCCAATATCGACATGGTCTCCAGAATATCGATGGGCATACATATGGTTTTTTGGGCACTTGGGGTTCGAGCGCCAATCTATTTATAGAATCCCGACTCGGTGGCGTCGTTCATTCCTCCAAGCTCCAAGAGTGACAGATCTAGATCATGTCGAGGGCAATATTTGGGATTCCGCGAGCCCAAGTTCGAACCAAAATAACATTGCGCCAATCTGCACACCAGATATGCAAGGCCTATGGTAAGCGCCGGACTGATATTCACTGATGCAGTGGGCAGACATATGCCTGCTTTTAAATTGGAAAATCTTTTGACGCTTGTTGAAACTCGGATTTGTACAAATTATGTACTATAAGGTAAAATTAATTTGGACATCCGACTCATTTTTTAATCCTGTTATTGTTTGGCAAATGTCAAGTAAATGTGACATTTTCTCGACATAATTTGGCGGTAAAAATACATTTTCCAATTACCCCCACGCTACCTCAGCGCTCAGCCACCATTCACGCTCACGCTCACACCACACGCTTCACACTACTGCGCCATCCTCGCGCTCCTGCATGCTACCTTCATGCCATTCAGTTTGTCAGAGAGGCTGTATTAGGACCTTCACGATGTTGATTATATTGACCGTGTTATTGCGCGCTACATGCACGTCCATACACGCTATGGTTACCATACTTCACGCGCACGCCCCAGTCACGGCCCAACACGCTCAATGCCTTCAGAAGACGGAAAAAAACCGAGGCACGCACTATTGTCAATGGATGTATAGACCGGACCCATCTGATGTTGCGCTCACTGGAGAAAGGCCCGTGCAGTGCGTCTACCGCGCCAATCACATAAAACGCACACATCGCCGAGTGCGAGCGAGGCTCTGCAAGCACGACTGGAATACCTGAAGCCCGTTCTTCGTCAATCTGTACATGTGCCGATCGATATCATCTACAGAGATGCACCCAGGCTTGGCCGGAACTTACAAGAACAAATACAGCTTTCACATCTACATCTATCCTTCTCTTTTCTATACACATTCGCTCACAACTTACTCTCCACAAGCACCCCCCTCCCCCCTCTAACCCCGCCCTCCGCCCCCGCCTCCTCCCTCCTCAACCTCATCGTCTCCTCCGCCCACTTCACCAACCCCTCCACCAACCTCTCCACCTCCTCCCGCGTATTCCCCGCATGCAAACACACCCGCACGCGGTCCTTGCCCTTGGGCACCGTCGGCCAGGTGATGGGGCGCGCGTTCATACCTAAGGCGAGGAGGTAGGCGGAGAGCGGGCGTGGGTGGGGCGTTAGGACGGGGATGATCGGCGAGGGCGGGTCGGAGGAGGAGGAGGGGGAGGGGTGCTGGAGGTGCGAGGGCAAACGGAGGAGGGAGGGTGGGATGTTTTGGGAGGCGAGGCGGGGTTGGAGGGATTGGGTGAAGTAGGCGGAGAGTTCGAGGAGGCGGTTGGATAGCTAGAGTGGGTGGTTAGATGAGGGGGATTTTGGATTTTGGATTTTGGCTTACATGTTGCGCTGTCCCATCCACCAGCATGTCGAAAGAGCAATCGGCGGCGATGATGTTCGCGTAGCTGAGCGAGGTGGTATAAATAAGCGACCGCGCGTAGTTCAAGAGATAATCTCGGATCAGCGTGTTCGTCGCAATCACCGCTATAAAAAGGGGGGTTAATTTTGCGGTGACGGGTGGACAGGAAAGGAACCAAGCGTACCTCCGGTGGCCGCTAACGCCTTCCCAAAGGTATGCAGCCTCGCCAAGACCCTATCCTCCAAGCCAAGCTCCGCTACGCGCCCTCTACCCTGGGGCCCGTAAATCCCCGTCGAATGCGCCTCATCCACGATGAGATACCCGTTTTTCATAGGGAACAGCTCCTCCAGCATATCCGCGATCTCGCGTAGGGGCGAAAACGTCCCGTCCATACTATACAAACTCTCCACAGACACAAACAAACTGCTCTCCCCCGCCGCCAGTCCCTTCCGCTCCCCCAACAAGCGGCAGAGCACCCTCCGGAGGTCCGACACCGAGTTATGGCTGAACGCGAACTGCGCGGTGGCGCGCGAGGCGCGCATCCCGTCGTGCACCGACGCGTGGATGTACTCGTCGTACACGAGGGTGTCGCTGGGCTGCGGGATGCACGAGAAGAACCCGACGTTCGCGTCGAAGCCCGAGTTGAACAGCAGCACGCTCTCCGCGCGGAAGAACGCTGCGAGGCGCGCCTCGAGCGCGGCGTGCGCGCGTCCGTTGACGAGCAGGCGGGACCCGCCTGAGCCGAGGACGTCTGGCGCTTCGGCGAGCCGCTCGAGGAGGTGCGCGCGCAGCTTCGATGAGTGGGAGAGCGATAGGTAGTCGTTCGAGTTGAAGTCGATTAGAGGCGAGTCCGATGAGGATGTGTTGGGATCGGGGAGGCGACGGCGGATCCAGCGGGCATCGCGCGATGCTAGCGCTGCTGAAAGGCTTTTCGAGAGCGCTGAGTTTTCGTTTGGGGACATATCGGATGTTGACGGTCGAGCTCAAGCTTCAAAGCGTAGAGCTTTAGAACCTGGTTTTGAGGACGCGACCCGTGGATATTTGGTGGATTTAGACAATCCAGCAGCTAGATGGATTATCGTGGATGGATAAGCTAGCGGCTGGATGAAGATGGGTCAATCACCGCGCATCAGTCAAAACTTTGGGGATGGTGGTCGGTGTTCAAAGGAAAGATGAGTGTCCCAACTATGAACCGCGGCTTTCCGGCTATTCGTTCCACAAAAAGTGATCACTGGCGATAACACGAGGCTCCGCTAAGTGAGAATACGGTATTTTTATAGAGGTTTTATACCGGGAAGCGAAGCAAGGACTCGAGACTACACATAACTAATTACAGATGTCCGCCAGTAAAGGTGATCGGCGGCGATTACAATGTACTGTTTTGAGGATGAAGATAAAATGGAGACCGTGATAAGTGTTTCCGGACATCTTCTTCGGAGGATGATTTCAGTCTTGCATAGCTTCAATTTCAAGGGTGCTGGTCTCGAGGAAAGTGTCAAAGCTATCCTGATACATAGCTATGATTAAATAAGGTTAGCGATAAATCAATCGTCGAAAAAAAGAAGGCGTACCTGGGTTTTTTGACAGGGCTCTATACCGTGCAACTATCTCGCGATTGTGCTCGATGGCAGCAAGCTGGGCATGTTTAATGGTGCCTATTCCCCACGTCAGTCAGGTCAAAGCGACTGCAAACCGAATAGACGCACCCGATACGTGAATGACATTAGGTATGTATCTCCCCCCTTCAATCGCCGTTAACAGAGTCAGCGCCGCCCACGCAATGTTATGCTGGTCTCGCGCGACTCGAATGATGCATAGGTTCGTCGTCGGCGAGAAATACTTGACTGACGAACGTTGACACACGTCAGTAAAAGCCTCTCGAACCTGGGTTCGCGACGCACCTGTCAGAGAGAGCCCCACCGCGCCCCAACCGGTGTCCCCAAAGTTGCTCAGCACGCTCTGCTTCAGTGCCGCCCATATCACTTTGCCGTCAAGGCTTTTCCCAGATCCCTGCTTCCCCAACTGCGCGGCGCCTTGCGATACTGGTATGAATTCGACGAGGATCCAACGATTCTGGCCACTTCCTTCGTTCGGTGTCGAGAAAAATGGAGGAATGGCAGATTGGTGCTCACTTTGAACCTGACCATGCTTATGAGCTGTAAGTTTCTGTATGTTTTGGTTGTCTTCTTCTCTCCATGAATTGAGTAGGCGTGGTGTTGGCAATGGAAAGCCCTCGACAAAGTTTCGATTTAGTTGGTGAGCAGAGCTAGGCTTCGACAGCGGGATACGAATGTTTCAAGCGGAGCCTCAAAGACGATCGTTGTCTCCGAGCCTTCGTACAGTTCATGACTCTTTTGTTCCCTGTCGGTGCCGAAACCACATAAAGAGGAGGAAGTCGAGAACTACCGCTCACTTTCAAACCACCATGACTCTCAACCTCATCACCATCCAGGCCTCTGAACACCCCATCAAGTCGGTCACCATTTCGACGTCCTCGAAAGCGGAAGTCGTCAGAACTTTCGCATTGGATTTGAAGGTATGTTCCATTCTCCTTTGATTAAGTATTAGCATGTAATGTATTCTCTTGTGGTACTGCAGAAAGGCCAGAATAAAGTTGAGATAAAAGGTCTTCCCAGCGGCATTGACACTGCACGGCCCTCGGGGCTTGGAGCTGCTCGTCTTGACGACTTTCTGTATACTGTGGAGCGTACGAAGCCTCGATCTACCAGTGGCGTTGTAGACGTAGCTAGTACTCCCGATTCCATCTCTTTAGAAACCATTCGCTTGCTGTCAGTGAAGCTGGCCTCGCTTGAGAAGGAGAGATTCGTCCAAGAGCAGCAAGCACAGCTTCTGCTGCAGTATGCGAACAGTTTGAAGGGCGAGCATGTTACGCCGAGCAATCTGACGCAGTTTTTGGATACTTATGTTATGCGTACGAATAAGAGCATCTATGCTGTAAGAGATCCTTTGTTCTTCCCCATGGGTTGATTCTGACGCCACGATATTTAGGTCACTGAGATCAACGAGAAAATGGTTGCAGTCAAGCGTCAGATAGAGGATGAGCAGACAAAAGCTGCCTCGAAAACGGGGGAGGCTAATGGTAAGGCCACGGCCCTCATCAACTCAGACGCAGATGCATCCATCATCTTCACATTGACTTACAGTGCGTATTTAAATTCCTCAAATATCACAATAATCATACCAACTCATGGCACCCTTCCGAATTTCAGTTGTTTCCAAATGCGAATGGAAGCCCAAATACGAGCTTCACACTACCACTGAGAACGGCAAGCCCTCGAGCGCTGTCTCGCTTCATTACCTCGCGACTATCTCGCAAAGCACAGGCGAGGACTGGACCGACGCCGCGCTCACGCTCTCCACCACTACCACCAACCTCATACCCAAAGGCGCCCCTACCTCCGCAAAGCTCAAAATCCGGGTGAACCCACCCAAGACATTCAGTAATTTCAAGGCCCCGGTGAATAATCCGACAGTCACCTTTAGTGCCTTTACAGGTCCGGGGATTGTCAGAACTGGGGGCCTTTTTGGCGCAGCTGCACCACAGCAGCAGCAGCAGCAACAACAACAACAACAACAACAACAACAGAGCCAGCAGCAGGGAATATCGCCATCTTCATTTGGCGGAGCTGGGCTGTTTGGCGGCGGAACTGGGTTTGGCTCTCAGCCAGCGACGCAGCCCCAGGCCTCGGCGGCGCCTCCGTCGCAGTTCTCTTCTGAGCAATACGATCTGGTATCGGATTTCCAAAATCTTGGCGTGGCCTCAACAGACAAGTACGTCCCTGCTCCGCCTGCCGAACAGAAGGCCGACGAGGGCCCTGCGCAGGAGCCAGCGTCGGTCGTGCAGGAGACGCCGTTGTCGATGTATTTCTCCGTTACTGGGAAGCCGTCCATACCATCTGACGGTCTGAAGCATCGTGTCACGCTTGCGGTGCTACCTTTCGATTCCAAAATATCTTACGTTACAATTCCGAGGGACGATCCTACCGTCTTCCTACAAGTGCGTCCATTTCCCCTTTTCTGATCATTGATTCCCTAATACAATATTTTTTATTGTCAGTGCGAAGTCAAGAATACGAGTGAATATAGGCTCATTACTGGACCTATGGACGTCATCGTCGACGGCAGCTACATAACCGCTACCTTGATCAGCAACGTAAGTCACCTTCCGTTACCTCTTCTCACTGGGCTCCCTACTCACCGGTACTATCCCTCATCTACAGGATATCAATGTCGGCGAAACCTTTGAATGCATCCTCGGGGACGACATCTCCACGAAAGTGACCTACGTGCGCTCCTGTAAGATCGTCAAGCCCGAAGCGAGCGCCTTCGCCGAAGCCACCGTCGTCGCCACCTACACCACCAAGATCACCATCAAGAACAAGCACGCATACGATATCACCGACCTCGTCGTGCGTGACCGCATGCCAACCTCGGACGACCAGCGCGTGCGCGTCATCCTGCGCCAGCCGATTGAGCTGGGCGACGCTACGCAGGGCCAGTTTGTCTCGCTGAAGAAGGTTGGCCTGAAGGTTGGGTGGGAGAAGGTCCATGATGGGAGGGGTGGGGAGAAGGAGGGCAAGTTTGAGTGGCGGTGGAGGGTCAAGAGCGGGGAGACTGTTGAGTTGCTGGCGGAATATGATGTGAAGGGCCCCAAGGATGTTGGCTGGGATATTGTTCAAGATAGGCCATTGTTTGGTCAGTTGTAATGATGAGTATCTCCGGTGTTCCGCTGCTGTGCGCCCAGAATGTGTTAATTTGTACTTGGCCTGCTGTATTTTTTGCTGTGAATCAATTGTTACAAGTATATTTATATTCTGAAAGAATTCATGCCTCAACGTCAACGTCTATTTCGGTACAGAATTCCGAATAATTTGCATGCCTCTCCAGCGGCGTCAAAAAGGGATAGTAGTAATTCGGAAAAACTTGTTCATACATAAGGTTCTTTAGATGAATATCAAGATGGGTATGATAGAAATACAGTCTGAAAATGTACGTGCGTACAGCTTGGGCAATCATAACAATAGGGTGGTCGGTAGGGATATAAGAATAGAAGTATACTATGTGCTGGGAGATGTGCGATAGCATATCAGCAAATAACGCAGTCTGTTCCATCATCTGTTGGCCTCTCTAGTCGTGCCTCGAATCGTGCTCTCAGTTTTTCGTCGGAGCCGATATATGGACTATTGCTGTTTGACAGACCAAGACTGTCAGCATTCGCCTTCGGAAGAAACAGAGTGAGTACGGACCCGTATTGCAGTGTAGCACCAGAAGCACTCGTCTCCAAAGGCAGCACAATACTCCTCCCTGGATTACCGCTCCTCGCAGCCTGGAGCTGCTCCCTCGACGTCAGCCTGATCGAAACTTCAGAAGTCTCCTTTTTCTTCGGCGCTTTCGAAGGGAGCCGGAAAGCGCTCGTTGCGCTTTTGGGAGAGGATGGCATTGGTGAGGAGGAGATTGCTTCGGGGTTGGCAGGGGATATAACAAGCCGTGAATCCACGTATGTCGGTGGGCTTGTTTCGAGAAGGGAGAGCCGAATACACCATGAACCGACTGGAGGATCGTGGTTAATATTTTTGTCACGAGGATCAGCTGGGGAAAAACTCTTGGTCGGTTCAGACGCAACGAAAAATACGAGACTCCACATTCGACCTTTATTTCAAAAGACACTGTGTCAGTACTGAATTCCACGAATCCGTTTGAATATATCACATACTGCGGGCAATGAATTCCAACACGATTTCTCTTGCGACCGTCATTCGTTTGTTGAACTGGGGTATCACGAAATCTACCGCGAATCCACCACCATCTCCTGGGAGGTCCTGCACTGAGATATCGTCTGGGGACATCGTGACTCCAAGTAACATCTGGTTCACGCCCGACACTGGTGCGAATTCAGGTGATTGGCGCAGTCGGTGGAAAAGCGTCTGATCCGACGTCGCTAGGCAGGCGAGGCGCAGCTCTGTTATTGTTGCCTGGTTCAGTGGGGATGCGTAGGATAGGAGCGCGCTGAGCAAGTCCGGGCCTTGGTGATCTTCCACGTCCCGGTGCGCGTCTGGTAATCGTTTGACGATAGCCCAGTAAAGAGGGGTGCGATTCTCCATGGATTTCTCCTGCAAAAGAGACGAGAAAGATAGGGAGTGTTGGGTACAAACTTGTTGACAACTTTGAAGGATCCCGACTGCTGCTGGGTTATTGGATAGGTGTTCTTGGATAACATCGCGTAAAAGATCGAGGATGGTCTTGCGAATCTCTCGTTCTTTTCGTGCTTCAGGTGATTCCGGAAATTTGAACTTCCAGTTCGCGCGCCCCTTCCCTTTCTCGTTTGGCAGTGACGTCGACGAGGTTGCTGATTTAAGCGTCGGTGCCGTAGGGCTCAGTGGAGACGATAAAGATGAGGGATGCGATGAAGGGCCTGATAGTGTTCGCTCGATTCCTGGCGACTTCTCTGGAGGATATCCATCATTTCTGGCGGAGCTCGAGCTCGATCCTACTGTGTCGTACGAAGGCGGTGCCTCGAGCGGCACCGTGTCGTCTGGCAAAGGCTGCTTGTCGAGAATCATGATTCGTCCCAGTGGTAATCACAGAACAGGCCGTATCAGAGGAAAGGATGGGGAACTATGACTCGAAAGCAATCAAGGTTATTGCTTTGAATGTGGAGAGGAAAACTGCGGTTAATGTTCAGGCCCAGGTTGTGATTGCGCAGCTCATCCAATCCCCAGATTCTGTACCTCTTGATGTGAGCGTGCGATGATGCGACTGCGAAAGACTACTGCGAGCTTCGCCTCTCGACACGGTAGCTACGGAAAATGACAAAGATTTGACAAGTGTTATTCAGAATCAAAAGTTGCCTGCACTGCCATTTGCACTGCATAGTCGGTGATGCCGAATGGATGACGCCTTCGGCCCCGCGACCCAGATTTAAGTCTTGAAGGTTACACCTACATTAAAGATTGAGGTTAAGTGCCAAAAACAGAGACAATATCATGACTTTTCGAAGCGCCAACCAAAAGATTTGGGCTTGAATATGGCGGGCGAGGAAGAGCGGTTTAGGTTTGAAGTTGTTCGGAGGAAGGCGGGCGGAGTTTGAACTTAATTAAACATAATACTCCCGATGTTTTCCTCCGTTCCGTGTGTTCCTCCGACTTCGACATACATAGAAAACATAAATCTCTGCCACTGAATACATTATGGATAATCTTCTGAAGCATCTCATCCCAACCGACAACTTTATCTCTGGATTTACTACCTGTGACCACATAAAGCATTCCAACATCGAACGTATTGAGCTCGCAGACAAGCCCCTTGGTGTTCACAAAGTATCTTCGAAGACGACCCACAGCATCGTAAAGCCTCCTCCTCCGACAATCGTATCTCTGAACGCACCTCATGCTGCCTGGGAAGCGCTCTATCCGGAAGGAAGCATCAACCCAGGAGCTCAGATTCCAGGCGGCTTCGGATTCTACCTCGCTGGTCCTCCGACGTTCGCCAAGCGTCTCGAAACGGCGACAGAGGCGATATTCAGCTATCGGATGATGCTGCAGGAAGGGTGGATCTGGGTTAAAGGCGGGAAGCTTCCAGGGATTTGCAAGTCTTGCAAGACTCCAGATCTGCGTTGAATATCGCGCTCACATACCTGTTCGTTCTAATTCAGTCGGCGGCGTTGGCGACCTTTCATATGCGTGTACTGGAGGGAGAAAAGAGCAGCGCTGTCAGTGCTTTAATCTTAGGCCCATGTGGAGGTTCGTCCTATTTTGATCAAGTACTTCAGCTGCAATACCCAAGTATGTAGAGGCTCATTTAAGGTTTATTTTAGACCTGAGGCTGTGGGTGAGCTGTACGCCTATCTCCCACTCACTCCCCAGAATAGCGCGCAGCTATCTGCTGTGCCGCCTCGGTCAATCGAGAACAGCGACTACGGATTTTCGGTAGGGCGGGGAGCGTATAACTTCAAGCGCGCAGTCGGTGGATGGACAACAGTCGCGTTTAGAGTCAAGCTGAACGATGTGAGATCTAATAACGGTTAGTCCTCGTATAGCCATTAAGTATAGCCCCGATGTTTACAATGGTTCTCAATCAGGTGAACTTCAATTGTGGATAGATGGAGTGTCAGTGATGAGCGTCGCCGGCCTTCAGCTTCGAGAGTCAGCAGATGGCAGGATCAAGGGGATGCACTTTCAAACTTTCTTTGGAGGTATTTTACCTTCTGCCTCATTGACGCGAACTCTGTTGATCATTGATAACTTACCATAGGTCACGGAAACGAGTGGGCATCTCCGAAGGACCAGAGAGCGTGGTTTGCAGACGTCACAGCAGCTATCCTGCGATAAGTTATTCATGTATCAAATTTCCACGCTTCAGTCGCGCGAAGAACTGCGAAGAATTGCTCTCAATGATATTCCAATAGTCGTTCGAGACTTCCTGACAATAAATTCAGGACTACTTAACCCTGGGCCGATCATCAGTCACAGCGAAAGATCAACCGACGAACGCATTCAAATTGCTTTCTGTAGGGTTTGAAATTCAGGACGACATGTCCATGTCAGTCTTAACATCGGCTCCCTATCACTGGCAGCCTTAGTACAGATAAGTGACCCTGTTAAGACTGGTTCGCTGGTCCCGAACTAGAACTTCTGCCAGAGTAGCTTCCGTTATGCCATTCGACTGCTCTCCATTGGATGGCGAAAGCTTTTCGTAGCCTGGGCAGCCTTGGTAAATTTTATTAACTTGGGCCTGAAGTCGACATCCGTGATCCCCGATTGCCGGTGATAATGCAGAAGAGCACATAAGGAAAGCAAGCTCGCCGCAGTGTGTAACAAGAGCCGGGTGAGTTCAGCACATGTTCACATGGTGATCATTGCATTAATCAAGTTATAATTCATCTCGGCAAAACAAATTCATTTAATGACGTTGATTGAGTCAAAAGTCTTGCAACGGAGAGCACTAGAGCGTTCATCGTGAGCGTTGCACAACTCCACGGCCGTAAACGGTAATGGTTTAAAATCTCAACGGTGTGAATCATGATTCGGATGATGGTGTTACATACAATGGTATCGAAGAGAACGCATGGAAAGAACTGAAAAGCGACGAAAGATAGAACGAAGTCAGAGCATGAGACCAAAGATATGAAATAAATACATCCACGATATGCATACAAAGCTAGAATAGACATGGAAAGCATGAACAAAGACAGCGCGAGAGCAAAGAGAACATTGGCACGAGGGGAGAAGCGTCAAGGGTATCCGTAAGCGAGACATTGATGTACGAGGGGTATTGAAATGCACTCGAAATGATGAGAAAACAGGTGAGGGGGGGTAGACCCTACGGAGCGGCGGTATCATTCTTTACGAACGGTGTTCAGAGCGGTGGCGTGGAGCGTTTCTCGGAGTTGTATCGTCGTCTTCGTCTTCAGGGGAAGTGAAGTAATGTTGGCGCCGTAAAGACAAATGGGGGATGCCATCCATGATAGCACCTGGCTCTTGTTGATAATATTCATAACTGTTCGTTTGGTTGGCGAGTACGCCGCTTGGTTGATTTAACGGCGGCGAATCGACCCAGGGAGTGGTGGTTGGATAGAAGGGTGGGTCGGTATGTCCGTTTGGTGAAGAGTCGGCGGCGGAGGGGTGCATGTCTACCGTAAAAGAGCGTGCAACCACTTCCGGACGATACATATGCCCCTGGCGAGGTGTAGGGTATGGCGTGTACATTGGGCCCTGCTGGGAATAGCCAGTAGGGGTGACAAATTGCTGATAGGACTCGAGATGGGGAGGCATGAATGGCGCAGGAGATCCAGCTTGGCTCTCCGATGAGATGTCTGTTTCTCCGTCTTCGTCCCTGCCTTCCCTCCTGCGTCTGCGATCCCTCTGATTTCCATCGCCCTCTCTTACGTCTAGCGCCCAGTAGTGGCCCTTGCCGGGATCGTTCTTCGGGCGGTCTAGACGGATAAACATAGCCTTTAATGAGAGATTGTGGCGGATCGAGCGCTGAACAATAGTGAGATTCGTTCAAATAGCATGGGGACAAGCGACGAACCTGCCAAGCTTTGTCTGGGTCCGTCCTTCGAGAGGGATATCGCGCTTCTACAGCCTGGTAGATTTGGCGGAGCGTGAGCTTGTGGGTGGGCTCTCCCCAGATCGCGAGCTTTATCTGATCTGAGATTTTGGGCGGCTTGCCATTGAAGGGCTCGTTCGGGAGTGCCCATAAATTGACTGCCCTCGTCGGTGGAATGGAAAGGGACCTCCGAAGGTATTCTTCTGTCTCTTCGTCCGTTGGAAAGGTCGGATCGCGCCTTCGCAATACGCTGATTGAGGTGACTCGTGAGGATGCTGAAGCTGAGGGGGCGCTGCCGCCGTATTCTGAATAGGGCTCCATATTGTTGATGTCCATCGTCACCATGTACGAGCCGGAAGATGGATGGAAGGCCATAGGAGTGGGCGTGGGCATATATTGCGGCGAAAGCTTCAGCAGAATATATAAGTACACGTTGCGAGGCATGCCGTGAGTCAGCGACAGCGGGTACGTACTGATCTATGTGATTGTAGACCTTGCGAGGCGCCAAAGCCCTGGCCGCCGACGCTGAGAGGGCATCCTCGGCCAAACGCCTGGGTGGCGTGATAAAGATGGTAGTCAAATCCCGGAACACCGGAGACGTGAGCGACCAGTCCCATTGCAGAATTGTCGGGCCCAAATTTGGACGCAGGTGTCGGTAACGGGGTTGTCGAGTCGTTGAATGGGGGTGTCTGGAGATGGTAGAGGTGGGGAGCGAGACGCGCGGCCATGTGGTGAGCGCGGCCATCATAGATAACTGGGACAGTTGGGCATGGGTTCTGAATTGAGACGGTCATATTTCGGGCTGTCGTTCGCCCGCCAATTAAAAATCATGGTGAAAAATAAATAGAAAAAAAACAAGGTATCGATTGGGGGCGTGATTCACAAACAAAAGACAGATAACAAACGGAGCAATGACGGGGATTCAAAACAGTAATCAATATTTAATATCAACGGTGGACCCACAGGAACAAAGTGGAGAGGAGGAACGCACCGAACTAGGCGGAGATTGAAGTCAGGTGACCTGCCACGAGCCCAACGGAGAGGCGTGTAGGAGTGGAATATGCGCGTCGTTGTTGATTAAGAGGACCAGAAAAAGGAAGACCCTATAAAAGGTGAGGAGGTATGTGTGCAGGGACTTCAGAGCAGCCAGATGAGGGCTAGGAGGAGATTTTCTGGGGAAAGACACGCGAAAGATGGGCAGCTTTTAAACCTTCCAGGAGACTGATAAGAATAACACACTTTCGTAAGACCTAACTTGCTATACACAGTAAATTTTCTTGGATTGGACCTCGGGGATCTACCTTGGATTGTAGCCGAGGCTGTTTCCATTAGCGTCTTTGAGAATCATCGCCAGAAACAGTCAAACACAAGTTCCAAATTGCCCAACAAGGCAACTAAAGTACACCGAAGTCTCGAAGCCTCGATGTAGGTATTAGGGTTGATTAGTACGGGCCTACTTTGATAAAAGCTATCTTAGGAACAGGCGGGGCCCATAAGAGGAAGATTGAAGGTACAGTTGACAGATGGCGTGTTTTGTGGGTCCACCGACGTGGCGGGGTGCAAACCCGACGATCAATCCGCGGATAAATGAGATCATAGAGCATAGTCGTCAGAAAATCGATGTACATAGATCCTAGATGAGTTTTCAAGCAGTAGTGTCGGAAGAGAAAAAGAAAGAAAAGGACAACGTCGGTGTAGAGCACAACACATACCTGGTTATGTAATCTCCCTGTGAACCAAACGTGATCCGACTGAGCTTCGGTGGCGAAACATTTGTTGAACTCTTTCTCTCAGACCAATGCTTAGCTGTTCGCCTGACTTACCTTGCTTACCCACCAAACCTCCCGAATTTTCTCTGAGCAGAGGCTTAGACATCTATGGGCTTACAGACCTGCGAACACTGGCAACCTAGACGACTTAGGAGCTCTTATGGGGAGGACTCGAGATGGGGGCATGCAGCTTAGGCTATAAAAGTCCCACATGCGTGAGTTGCTTGTTTATATAACCCATAGCCCCCGAGGCTCGACGTCTGCCAACGCTAGTACACGCCGAAGGGACATATCACAGAACTGTTCGGCATTGGTTTCGATTTACGCACACTGTGCCACAAACTTGACTGCGACGTACTGGTGTGCATTCGACACCTAAAGCTTATCATGTGGCTTTTTTCTATGCTCCTCAGTGCATTTAATTAGGGCTGCACGCTCACTGACCGGGTAGAGCGATCCCTATATATTTCGGTCTTCGATCTGACGCTGAGAAATCGTTCAACACATATTAGCGGTGGAGTTGCGGCCACAATGCTATATTGTGAACGATTTCCAGCCAACTCGCTATGCGGATCTCCATCCTGGCCAACATAAATAGCCGCAGAGGACCATCATTTATATTAGGCCTTCCTTGTGTCCCACCGTACGATTCTAAGTAGTCTATTTTTATTCTCTCACTTGGACTGCATCCTCTTTTTATAGTGTTCTTCTGCAACCCGACTCTATGGTTCCGAGGTGAGTGGTAATCGCATTGACTATGTGTGTAATAAACCGATCTTCGTTGGTGAATGCGGAGGACTTCAAATCTTTGGACATAAATATTGCATTAGCGTTTTGAAGGGAAGGCTTTCAAATTTAAATTTAAATTTAAGGCGCTTACATTATGGGACTGTCCTTTTCTCCATTATTTCGGCCTTCAGTTGACGATAAATAGTTCATTTCTCAATTTTTACTACGAACGCCCACCGCCCACCGTAACTTAAATGAAACTGGCCGATGTTTGATTTCGCACCCTCCACACATTTCTACCCCGAATCTATTCCGTATCCTAAAATACGCAGTAAAGAGGACCTGTATATGTCGGTGCTCCAAGTGTAGATTGAATCATATATTCTATTCATCGCACGAAGGTGATAATTTCATCACGAACAATCTTGAGTCGATAATCATTCCCCTCTGCAATGATGTTCATCTGGATGTGCAAATCCGTGATCTGGGCCGACGCCCGAGCCCTACCTCGACGCTAACGCTCGAAGTTGTACTACAAAAGATAGTAAAACGCCGCCACATACATCATTTGTCATTTGCGCCCATTGCTCTGTGCTTTTTGACTCCAATTTGTAGAATCCCAGAGGCCGATAGCCTCGGATTTCAAAAGAGCACCCGAGTGGGCCTTTAGAGAGCTCGAAAGATGCTTCCTTTTCGGTGGAGATAATTATACACGATTCATTCCTGCGCCCAAGCGGGAAAGGTGTGCAGTTAGGATCGCCATACGGCCGTGATGAGTCTCCTCTTTGGGAATGCATTTCATCGCATCAATACGCCTACGCGGAACGCGATTCGTCGCTTCGAGACGCGATTGTGTCTTAATCAGGCTCCGATGAGCCAGAACGTGCAAGGCAGGACGTATCAAAGATAAGATGGTATCTCTTTTACGCTCTATCATATGGGGGAAGGCCGATTTTTAATTAAAGCGTTGCAGATAGTCTTTTACATTCATTCTAGTCAGTCAAGAAATAGCTAACATATGATTACAATACCTAGCAAATACACCGAGAAAAAGAGTACCGAACGATTGTAAGACGAGGTTGTACAAATGCGATGCCATCAAGTCAACAAGTATGTATCAATACGTTATACTAGGCGAAGATGGAGTAGAAAAAAACTTTTTAAAGGTCATGCGTGGTCATGAGTGAGCATATGCCTCTGTGGGCGGAAGGAAGCGCAAAGAATGGGCAGATCCTCTTCGAAATGCTGATTCAATTTGCAAAACAAGGGCCCTGTTCGAAATCGATTTCAAGATCGATTGGCAGAACGCTGCCTTGGCGCGCTCCTCGCCATCTCTTCATCATCAGCGTCGGGCGAAGTATCCGAATGAGAACGCCTCGAGGACCGCGATGAATGTGAGATACCCTCCATGGGCAGCATGCCCCCCCCTTGCATGGGCATCTGGACGTGGGGAGGGCGGATGGGCTGCTGCTGAGACGAGCGAGGATGGTGCCGGCCTGCCTGGTGGTGACGATGGGAGGACCCGGCGACGCCTTGCTGGGGGTAGGGATAGCCCTGAGGGTGGACGTTGCCCATGGATGGGTGGGTCCCCCAGGCAGGGTTGGACTGGGCGAAGGGAGGTCCGGCGAGAGGCATGTTCTGCGAAGATCCCATGCCCATGTAGGCCCCAGTCGAAGAATTGTATGTGCCTTGGGGAAGCTGGGCCAGATATGGCGTCTGACCCTGCATCATGACTTGCTGTGCGTTCCCCGAGTCATAGATCCTCTGGTTCGTGTTCGCGTTGGGGGGATAGTGAGGCCCGCGTGCAAGGTGGATGGTATCGTATCCGTTGTCGTATCCGTGGCTCTCGTTCGAGAAGTCCGTATCGTCTTCCTCCTCCTTGATGGTATGACCATGCCTGTCCTTGCGCTTACGGTCGCGTTTATTCCCGTCGCCATGAGCTACGTTGAGCGTCCAGTAGTAGCCCTTGCCCGGGTCGCTCTGTGGTCGCTCAAGGCGGACGAACATGGCCTTCAGCGAAAGGTTGTGACGAATGGAACGCTAAATGATAATAATGAGAATCCCGTTCAGCAATGTAGGGAACACACATACCTGCCAGGGTTTATCTTCAGCGTCCTTCCAAGAGGGGTACCTTCTCTCGACAGCGTCGTAGATTTGACGAAGGGTGAGACGATGGTTGGGACTCCCCCAAATCGCGAGCTTGATGAGGTCTGAGATTTTGGGAGGCTTAGAGCCAAACGGCTCATCGGGGAGCGACGACAGATTGAGAGGTCGGTTTTCGGGGATAGACATGGATTTCCGAAGGTAATTTTCTGTGACTTCTATGCTCGGCTGGGGAGGGTCTTCCAGTCTACGAGAATTCGAGAGCGCCGGGGACGTTGGCGACGAGGCAGGGTTGGAGCCATCGCCGTCGTAGTTCACATAGCGTTCCATTTCAGAGTCCATGAACTGATCTGGAGGCGAAAGATGGGAGGGCGGTAGGTATTGAGGCCCGGCCTATAATAAAGCAAGACATATAAGTACACATTCATAATTCGTATTTGCCCTAAAAGACCGAAAGAAAGACGTACAGATCCATAAGGCTGTGAGCGAGATGCCCCAAAGCCACCGTTGGACGAGTACCCTTGCCCATACGCTTGGCCGGGATGATATTCTGGACTGTTGGGATAGGCAGAAATACCCAGAGAGGGCGAACCCTGGCCCATCGGCACGTTAGGCTGCTCACTGTTGGACCCCGACGTCGACGAGGTTGGAGAGCCATTTGGAGAGGGTGGCTGGCGATGGTAGAGCAGAGGAGTGTCCTGCATGTTTGTGTCGGAAAGGTGGATACCGTTGTAGACAGGGGCAAACCCGGCGTATGGATTATGGAAATGAAAGTTCATATTGCTGATTGTGTGTCGCCCACATCGCCCACAAAAATGCAGTCATGATGGAAAAGAAACATAGAAGGCCACGGTAAAATGACGGCGGGGCACAAGGTTTGACCAAAAAGTAGAATCGGAGTTATTGTGTGGGTAAAAAAAGAGGTTTAGACGCATCAAGGAATATGCAGTATCAGCGCTGGACCCACATACTGACAAAGCGGCGGACGGACATACCCACGGGGTGAAAATCAGGTGACGGGCACGAGGATGGGGAGGTGTGGGGTACAGCAACCAATGGCAGAGCTTTACCGAGCAAGAGTGTAAGATAAGGTATCTGAAGAGAGGAGAGAGCGAGGAACGACGAGGAGAGAGTGCAGGAGGCTTCTGGCTGGTCGAATGGCTCTTGACAGGAGCTGTTGCTGGGGAAACATAGGCGAAAGATGTCCCAGCTTTTATAGTGCGTAAGTACCGACAAGAATAACATGCTGTGGTAACACGAGACTTACCATACCTAGTATTTCTGGCTATTTTTACGTCGATTGGTACTCGGTCATCGTGGTCGGATTGTCCCCGAGGCTGTTTCCTTTACCGTCTTTTGGGAACGGTGCCAGAAAGGGTAAAAACGCAGTGCGAATTTGCCTGACATGGAAGGTAGGATGCTTTGAAACCCAGATACCCAAACCCGGGTATATGGCTGGATTGGGGCGGGCCCATCTTTCGGACTTCCATCTTAGGAACTGGCGGGGTCCCTAAGAGGAAATAAGTCGCGTTTTGTGGGTCCATCGGCGGCGCATCCAGCGCACGTCATACAGAGCATCCCGAAGGCAGAGCAGCACAGTGAAACAGATATCTCAGTATCCTGTAGCCTAGTAGCGTATAATCAGCATCGTAGTGGCCGCAGAGTATGTTCTCGCGAAAAACAGAGGTCGTCGTGGTCAAGAAGGAAAAGGCGCGCCGACGCATTTGACGCGAGCGCGGGAAGAAATGCGCGGTTATGTAATCCACACGACACTCACCGACGTCGGCATTTCGGCTGCCTCCCGCCTTCGTTTCCTCCCTCGACAACCAATATCCCTACTAACCGCCTCGTACGTACAAGTCTCCGTCGCTTATCTAGGCTCGATGTTACTCGGATTGAGTCGCTTGGATGCTTGCTTTGCCGATACTGCTATGCTCTTGACGGCCTGATGTCCTGTGGACGCCATTGGCGCTGGGAGGACAGCGAACAAGCTCTCTTCGTGGAAAGAAGGAGAGATGGAGTTGATAATATCTCGAAGGGAGGAGATGCTCTGCCTTTATATCACGCTTTCGCTCACCTCGGGTTTCAGACACCGAAATGCCACAGGACCCACAAACGCGTTCATTTTCGATGTCAATCATACACTGATGTTGCCTTGTATTGAAAGAATACATGTTCACACATACAGATGCTCTTCCAAGCTTTAGCTTCGTCTCTCCGTGGTTCTCCAGGGTGTCATGGGTTATTTTCACATACCTAACGCGCAAACTTCTGGCAGTCCATCCTGTTCCATCCGAGATACTGTAGGTCACGAAGTGACCCGTTGACGCCCACATAGACACCTTGTGGGCAACTTTGGACTCTTCGTCATGCGACCATCTGACTCTTGTGTAGGAAGGCGACCGTGTATATTTAGGACTTTTGCCGGCTTGCTCCCAGCCGGGATCCACAATGTCCAACCCACAATGTTCAAAGATGAGCTGTTCGCCCTCTAATCGCCGAACCAACGACATTGTCGGCGTCATGATACCCACTTTTGAAGACGGTGTGTACGGTATTTTTTGCGGTGCCGGAGTGATTCACAGTGAACCCACAAGCCTACAGGCGTTGTGTGTCAACCAGAATTTTCGCGCGTTACGAAATTCGGGAAAGGTGAATTCTTCATAATTTTCAGCCTACCGCAGGCGTTCAAAAATTTTCCGAATTTTATTCAATCTTTGGAACAGCTTAAACTTCTGGGAATTATCGATTATGGTCCTGCACACAAGACGGTAGTCGCGCTTCTTATTTTGGTATTCTTCAGACATCAATACCTGGACCTTACCTTCCCTCTTCCCTTGAAGTCCCAACGTAGGATTACGCCTCCAACGGACGGTTCTCCTACAGTGGGGCCAACAAGGAAATGGTCGACTTTCATCAAGCCATTCTTCCGTCAACTGGTCCTGCGTTTTATTTGTAACTTAACTCTGAGTTAGCGCTTCCGACATTCTTGTTTGACTATTTCTCTCGAACGCTATGGGAGTATTACTACCAGCACAAGTCCGCAGCGCTCCTCCTTGCAGCATCTTCAGAGGAGACGCCGGCGGTACTATCGATCATTGATGATGGAGCTGCGAGCCATGCACGTGGCGATACTAATTTAGATAAGATTAGATACGTGTTCTTGTCCCCATCATAATTCGTACAGTACTCTACAATAAGTGTATCTTATCCGAATACAAGGACGAGCCCATATCCCAAGTATGAATTTTCAGTCAGTTGTTTATGCTACAAAGTGTGCCCCTACCTCTATGGTACCCATCTGGGAGATCATCCCCTCCATTCCGCCGCACAAAATCCTTTTTCTGCTGCTAACATGACACAGCTCCGCACCTGGCCCAAGCGCGCGCCCGCCACCCAACCATTCCGGAAGTCCTCACAAAACCTCTAATGACAGACACAGGTCCACAACGAGAAACCCAGAAAACCCAGGGAAAAGGAAAAGGGAGAGTCAAGGATTCAATACGTAGATCATGAAAATACATGGAAACAATTCTTGGTTTACTTTAGGGTCATGAGTGTGCTATAGGAAGATGAGTGGTTATCGAAACAGTGGTTTAATGGACAGAGAGACGAAAAAGCGAGGAAGCAGGCGGTTTGATGGGTTGGGCTGAGAGCAGTGAATGATATGAAAGGCATCGGGATGGGAAAGAGTCGTGAAGAAGGAAAAGAGACGTTCCATCTGGTAGGATATTGTATGTTCGTGGAACGAAATTGTGTATGATTGGATCGTAAGTAAGGAAGAGACAAGGATCCCAAAAGGTCAGAAAGAAAAAGAAGATATGGACAGGACAGTGAAAAAGTCAAAATACAGGGAGGAACAGGGGAAGAATGTACAAAGAAGGCGTGTCCCTTCACGGAATGATGTCGTCGAGGTCACCCTCTTTCACACGGATTTCGACCACCTCGACTTCGTAGTCTGTCATCGCTGAGTGGGTTGATGAGACAGAGGTCGAGATGAATCCCCGAGAGTTGGGAGGAGACGTGGAGGCGATGTCTAGAAAGACGATATCAGATTCCGGTTACTCCGACTTATGAATAATGAAAGGCTACGGACATCGATCCTTGATATAAGGAGGTACGAAGAGGTCCTAAGAGTGCATAAGTACCTCAAAAGAGTGAAAGAGATGAAATCTACACACCTGGTTCCAAACGAACCCTTGGCTCCTCTGGATCGTTAAAATAGGACGGAGGGTATAGACATGCTGGCGCTTCGGCTTTCGCTGGCGTCTCGGAGTCTCCGGCTCAGGCTCCACCGCCCGCTGCTTGCCCTTCACATCCTTCAAGTTCGCCTTATCAGCCGCGCCGTCCTTGGGCTTCCCATCGGGCCCCTCCTCGTCCATATCCATGTCGATGTCGCGGCCGTCGTCGACAGGCCGGGATGTCTCTGCAGGCGCCGCCACTGAATCGTCATTCTCCGAGTCGCTGGCTCGGTGGCGGGTGCCAGCAGCGTCCTCGTAGTCGTCCTCGTCCTCGGAGCACGAGTCCGAATCGGAGTTGCTGTAGTCGTCGTGGATCTGCTCGTAGCAGGCCCAGGTCGGGGGCGAGGCGGCACGGCCCATGGTGCGGCGGCGGAAGTAGTACGAGTTGGCTGCGGTGCTCATTGCTGGGTGTGGTTTGGTGTATGTGTTGTGATGATTCAAATTGTGCTGTGCGATGGTGGTGGTTGTGTGGAAAGCGAGTCACGATTGGCGCGAGGCTCACTTGAGGCTCCTGTGATGATCAAATGTGGCCCAGAATGGAAGTTTCCTGCTCACCGCCACGATCATGACTCATGGCTAAGTGCTAATTGCTCATTCCGAGGAGCTGACAAGGTTTGCGGGGAATCCTCAGAAAGAAAGAAAGATTTACTCGTGATTAGTCTACCCGGAATAATTTATTGAAAATCCAGGCGAATTAGACGAGATTTGTGTCTGAAAAGCCAACTAAACAAGGGACAATGCAAGTTACATAACTAACAACTAAGTTAAACAATAACAAAGTGAAGAGGAGTAAGTAGGGACGGCGGAAAGGGATAAAAAAAACCTCGCGACGTGAGCGACGCGCGAACAGAATTGCGAGCACAGTGTGAGAAGACGGATGTCGACTCACCACGATGCGGGCAGTTGTGCATCTAGCAAAATAAAGTGTCCATTGAACCAAGGAGCGAGACAAGAATGATTAATGAGATATGAACGAATGATGGACAAAGAGAACAAGGTCACTCATACTCATGCTGCACGAGTGATGGCGTAGTGAAAATATTTCCAATATATAAACCCAAGTAACATCCCCTTCCTTTCTCGGACCGTTTGCGTCTGAAAGGCTCATGGTCGATGGCCGGTCACTGTAAATTCACTCAAGGAATTGAGGCACAAATGCTCAAGTAACGGAGATCTTTCATCCTCTAAAATTGAATAGTGGTCAATCAGGAGTGCGATTTGAAGAGCTCGGCTATCGATTATCTGCCAGCATCCGAAACGACAAAATTGGCGCAGAGCTGCTGCTCGTATAATAAGATTTTCATTAGACTTGAAGAAATCAATGGATTATACTAATGAATTTTCTTTATACTAGTAGATAATGTGCATATTTCTTTGAAGCTGCAGAGGACTCAATTAGATCGGCGCTTAATTACCTTTGCAGCTAATCACTGCAGGCGTCAAAGCTCCGGCATCTCGGCGCGAAACGGAATGTTCCGCCAGTCCTCTCCACTAACTTCTTGCTAACTTTCACTTCACTTGTAATGCGCCGAAAATGAATAAGGGTCGAATCAACGAGTATCATATTATTTTTCCTTTATAAACCCCTTTTATCTTCAAAGATTACATCGAGAACATGCGTATCAAAAATTTTGACTCGCTCACAGTTGGCTCACCGTCGAATTTTCTGCCATTGTGATTCGTCAGTTAAACGTTCAATACTTGACACGATTCTGGTATATATGAAGATGTTGGGAGAATATCGGTCATAAAACGTGAAATCATAGTTATGTGTACGTTTATTGAAGCACATTTGAGGCCGGAGATTGATTAAATGTTACATCCAATGAAGATGAAGTGTAGTCACCAATCACGTATTGTTCGTCGAACGATATAAAAACATCGCATTTAAAATCTGTCCCCAAAAGATGTCCTTCATAAGTGGTGAGAAGCTCCTATAATTCTCTTTCCCTAACGACCTTTGAGCACAATGTGGAGTCAACTCACCGCATGCGTTTCATTAGCTCTTTTATTTTAGGTGCTCGTTCCGATGAAGTCCGTGTCGTGAAAATGATATTTATTTCATCTCTCCGTTTCTATCCTTTCACTACATATGAAAGCTGTAAAGCATATCTAATTTCAGAAGCCATGCATGAACAGTAACCGCAGAAGACAAGAGGTCGGCACATCGGCAACGCCTGCCGGCGGACTTCCATTCATTTCAGGCTCCGAAGTGACGTACCAAACCATATCCGAGTCTATCCTTCTTGTGTCTCTCGTCATTTCATTTTCTCCGTCGCTTCGAACTTATATCAGTGCTCATTATCGTGTGAAGGGCGATATATAGCCATATCTACTCCAGATATAACTCACCTGGTGAAAATTTTATCCATCCGAGTAGGAATAACACCAATCGAAAACATCGCTGATTTCTGATTTTATTTTACCAGCAACTCACCGCTGCTCCCCGCGCCAACCAATCGTTAGTCACTAAATATAATGGCGAACTCGAAATATGCCTATGTCCGAAACTTTGAGCTGCCCGACCCGCTTCTCCCGGGGACGTTCATGTTATTTCGCCTGGATGGACACTCGTTTCATCGGTGCGAGCTATGTGCTACGTGCGTTCGTAAACCTATGGATCCTCACCGTGGTGTCGTAGCTTTTCGGATAAGCACGAGTTCATCAAGCCGAATGATGTGCGCGCACTGCAGCTGATGGACCATGCTGCGAAAGACGTCATGGAGGAATATCCAGATATTGTGCTTGCTTTTGGGGAGTCGGACGAATATAGGTGAGCACATCTTTCGCGTTTTGCTGGCATATGGAGGAACTCGGATGTCAGTGGCTATGCACCATGCAGTCGCAGTCGTCTCTCGGAGAGGTCTGATCCTGCCATCCATGCGGGCGAGCACGATAAAGTCCGGAAGAGCGCGATTTTGCCCACCCCGATTTCCCCAACCTCCCTGACATCGCCATTTGGCATGACATACTTTACGTGCCATCTTGAACGCGCCATCTCGAGCAATCTGCGAACGATGAATCTGACCATTCAAGTTAGGATAGTTTTCTCCTCAGAAAGTCAACGGCATTGTACAACCGTCGCGAGTCTAAAATTGTGACCACCCTAACATCTCTATTCACGTCCTGTTACGTGTTCCATTGGCCGAAATACTTCCCCGATCGACCCATTTTGTACCCTCCTTCATTCGATGGCAGGATCGTATTGTACCCGACAGAGAAAAATGTTCGAGATTATTTTGCGTGGAGGCAGGCGGATAGTGAGTCGTTTTGAATTCAATCTTTGACAAAAATGCTCAGCCGATTTCCAGCCCACATCAACAACCTCTACAACACCACTTTCTGGGCCCTCGTCCAACAGGGAGGACAGACCACCACCGAGGCGCATGCCACGTTGAAAGTGAGGTCCACCACCACCCCACGTCTGTATGTCTCTGACAGTCTCCTCCAAACAAATAGGGCACCTTCGCAAAGGAGAAACACGAAATCCTGTTCGGCCGTTTCGGGGTGAACTACAACCAGTTGGATGCCCGTTTCCGGAAGGGCAGTGTCCTATTTCGCAACGAGGTGTGCTTCCGGATTGGCGATTCACTGTATCTGGCCTAGCATCGCTGATGACGTGGTTGTGTGTTTCTTTCCCCAGATTACTGCCGACGAGGGGATGGACGTGCCGTCCAGCAGCGGCGCTGCCCCACCTGAGGAAGCAGGAGAAGGAAATCGTGGCGAGGAAACGGCAGCCCCGGCAACGCAGGTTGCTGCGGCAGAGGAAGCATCAAGCGAGGCTTTGCCGGGACCAGCATCTGGGCAGACGTTCCCTAATAAGCCGAAAGCCCAAAAGAAAGGCAAGCAGCAGCAGCCACTGACGAGAATAGAGATAGCGCATTGCGATATCATCAAGGACGAGTTTTGGGACGCACATGCCGGGATCTTGGAGGAGTAATTTCGCGGCCGGAAGGGGCTTTTCGTTTCTGATCGATGTTGATTGTCATGTACACATAAATATGACCGTTATCTACTCTCAAGGTCGCCTGGGTGTCCCATATCCCAACAGCCATCGTTCTTTTTTGCTCCCGCACCAGATGCCCATCGGACCGAATTCACTTTTCTCTTTCCCCGTTCATGTCTATGAACTGGCGATGACTCTAATGCTGCGTCCACGTCCCCCTTCAGCCCCCAGGTTTAGCATCGCACTCGTCCCGACACACCTTCCGTCCCCGCTGAACCCATAAGCAAGACATGGACATGGCGGTCCCCATGCACCCCTCGCAGAAAATTAGAACAATATTTCCTTCAAGTTGCCTAATCAGCATGTCCTAATAATACAGTACTTACAGTGATACAAGATAATATTGGAAATGCTCTCAGAGCGTAGACAATAGATCATCCTCTAGCTCCCTCATTCGGGCGGCTTCTTTCTCTTTTTCTAGCTCCTTCTCGCGCAGCGCCTCATTTTCCCGTGCGAGGACATATGATGGGGTCATATTCGGCTTATAGTCAAGGTGTCGCTTGACATAAAAGCACATGTACGCTGCTGAGTTCAAACACGCACCCAGGCTGGAGGCGGTTACTCTACCAGGCGATACGGTCAGCGAAGAGGTTTCACAGAAAGGGCGGCAATACCGCCAGGGACAATGTCACTTACTTGTCATCATCGAAACGATACCACTGCCCGAAAAGTAAACGTCAGTCCCTATTGCGCGGAAATGAATGAAATATTAGCTTAACGTGCCTCGTCCTGAAAGCGGGCGAAATTTGTATAGTGGCCATTATCGATTTGGCCTTCGTGATTGATTACAGCAAAGAGGTCGTATTCGTACATAGATTCAGGCCCTGGATATCTAGATGGCCGAAAAGTTATATTCGAACACAAGGTTGGATTTCATAAGAATCAGAAGATGAAATAAGCAAGGTATCATCATACTTACGGTAGGCCTGCCCCGTTATTAGCCATGGCCGAATCCTTCATTGCAAGCGTGGTATATGGCGCCATGTTTATCGACGCGGGAATCCGAATTGCAGCATCTATTTTTCGTGCCGTAGATTTGTCATTGGTCTTGTGTTCAAATCGCTGTTGTGCGAGGCAGTGTTAGCGCAGCGACCCACAAATAACGAACACATGACGCGTCGCCTACTTTGAACTGGAAACTTAGGACAGGTGGCAGCTTTCGAATGCTCAGCCGCTTGCTGGCCTCCTGTAAATCCGCAATTAGGGTTCACGAATGCAGAGACGATCTTCCCTGATGAGTTGCTGACTTACATGAGCGGCTTTACCGCATTTGCCGCAGCTGTATTCCTTGGGGTTCAGCTTCTCTGGTTGGGTGAACCTATTTTTGCAACCGTTAACAATGCACGGCGGTCCAGAAGGTCAGAAGGTGGGAACGAGGAGCGAAAAAACACTGACCTCCGCAAACAGGCTCCAAGCGTGTTTTCGGCAGGTGCGGCCTCGCCACCCTTGCCTTTGAGCTCAAGGCTGACATCGAGCATGGGATCGACGGTGCTCGTAACGGTCCCGCATCGCTCACATTTGACGTCGCTCTGCAGCTGGCCGTCGAACGTTGAATGGATGATGCAATTGCAGGAGATGTTTGTTGAACCACGCGAAGTTTGGTGTATCTGGTTCAGCGTCTTCATGAAAAATTCATGTGCGTCCTGCTGCGCATACCCAGAGAGTTCGGCCGATGCCTTCCAAGTCGTGGCTAAGAATGTAATTGGGCCATACGGTGTCGTGTCATCTGAATATATCTGGTGCAATTTATAGTTGAATGAAAAAAGAAAGTTGGCAACAAAGGCTGTACTACCTCTGTAAAAAGCTTATCCATCTCGCAACTGGTGCAGTTTTCGAACTTGCATTGCTTGCAGTTGTGCTTGTCGCTGAGGAAATAATTTCGTAGGAGAGGGTTGTGGACGAAACATTGGAGGACGACGTTGAGGAAGCAGGTCTGTCCCAGATTTAGGAGCCCTCGACGGCCTTAAAATTATGAGATACGAAATAATAGCTCTGAATATATCTGACGAGCTAACCTTGACAAGGAATAGGTTCGGTGCCTTCAAGTGCGGTTGATTCCCTAGGAGTCGGCACCCAGGCTTTGTACGTCTCGCGAGGCTTCTTCGACACTGTACAATGGAAAAGATTCAGCAAAACTAGAAAAGATGTGAACAACAAACAAAATGGATACCTCGAAACTTGGTTTGTTTTTCCTCCGCAGATACGATCGCGGCCAGATGCATTTCATCCAGCTTCACGTCGTAGATGAAGTCGTCGCATCCCGAACAAAATAAATACCCGGTCTTAGTGTCAGCACCTGTTAGTAGCACAGACAGTCAGTCCACGTAAAGCGTATTTTCCAGAAATCATACTAACAGAAGAAATGGCCAGAGTCCTTCAAATGCTGAGCCGCGTGTCTGTCTTGCCAACATCCGGTGTAGGTGCATTGCAAACAGGCGATAGGCCGTGAGAGGGGAGCAGAACAGGTGCCACATGTAGGGGCTGCTATCTATACACCAAATGAGCTATAAGAATGCATGATACATTTACGACGCACCTTTCTCCGCTTCGTCGGGCGAAGAACCTGTGAACGGTATGCACTCCAGGAGACGACCGATGTGTATTTCTTCTTTATGACATCCCCGAGGATCTTGTCGTTGAGTGCAACAGAGATATGAGGGCACATTGACGTTCCGTCAGTCATTTCAGGTAACGTATGCGCTTTATTCTATAAGGGGGTTTGCCTGTACGTCGGTTCAAGCTTGACTTGGACTTCTTGCTATGACATTGATGTCAGATTTGCTACCAGCTCGACGAGTATACTCACAGAATCTTTCCCAACACACGACTTTGAGCTCAGTACGTTCTGGCGAGGACGCTGAATATGATCGTTCAGCACAAGGTTGTATGCTTGGAAATACAATTATTGAATAGCCTCCGAGGTATAGTGGTAGCGTCACCGTCACATCACACAGAATATGTCACGACTATCGTCACGTTTTCATGGACGCTTTCTGTCACACCCTGCTCTCAAACCTTCACCTTCACCATCAATACGCACAATACTTTCTAAATGATATTAACGACACTGACGTTGATAAGAATTTTAAACTCGCCATTGAATTCCTTTTAATGTCAAGCTATTTACCTCAACAATCTCTGGGGAGGCGTACTGAATACACTTTGTAATCCAAGGTACATTGGCGCGGATTGCGTAGTTCATGGAGAAACCGCCAGTGGGAGACTTTCTAGTTAGCCCGCTTTATTCGAACTTGAAATTTACTACTGATTCTCTCTCAAGTCAAGCCCATTTCAAAATTTGCATAGAGGAAAAAGCAGTGATTGTTTTTGACTTCAAGGTACCCAATGAAATATAACAGTCGAAGCTGCTACAATGCGCAGAGCGCGCTTCAAATACAGTTCAAGAACACATGCTTCTAAATCTGCGAGGTTTTTATATGCTCCTCGTTGTCAAAGACGAATCAAAAGGATCGTCAATATTTGGGGTCATGATGTGCGGAATTGTGAGCAGAAAAATCATTAAAAAATTGGATATAGAAAGGATAGTGCTGAAAAGGTCATAGTTTCAAATTTGGTAACGAAAATGCGTATGGCTATTGAGTTTTGCTTCTTGAACTGGTCGAGTCGGTACCCCTAACAATGAAGTTCGGCGCGAAACATATGCAAACAAGTCGGATGCTTCAACATTCCACTGACATCAACGGTGACCGGTGACGGTCAAAGCAACAGTGGACGTGCATTCAAGAGGCATTGTTGCTGCAAGACTTATAGACTGTAAGTGGATCTTGATGCTGGCTGCTCGACACTTGAAAAGCTCAAACATGACCACGACAGTACTCCACTCTCTCCAACCCAAACAAATTAAATGAGGACCTCCTTTCGATAACTCGTGCACGACAAATAGCTCTTCCAATCATGGTTGCGATTGCTATTACATCTTTCTTATTGTCATCTTTTAATACTCGTTCGCAGAGCGACATCAACGGCGAAGCACCTGCAGAAACAAAAGATTCGTGTCATTTCTGTCACGCCTCAGTTGCAAATGGATTCAGAGTAGTCTACGAGGTATGGGAATGGTTGTTTCTTGTCTTATCAGATTGCCTACGACAAGTCATGAGCATTCAGGACGAGTCTTTTGTGGCATTCGAAGATCGAAAACCTGCGAGTCTGCATCATTATCTGGTTATTCCAAGGAGACATATCGGTGAGTACCCGCCTTTTGCATAGACCCCGCTCATCCGGAGTGCTGCAGAAAGCGTCAAATCGCTGCATCAATCGGATGTTCCTCTAGGTATTCTCGTTCTCTAAGGGTCATCTAAGCTTCTCATATCGGGCTACCCTACTCAAGTGAAACGAATGGAAGAGATAGGAAATATTGTATTGGACGAAGTGAATGTAGCGGAAGATATGCGCAAGTAAGGTTCAATTCATGCATACTCTACGCTGTTCATACTGCTAACCGACGCCGCTCAGAATGGGTTTCCATATACCCCCATTCAACTCGGTGTACCATCTTCATCTACATGTGCAAGGTCTGCCGTATCTGTCTAGCAAACGCGCTGCCAAGTATCCTTTCGCCATTGGAACCAACGACAACTCGAAAGGCTTAAGCTGGTTTGTGACCGCTCAGCAGGCCATCCACATCCTGGAAAGAGGAAAACGTGTGGGAGTATTGCCCTGCTAATAGCGATGTTGTTTTGGTCTTTCTTCCGGTAGGCTCGGTCTACTCATGTGGCGGCGTCGCATGTGAAGTTGGCATGAGGCAGTTGCTTTCTTAGCTCGGCGCGACGGCGTACCAACCACATCAAGTGAAGTGATCACAGGCCCTCTCGTTCCTTGCTGTGAGCCCCTACGAGCCGATCGTCCGTTCTCTTTCATTCTAATTATTTTATTTTCCTCTTTTCTCATTCCAGGGAATTTCGTTATTTGTTCTAAACTACAAACACGCTGTGGCGCCTTCTTCGTGGCCCTTAGACACCAAGTTGGCGCAATTCGAACTCCTGTTAATTTTGACAATTGCCCGACGCACGCGACGGAGATCCTTCTCTTTTTTTTAGACCGCCCACTCTCACATGACTTCTTCAAGGGAGATCCGGCACACTATTTAAGCATCTTAAAATATAGTTCACGGCTCCAGCAAGGGACACCGACATTGATATCGTGCCGACGTTCTAACTCTTCCGAAGATTATGATTCAGTCCCAGTGGTGGGTTGTTCTGTTTTATTTAGGGAACGTGACGCCATATTTGGGCGAAGGGCGAGAACTCTCGAGATACGAAAAGCGTGTATTTTCCCCAAGCAGAACCTTTTCTGACTACCCATTGTTGAGTACTCATTCTTTTCTCTAACGGCGTCTCGATGTATGCTCATTACCTATACTTTCTTCCGACGCAAGCAATAACGTTCTTACTGCTGGAATTTTGATTCTGTGACGAACCTTAAAGTGCACGCAGTCTTGACATTTTATTTAGACTGAACACGCTGCGTTTAGTAATTAACTTTGAGCCAGGATGTCCTCCGATTGGTAGCCGCCAATAGACCTCATGATATTTGTCAGATCTTAACTTGTGGAGAGTCCAAATCGCATCGGTAAGGACATTCCAACGAAATGTTCTGCTGACCGGCCTGATGCCACTGGTCAGAGCTATTTTTGCATCCACTGATTGAAGACCTTTTTTTAGAATGTTATACTTTGGCAAAAGACCATGCTCGTGGTGCAAAAGTTCTATCAGCTTCAATGTTCCATCCTCAAGTGGTGTCTGCGACATTTTCGGTCTATGTCATATGCATCTTCGTGTCGGAACGGGTCTCTTTTCTCCGTAAGTTTTGGAGCATTACGGGAGATAACATTCTGGATATTACAGCAGCGATGAATATACCTCAGTCCTCGCGGCCGCTTACCAAAGAAGTTTGAGCGAATTTTAACAGTGCCGCTCAAAGACGCGCGCCTGTGCGAAAAGAACATCCTTATCTGACTTTTGGAGCCTGGAGTACGAGCATTCGCAGGGGGTTGCGTTATCAAGCTATGTTCATAGTCAACTGCAAAGACCGTCACTAATTAATAAACGCTTACGGCAAATTCTAAAAATGCGCGTCTGCACACGAATATTATTATTAAAAGTGGCAAGTGGTTCGCTGGGCTTGAAATATCCTTGTTGCTCATTGATTTTGTTAGATTGCGCTTAGGCTCAACGGAGTTATATTCCTGAAGCGGCCTATGTTTTCTCCTTTACATCGGGGATTTCATCGCTGCTAGATGCGGTAAATGTCCTCATTTCCTCACTCTTCGCTGATGCCGTGCAACGAATCTCATCCTAGGACTCTAATTATAGTGGACGACGTCCAGTGCGGACCTGCTTATGTATCTTTATCAGAACCACCCGAATGGTATCCTCGTAGCAAGGACAGCGAGATCTGATCATGATAATGCACCCCATTAGCGCAGTCATTCCTTTCCTCGTATTTCGAGATGCTTCCATTGGTGCGTCCTGTTTTCGTCAGTCTTTCAATCGGCTGTTTGAGGAACAGTATTCCCCTCTGTCGGGGCCGTTTGACACTTTTGCTAATGTACTGGTAACCCATAGGAGACGTCAGGATCACAAAATTGCCTAATTTTCATTCGCAGGCTGGAAGTACTTTCCATATCCTCGACTTGTGACCTCATTTGCACGAGAACGATGTAATATTTCGAGATTTTGCCACACTGGCGAACTTCTCTAGTCATGTACGATTCCGACTTAGAGGAAACACCGGTTCTCTCAAGTGCGCCTCCTTCAAGTATAAAAAGCCTTCGAATTCCACCAGTTGAAAGCATCACCGGTCACCAGTTGTATACTGAAATCCGCCTCTTCACAGAGAATCGACATGATCAGCATTGCTTCTTGCACTCTTGCACTTCTGCTCTCTGCGACGGTCTTCGCTGCACCCCAAGCAGTGACACCCGCTGCGTCCGGGACAGTTTCAGCAGTCACCGCTGCCTCGTCCTTACCCCCGGCGATATCGTCCCCAGCAGCATCGTCGGCAACGTCTGTAATTCCAGTCTCCTCTTCAGAAGCGAAGTCGAAATCCAAGTCCACTTCTACGGCAACCTCGGCATCTTCCGCCGTCTCACCCTCTGCCACTGTCCCTTTTATCAGTCTCAACCCAAACGGGGTTTTATGGGATTCCTCCAACGCGCCTCCAGACCCAGCAGCAATACGCGGTTCTCTAGGGGCAACCATCCTAGGCCCCACAGACGAGTTCATCGTTAGTGAGAATGCGGATTTGCTCGCTCCGCCTAGCACAGACCATGGCTCTGTGTAAGTCATATTTACAATCAATATATCTTCGTTTGTTGACGTCTGGTAATCGCAGCTCGAATGCAAAGTGGCCCTTCAGTTTGAGTCACAATCGTCTCCAAACCGGAGGCTGGGCCCGTCAAGAGAACAGTCGGTATATTCATTTGTCACATGAAGGCCATATACTAACGTGAAGGTATCTCTTCAAAGCCGATGTGATGCCCATTGCAACAGGTAAACAGCGGCACATGCTTCGACTCGGTTCGTAGTTTCTGACAATATTCTTATAGAAATGGCCGGCGTTAATATGAGATTGGAGGCTGGAGCCATTCGGTAGGCCTTTCTATGTTACTTTTCCTTCCAAGTGTTCTTACAATGATTTTTGAACAGCGAACTCCATTGGCACAAGACCCCCGAGGTAATGTGTTTATGTCTCTGTGGTAAATTAAGCTAATCACAAATAAACTCCTCACACAGTGGGCCTACGTGATTAAGGGCAACACTCAAGTTACGTCGGTCGACTCTCAAGGCAGAAACTTCATTTCCACCTTGGTGACGCAACTTCTCAACGGGTTAGTTGCGATTTATTGAACAATATACGTAGGGACCTGGTGATCTTTGGTACTTCCCAGCTGGCATCCCCCATTCTCTCCAGGCGACCGCGGACGACCCAGATGGCTCTGAATTTCTCCTGGTAAGGATATCAACCTTCCAGTGGATGCCGCCTGCTTAACGATCTCCTTCGCAGGTTTTCAACAACGGTGCATTCAGCGAAGATTCGACCTTCTTGGTAAAGTTTACTTCATTTCGTCGTAATCAAGACTTACCAAAATTCCAGTTGACGGACTGGCTATCTCATGTACCTGCAGAGGGTGAGTAATTACCCATAAAATAGAATTCCCCAGAAATTACTCATAACAACTATTCATAGTCCTCGCAAAGAACTTCCAGACGTATGGATACACCCTGTCCCTAATTGGAAACCAAATTGACGCGCTATTTATATAAACAGGGACCTCTCCGCATTTGCCCACATTCCGGCGCAGGAGCTTTACATCTTTCCCAGCAGTGCGTCCTGAGACTAACATTCATTTCTTTTTCATTCGTTAACCACGTCACATAGCCCCTCCATCTGACGGCAACTCGAGCCTTCCTGAGAGCCCTAATGGACTTATACCAAACTCATTCGCTTTCAAATTTTCGCAAGTGCAAGCTACCAAGTTGAACGGAGGCTCCGTCAAGATCGTCGACTCCCGTTCATTCACCATTTCCACCACTATCGCTGCGGCCGAGGTTACCGTTGAGCCTGGTGCGATCAGGTGAGTTGGCTAAACAGTGGCGCTATACTTTACTAACAGGCATCGATAACTTAGAGAGCTCCACGTAAGTGTGACTGTCGTAACCTTGCTCTTTCCAAGATGCTTATTTGTTCTAGTGGCACCCCACTCAAGATGAATGGACCTTCTTCCTGTGTGTTGAACTTTTTTCTCCTTCCTTATCAATGCGTTAACATATTTTCACTATTCAGTGAGGGCCAAGGCCGTGTCACCGTCTTCGCCGCTCAATCCAACTCTAGGACATTCAACTACGTGGTTAGTATATTGCTTCGCACGCAGCCAATTGCTTCGTACTTACCCACACCACCTTATACAGGCCGGAGATGTTGGTAAGAGCTGCATGCATATATAACGATAATGACGCCTTAACCCCATCACCAGGCTACGTCCCCGCTAGCATGGGTAAGCTCACATTCTATGCCTTCCATTCAATCGATGGTCACTAATCATTGTATCAGGACATTACGTGGAGAACACCGGCAATAGTACGCTGAAATTCCTCGAAATCTTCAACACGGGTAGGAGCTCTTTGAATTTTGTTAGGGCTCAATATTAAATTATTTTCCCAGATATGTTCGAGGATATTAGTCTCAGCACGGTATGTTTGTGATATAATCAAGGTTCTATCATTGGCTCATAACGTTCGATTTCAAAGTGGCTCGCTTTGACTCCCCCGGAGCTTGTCAAGGCCCATCTCGGCTTCTCCGATGAGACGATATCGCATCTCTCCAAGACGGAACAGATAGTCGTCGGTCCCGCCTCCAGCGCGTGATACAGAAGGTACACACGTTCTATTTCCTGTACTTACGGACCTTTGTATTATTTTTACGAGCGGTACGATAAAAATAAAGAACAAGTCCTCTATTCTTAACCTTGGATATATTGAGCAGGAGAACTTCGTCGTCTGATAACGAATTCATTGGATGCTGAAGCACTGAAGGGACGAACCCCAAACTATGAGACGGCGATCAGCTGGAAGTCCCCATGTTCGAAAAAATTAATGAATAGCTCAGGTCAGCGGATAGACTGCAGCCAGCTGTTTCCTTTGGCCCAGAGGCTCAGAAGCACAAGATAACAAGGATAGGAATCTCAAGCCTCAAGATCAATAACCTTAAAAATCAGCCTCAAGTAGAGCAAAGTACCCCGACATTCGAAGCTACAATTGCAGTGCCCGTGGATTTAACATCAGGGTTTTCCAAATATGCGCGAGAGTTAGGGACAACATACCACAGGCACGGCGACTTCCCAGAGCCTTATCTCTAGTGCGTGAGAAGCCACTAAGTCAGCGTCATCATACATCTCGAAAATAAGTGTCATGAGGTAGCGGCCACGAAGACCGGACAGAACATATGATGATTTGGGGGCGCGCGAGCCATCGCCGGAAATACTAGCATTGCCGCCGCTCTTTTCCCGGAGGTTGACTGATCTCATCGAGCGAGCGAGCGGCTAGTTCTGAAGGATACCGCATCCAGAGAAAGATGTGAGTCGGATGATAGCCCAGGAGAACAGCGGCATTGAATGTGGCCAGCAGAGTTGTATTTATGATTACCCAAAGGGATTGCGGCTCGACGCCGGCTGTAGATGCTTATTGGCATCATGCCGAGATTCAGAGGGATGTGCCGTGCAGGTTATGTATAGTCAGGCGTCAAGGTCAAGCTTCATGAGGCAGACATGTTTGTCAGAGTACTAGTAGCTTGCCTCATAGGCGATTACATCGCATATCCCATTCGGAGAAAGATAACCCAACCTCGTGGGATTCGCACAAACAGCTGTTATATCCCAGAGAAAACAACAGAGGCCGTTTTATCCCAAAAAATAGCGAGGAGGTCTGGAAGTCCTGTATTTGTTTCGTGTCAAGTAGGCTCAATGTTCATGTCGAGTGAGCCCTGAGGAGGTCAAGAGAGTAAGAGACTCGAAAGAGTAAGGCTTAAAATGCAGGTGATTAAGTCGAAAATAGATGGACATCCACGAAGGAAGTAGTCGTCGACGATGGGCATAGATATCGGAAGTTTTGGTGAGATTGGACGAGGAAATGATGGATCCAGCAATAAGTTGATTTTTGCTACAGGGGAAAGTGGACGATACGGAAGGCCGTCTTTTTTCCAAGGAGTGGTGACAAGGTTTCGGAGCAGACTCACAGAGGTCCTGGTGGGGAAGGAAGGGCTTATTGGTCCACGTGCTGGCACATAGCGCCCGACATTGCGTGTCGGTCGCACAAATGTGTGAGGAACAGAATAGTCAGCATCAAGAAAAACGAGGGAGCTGAGAGGCCTTTCGCACAGATAGTCGCCGAGGTTTAGTGGATCCAGAGAGCGGGGAGCTGGAGAAAAATTGTCTTGTCGACCAGCCATCATATCTAGTCACTGCCACGAGATAAACAGAATAACGCAAGAAACTGTGACACGAAGGACTGCGTGATGCTGGAATTCCCAGCGGGGCGTCAAGGAGAGGCCAATGAGGCCCTTGCGATGGGCGCTGAGCCCCCACTTTATATGCCAGCTGAGCCAGAGAGTATGTTTGGAAAGGGGGCCCTTTTATCAGCGCTAGACGGAGAAAACAAGTGGCAATTCATCTCAGGCGGCCAGAACGAGGCATGAAGCGGAGATCACATTCTCCGAAACCATCACAACAACGAACTACATTTCTACCCAGATCTATCTACTCGCTCGCCAGCGACGTAGCAGGCAGGTGAGCGATCTCCTGGCCGATTCGACAGATTTGCTTCATTCGAGATACAGGTGGCAGAGATCCCCGTATGGGGTGGGCTGTTGATATTTGTGGCCGACACGAGACACAGCGGCCTCATCCCCCTTGAGGCTACAAGGTCGGTGAGCTTCCAGCCAGAAGATTAGCTCTGAAAACTGACAAGATCTGAAGGATAAGGTTGCTCGATAAAGACCAAGACCAGATCGTCATAAACGACTACTTCATCTGTGCCGGGAATTAGGAAGTTGACGAAGTTGTGAGGATTGGTTGGAGATATCGAGGTGAGTTCATTGGTTCCGGATAAATCGCCAACCTTAATTGTTCCCCAATGACTTGTCTCTTCCTTTTCAACGGCATCCAAACGACCTGTAGATTCTCCAGGAGTTATATGAGATCCGCAATCCACGTCAGCTGTTCGCCGTTGGATCTCTGGTGCGGATGAAGGCCCGACTCCATCTAAATTTCGTACTTCAGACCCGAAGAGACGATTTTAACTGCTCCAGATTTACCTGCTTCCGAAATGGGTAGCGGGACACGATGCCATCCAGCATGCTGTCGGTGAATCTGGCTGCCATCTCTGAGGATATTTGCGTCATTCTTGGGTGGCGAGATGGCAGTCCCTTCGTGGCCGATGATCTTAATTTTGCCTCCCCCAACATTTCTGATCGCTGGTGTATCCAGATAATCGGCTTGTTGGTCACCATGAGCGCGATCGTTGCTATTATCCCACCTACCTCTTACTGATATTTCAGGGTCTACGCTGACATCAGGTGCCTCTTCTTGATTTAGTGCATTCGGCATGCGAAGGGAGGATGGGAAGGATGCCACTTGGGTCGCTTGGATTTCTGGGAAACCTTTGTGAGCTCCCAGATGCCTTTCATTTTCAATCATTAGATTCGGATTCGCTGAAGCTACTTCGTCATCAGATTTTTGAAGGCTAGAAATTTGTGCCGCAGTTTGCGGCGAACCATTGGAATGAACGGTATTGGTCCCCAAAATAGCGCCACTTGATGAAGATAAAATGGGAAATAACGCAGTGGGCCCAGGCATCTCTACGAGGACATCCTTGTTTTGAATATGGTCGCCGGAAGATAGATCGCTTTCGTCATCGTCAAAGTCAAATGAGGCCATAGTGTGAGTCGCATCTCCAGCAGCACGAGATATCAATTGATGACTTCGGAGCCTCATGTCGACAGCAGTTAGTTGTAGTTCTCCAAAAGTATCCCAGATCGATGGACGATGGGTACTTGCGGAAAAGAATGCCCGTATGGAGTTCGGAATAGATGCTCGAATATCCTTCAGTTCTTTGAACGTAGCCGGATTTCCATCGGCGAGTCCGGAGAAAGATCTAAGCGATTATCTGGTTTTTCAACGGCAAGCTTACTCTTGAAGCTCCAGATCGCTAAGGGCCATGAACTTGGGTCACGGCAGATCTGTATTCTGAATGAACCGAATGCCAAACTCTATCTCTGCCCTGGAAGTGGAACCACGAATCGCTGATACTAGTTCATGTGAATCGAAATCGATATCGAAAATCTAAGCGATGGTACGTTAACAACTTTCGGGAAAAAGAGCTCCAGAAAGTGATAATGAAAGCTCACAGGTGTTCGCGGCGGGACATGAAAAAAATTCATCGGTACATGTTGGCCTGAGGTCTGCAAGGTCAATTTTCGTTCCCTCGAGAGCATGATGTTTATCGAATTGCGTGCAAAGTGGTCGAGTTGTTGGTATTTGCCCTTCGTCGATGCCTTTTTATCCATTTCATCGAGCGCATGCATCCAGACATGAGGCGGACTCAAGGCTGCAGAAGTCCCTCTAATACCGATAATACATTCTTCCGCAGCCTGATCCTAGAGTTAACGCTTCCGACAACCATGAGGCCAACAACAAGCGCCCAGATAACAATCACTGCAAAAATCAGTAGAACCGTCTGTGAACGGCAGATTGGCTGTACCGTATTGATTGCGTATTGATCAAAAAAAATGCATAGTAAAACTTTTGAAATAGCAGATCAAGTTCGAACCTCTGGAGTTTGATCAACCCGAGCTTGGTGACCGATAATGAAGATATTGAGTAATTTTCTGGACCCTACGTTGGCGCAGAAGCGTTCAAAATGTGCAAGGCAGGATATTTGACGAAATGAGGTATAAGTGCGGACTTAGAGCGGGTTTGACCGTACAGCCTTCTGTGACGCGCTTGTGACTTTAGGTATTTAATATCCCCCTTGAGCAAGTCTCCTTCCATCTAAATGTTTTTATAAACAGGAGGTTCGTCGAATAAATACAATTTCCCATGACGAATACCGAGATCTACAGATCTTTATACAGAGAGATTTAGGTCTCCTTTACCGGCTTGAACGATGGTTTCACGCTGCACTTTGACACGGAGATCGGAACGCTACTAATAAAAGGTACGTATTAGATGACCGGATTAGTCGAGTTAGTACAGGGAGAAGCCGCGACACACCTGGTCTCTATGTTCGGAATTTATCTTGTTGAGTACAATTGCATTATTCGGAGGATTTCTTGAGCCATCAGTAAGGCTGGAGAAGACATTGATCACATTGCTATCATCGTCCCGGCGTCCTCGAATAAAGCTGCGAGCATTCAGGTTCACCAACAGCGTGTTGAAATATAACGTTGCCAACGGAAAGTCGAGGATACAGAACCATAGCTCTTGAGGATATCTGGCGACCTAAGGTCAGATAAATATGCAAATATTTGAAGAGATGACTTCGTTAGGCACAGAGACTGCACTAAATTTGGCCTACCACTCACCAATACCAAAACACAGGTGGCAGAGAGAGCGCTAAGTAGGCCACTGCTCACAGTGACCATGAGAGTCCGATGTACTAATTTCCTCGATCTGCCAAGCGAACGATCAAGTTAATTTTTTGCGCTGACTGAAATAGTGTAAGACCCGACCTTGTGAACTTCGGATTGGATTTTCGGAGAAGATAAACCATCCCACATGCAATAAGAATATCGACCGCTGCAGCTGCACTTCGAATACTGATGTTGAGGGCCAGCTCGAGCGGAGTTGTCAGTGCAGATAAGTCGCTTCCACGATACCTAATGGGCTCGAATTAACAGGCACAGGAATCTAAAAATAACGAAACGCGCCCTTTGATTTCATACGCTAGTCCTTCAGTTAATACCAATTGAAGAGGAGCTTGTGAAATAAGTTCAGTACTCACCAACTACACAACCATCATTCAAATGAAGAGGATTGAGCATAATTCAAGAGCGAAGCAGGAGGAGTTATTACCCAGTTCCACGCAGGCCAGGATGACCTACTCGCGAAGCATAAGTATGCATCAGGATACCCCATAATTGACACTTATGGACACCGAAAGACTGACCACAACGGCGAGGTAAACGTTTATATAAAAGCTTCGCAGTCGGGAGGTACTAGTGCCATTTCCAACTGTGAATGCTTTCATAATGCAAAGCTATTTGATATCTGTAATAGTGCTTACAGACGTAGATTCTTCGTGCGAGATACATCTGGACCGTGAAGATCATCAAGTGCTGGGAATTACAGTTAGTCCTGTAAACCGTGGTACGCAAATTGGATGCTCACCCCGATCCATATATGATGCTATTGAAATAAAATGGAATTAATTCAGTTCGGTCGCGATTTTGGTGGAAGTCTCACCATAATTCCTCTGGAGAAAATTCATTGAGATATTTACGGAAGTTGCTTGGTTTAAAGCAGAAAAAATACGAACATTTGGATCTTTCCTAGATTTACAAGACTTCCGTACTTTTTAACGAAGGTGTTCCAGCCTGTAAAACTACTATAGATATGTGAATCCCTTCTCTGATCAACGTATTCACTTACATCCGATAACGAGTGAGATCTGATTTGCAGTGTCCGCTAACCTATATATTCAGACCAAAGGTTATGAGCTTGTAGTATGCAAAAAATTAAAGACGTACCATAGAGCCAACATCTAAGAAGCAAGTGAGTGAAGTACTCTATATCCACTCCCACAACAGAAAGAACTCACAATTGTCTTCGAGATGTTTGCATCTGCGTCGCTGTGTTAAGCGCTGTCATTAGCAACTACAATTCAGGATTATTCACACGAGATACCTCATAGAATATATGAAGCTGGTGAATTGAAAATCGTTAGTGACTAGAGTGCAGAGTTTGAAATCAGACAACGGACTCACGTTTGAAGAGACGAAACGCCATACAGAGCGAAGGAAAAGAGGAGTCCGATCAAAACTGCACCATAAGTAGCAGTAACGTCCAGAATAATTGGATTTTCAAAGATCGTAGGAGGCGTGGTGGTAGAATTCATGACAGCGGGAAACACAGGGTCTGAAGGTGCTGTAATCGTGGTCAGCCTTATGAGAGGATAAACCAAATCCTACCTGTGCACACAGATGTACTCTATCGTTGCATACCATGGCACCCACAGCGCTGCAATTGGAAGCGAACTACCTTAGAATTCTACGTTGGGTGGAGATGTTGCCTTCCGTGTAGAAAGGATCAGGTGTCGCATATTCAGACTCGGCGGTTTCAATTCCCCCAAGGGAATCTGTAGTACTGGACTAGAGTGCAAGGATGCATTTGTCCCCGTCATTTATCTCAGTCAAGGTCAACAACATTCATCGGAGCATGAGTCCGATTGCGCGATTCCTCTTTGGGGTCATCCGTATCGTCTTTGACCACCCCTTCTCTTCCGGGTAAGTAGCTTCAGTCCTTTTATTAATGACTTCTATACTCGGAGAGGTACTTGAGTCCTTGTGAGGCCCGCGAAACTTAACAAGACAAGGATACTCCGCTTGTCAATCAATCTTAGGACTATTGTGGTTCTGATATTGATAGGCTGAATGGATTCATGAAGCAACTGTGCATGTGCAAAGCGTGGTGCGAAGCTTGATGCTTTTCGCCCACTGGACATGGGAAATATGGCGCCTTTACGCGTGGTGCGTTATCTGATTACAAGGTGCATTGACAATGCTTATCTGACAATTTGACAATTTCCTTTTTGATTAAAACAGAAAGCTCCTACACTAGTAATATGTCTCTCAGATAACATTAAGAGATTACAGCCACAGATCTTTACGCACTGCTTTAGCACGCAGAAAATGGCAAAGTGCACTGCTAAATTTAGGCACTTGCCTGTTTGAGAACGCTGGACCCACAATTCGACCCACACGAGCACCGGAAGTGATTTACCCACGGGGTTCTAAGCATGCGACCCAACCGTAGTTTCCATTTGGCTCGTTTGTGTGTTCATTGCGGCTCCTAGATATATCCCAGATATTCAACTACTCATCTTTACAGCAGTACGTGGGGTTATCGTTGAGAAAATCGGAGTTTTATGCTGTCCATTTAGCGTCTGTAGGTGCCTCTTTGATAGTTCTTCTTTTTGACGTCGATGGGTTCTTCTTGCAACGCCAGCGATGTCTACGGTCTCACAGTATGAATAATTCCCCGATATTTTGGTAGTACCACAAGGGAAGCTATAAATAAGACCGTTTGTAGGACAGCGCATCGCAACGACAACCAAGAACCACCTCTTCACTTATGAATCTCAACACACTAACTGTCAGTCCAGGTGTAGAGCTAGCGTACACAGACACTGGCGCCCCATCAAATTATCCATATACCACTATTTTTGCAATCCATGGTATAATATTTTCAAATCGTACGTTTTCAACGCTCATCATCACCAGAGTTCGTGCTCACCGAACCATTTTGCTCGTAGTGGTCTTCGGAAAAGTACAAGCGGTGGCGCTTTCCAAAGGGTTCGCTTTGTAGCCATTAGTCGCCGAGGCTTCCCGGGATCTACGCCTTACAGACCCGAGGAGATCAGTACCATCATCAATGCTGAAGAAACGCCAGAAAATAAATACCAATTCATGGAGGCACGCGGACAAGAGATTGCATCCTTCATTGACATCTTTGCATCGAAGTTTAAGTTGCCTCCAACTTCTAGAGATAAGGCCGGAGGTAGCATCTTACTTGGGTGGTCCCAAGGTGCCCAATACGCATCGGCGGCTATCGCGTTTTCGCCTTCGCTGCCTAGTGATGTTCGCGCCAGGTTACGCGCCCACATCCGCTCAGTCGTGTTTTATGGTGCGTGCCATTCACATCACTGGTGTTTGATGTTAACCGTCTGATAACATTTACTGATGTTGCAGAACCACCTCCGGTGACTTTTGGTCTTCCGGACGCGGAGAAGAACTGGATGCCTATATTTGATGTCACCATCCCAGAAGCGCTCCGCATCCAAATGGTGGCGCAATGGATCACATCGTACTTCAACCATGGTGATCTCACGAAGCGCGATCTAAACGCGCTTGAGTATGTGGTGCCAGCGACAGATAAGATACCGTCCATTTTCAACGACACAAAAGGCCTTGAGTGCTATAGCCAAGATGCCATATTGGACGTACCATTATTTGCATTTGCGGAGCAGTTCAAAGCCACTTATCGCAAAGCAATCGGAAGCGCGGAAGTCATTCAGCTCTTCCCTGATGTGAACATCGTGTTCTTAGTGGGCGAGAATAGTCCGTCGTTTGCGTGGACCGGTCTTTGGGCAGTTCAAGATGACCAGAAAGAGATCGGCTCTCCGAAGGCGATTCACTACAACGTGATCCCTGGAGCAAATCACCTTGTGAGTATAATTTCTTGGGCTTTTCCACATCCAGAGCTTAATCATCTCTAGGTGCACTGGGATAATCCGGAGAAGGCTTTAGAGGTCTTCACGAGCAAGCTGTGAAGGGAGGTTCAGCAGAATGGGCATCGATGAATATTTATGATTGTCTTCTCTTGCTTTCTTGTCAAAACGCCTAATCCAGAATATACCTCGACTGAATTCATCTAAAAATAAGGTATAGATTCTTCATAAGATCTATCTCCATTGAAAGAAGAGCGACTTTTACTCAGCAACAGCAGGCTTCTCGTCCACTCTTTTATCCTCCTCGTCTTTCCCTACCCTGACCGGCAAGCCCGCGAACTTGGACCGTAAATTTTGATACTTCCGCCTCTGCGCCACGCTGACACTCGGGCTGACTTTATCTAGCGCCTTGACAAAGTCCGCCACGGTGACGACAACCTTGGGGCTCTCCGCGCCGTCGTCCATGTCGTCAAGTGCACCGAGCGTACGCTTCAAAGCTGTCACACCACCCTCCCTGACCAATGCAGCCAGATCTGCCCCGCTATACCCTAAGCACCTCTCGGCGACGAGGTTCTCGATGTCCGCTCTGGTTCCCTCCACAGACAAGGATGAGTTGTCTAGTGGAACATTGCGCATAAGCGTGCGTAGAATCTCCACTTGTTCGGAGGGTGTGGGCAGGTCGACGTAGAGCAGCTTATCGAGGCGCCCTGGACGAACCATGGCAGGATCAATCATGTCGGGCCGGTTAGTGGCAGCGATGACGTAGACGCTTTTGCGTGCGTCGAGGCCATCTAGCTCGGTAAGGAGTGTGTTGACAACACGAGCTGATGATTCGGACTAGGTGATGCTGTTTAGGGATAGATACTCGAGATTGAAGCGCAAAAGAGCTTACAAGGTTATCGTCACGTCTCGGAACGAGGGCATCGAGCTCGTCGAAAAAGATGACGCAGGGGGCTGAAGCGCGAGCACGCGAGAAAACTTGCCGCACCGCGCGTTCACTTTCACCAACGTACTAGGGGTGAAGCATAAGTATCTGTCTTGGGGTCGAAAGTGATGGCTAATCGATATACCTTGTTCAGTAACTCGGGCCCTTTAACGCTAATGAAGTTTGCTCTTGATTCGTTAGCCACAGCTTTTGCGAGCAGTGTTTTACCGCATCCAGGGGGACCCCACAGAAGCACTCCACAGGGTGCCTCAATACCAACGGCAATGAATAGCTCCGGCCTCTTGATAGGTTGAACGATAGCCATATGCAATTCTTCCCGTGTAGAATGGAGAGCGCCGATATCTGCCCATGTCACATCAGGGACAGTAGCGAAGCCTTCCCGTTTAGATGATGGCTGCACTTGCTTTAGCGCAAGAGTAAAGTCGGAAGAGGTGATACAGATTGGAGCTAACTGTGCCTCCGAAAGTGGGTCGGGATGAGCAATAAGGAAATGGGCGATAGAGCCCGTAGGGACGAGGGACAATAGGCTGGAAAAATGCGACATTTTTGCGACAGGGACATCGAATGTAGGTTGTGGGGTGGGTATAGGGAGCGGATCAACAGCCATAGAGACATCCTGGTCACCTTCGCCATTTGGGAAGGGGACAGGATCAGGAAGAGTGAGGGTTCCATCGGACAGTTGTTTGAATATTCGCTTGACGGCGATGATGCCAGCTGCGCCTGTCAGCGCTGCAAGATCAGCACCAACATAGCCAGGGGTGGCTTTTGCGAGGGCAGTGAAGTCAAAGTCGCCTTCGAGCCGCAGTTTTGAGCACAGAACCTGAAGAATCCTATTTCTACATGAGAAGCGCTATCTTAGCCTGGAACATGGAACGTACTTCGCTCGGCCTTCATCATCGGGGACGCCCATGCTAATCTCATGGTCGAATCTGCCTGCTCGGCGTAGTGCTGCATCCAAAGAGTCAGGTCGATTAGTCGCACCTATGACGATAATAGGTTTGTTATCGGTTTTCTCCCAAGATAGATCTGGATGCGCATCAGATTTTATTCGAAAGTCCGTTGTACAAGGCGTACCGTCCATGCAAGTGAGAAATTGAGCAACGATCCGTCTCTCCATCTCCCGTTGGGCACTCTCTCGTTTTGGTGTGATTGCGTCGATTTCATCAATGAACAAAAGGCAAGGAGCGACACGCTGAAAAAGAATTGTTACAAGACACACAAATTCGGAGAAAATGGCTTACCTTGGCCTCCTCAAATGTATCCCTAAGAGTCCTCTCAGATTCTCCCGACATGCCAGAGACTATTGAAGGCGCAGAGATACTGATAAAGGGCACTCCGAGTTCCTATGGCATCGTCAGAACAAATGCTGGAAAACGATAAAACTCAACGCACCCCCGCCATTGCATGAGCTAGTAGCGTCTTTCCACATCCAGGTGGACCATGTAGCAACACTCCGCGAGGTGGCTGAACACCAGTGTGCAGGTAGACTTCAGGATGGCAAAGCGGCATCGCGACGAGCTCTAACATCTTCTCTATGCATGGCTCCACCCCTCCAAGATCAGTCAAACGTGCAGTTGGTGGAGTATGGTCTTTCCCGGGCGTTCCTGTAGGGTTTATAGCAGTTTTTGACCGTTTACTGCTGCCTTCAACAGCGCGAGTCGATCGAATTTTACGTTTGCCCGCTACAGCTGGTGAATCCACATCGGCGTCTCCGTTGATGATTGGAGAATCGGTCAGAGGCTGCGTCGAAGGTCCTGCTGTCTGCGCGTCGTCAGCTCCGGGTGTTAATGGGGTCGAGGATCCAGATAATGCAGGAGAGTTTAAATTCAGTTTATTTCTTCGCTGCGTAGACCAAAGTCCTTGCATATTTCGATTGAGTGAGTTTGGGCCCTGTCTGCGTTTCCATCAATGAACCTATCGGCAATATCATGTTATTCACGTACTGTAGTTTCCATATCTTCGCTCGTTTCGTTAATAACTTGACAGTTATGACTGAGGAGACTCGAAGAACTCTTCGACGATGGCGATGAACCAAATTTTGATGTTTGGCGCTTACCTCAGATCCAAACAACTCCTCCCATGCTAACTTTTGGCCTGAGTATGTATCTCCAAACTTTCTCTTTTCAACCCCGACATGGACATGTCGTCAATATCATGGCTTTTCTTTCTCTCTCACGAAGCTATTGCGGGATCTAAGACTCTTTTAGAACTCTCATCGCGTACTGGTCTTGGGCCGAGGGATCTGCCACGTCACTCGAATACTTTTCTGCATCAAAATCCATCCAGACGCTGCTTCAGACTTCAATATCGAGCAGTATGCTTTGCTTTCCATAGAAGTTGTCTATCGCTCCACACGCAAAAGGAATCTTTTATTTCATCTGGGAAAGATAACGAATGCACTTTCTCGCCTCCTGGTCCTACTGCGGTCGTACTCTATCATCACCGACGCTTCTCTCCATACAAGTGGAGCACGGCTACTCATTACTCAGGGTCAAACCCTTTTGAGAGATTTTCATTTGTAAAGTTCTCCTGTCAGGAAATGGGCATGAGACCCCCAGAATGATATGATTGACATCGTGGCGTCTCCTTCCAGCGCTTTCGGGGAGCAGCGCCTTGCAAGCAAACGGATCCTGACCGCTTTGGGATGACTCAAAGAAACTCTTTTTCTGGGAAGATGTGGCCTGAAGCTACGTACAGGATCAAGTATAAAACATCTTGCCTCTATCGATGGCCTCATCCTCATCTCAGAGTCAACTATGTCTTCTGAAGACGAAAAGCTCGGGAAAGACCCTTACTCGTCCCAGCTGATGGAAGTCAACCCTGCCGACTTCGAGGCTGTAGAAGACTACACTAAACACAACAATGTTGAAGTACGTCCAATGCAATTTTTTGAAAAGCACGACGAAGCTCTCGACCTATTGGAGTCCAATGGTCAAAAGATCACATACGTTTCCGCACAAGATGACGCAAGAGTTTTGCGGAAAATTGACAGAAAGTACGGATTTAAAACACATCTCTCACTTTTTTGCGTCTAACATTGACATTCTTGCAGTATTATGCCTATACTGCTTGTGTTAAATGTTTTTCAGTGTATGTTCACTTTCTCTTAGTCTTTGACATTCATTTTGACCATGAAATTACCTAGACCTGGACAAACAAATGCTTAATCTCTCATCTGTATTCGGCCTCTCTCGCGAAACTGGCCTCGTAGGCGATGACTACTCCCTCCTTGGATCTATCGTATAGTATGCGTTCAATTCTTATTCATAAATACCAGGCGCTTAAAACATCCCAAGTATCGCCGAACTTATATTCCAGCCACTCTCCGCGTACTTGCTCGTCAAACTCAGGGTGTCAAGATATGCCCCAATAATTGTAACCTGCTGGGGGATTACCCTGACATGCATGGCTGCTGCGCGACATTTCCATGCGCTTCTAATTTCCCGTTTCTTTGTGAGTTTGTCTATCCTCTGAATCTAAGCAGCTTCAGACGGCCTCCAACTAATCTTTTGCGCGATCCCTTGCAAAGCTCGGAGTGTGTGAAGCCTCTATGTATGGCGTCGTCGCCCTCACAATCCAGACCTGGTATCGAAGACGCGAACAAGGAGTCCGCATTGCCAGTATGTTAACCAACCATGAAAAGTTTCGTTAATTGCTCATATTTTTTTTTGCAATATACAGTTTGTTATTCCAATACAGGTTTGGGGAATATTATTGGAACACTCATCATGTTTGGGGTCGGGCATATCAAATCCTCGTTGTATTCTTATCAAATTGCCTCACTCATACTTGGAGGAATGACTATAGCGGTGGGGTTGCTCTCGTGCGTATCTCTCAGTCTCCAATCATGTATCTCCAATCAATTCGATGCCGTCGTAGGTTCTCTCTCTTTCCTGAGAACCCAGTGCGATCCAAATTTTTGACGAGGGAAGAAAAACTTGTTGCGGTAGAAGTGAGTTGTTTCATCGTACTTGAGTCATTCAGGTGCACCATGCTGATCATACTATCTAATTGTATTAGCGAATTCGTGCTAATCAGCAAGGGTTAGAGGTGAAAGTTTTCAAGGTCGAGCAGGTCTATGAAATGATTTGCGACATAAAAAGCTGGTGTTGGATTTTGATCTCTGTTGCCGCCTCTATCCCTGGGGCCGGTATTAGCACCTTCGGACCTCTGATCATACGAGGATTTGGGTTTGATGCGTTGGTATATTTCTACATGGAACTGGATGGAAGCTGACGGTTTGATGCAGGGATGCAGTTATGCTATTGTTACTGCCGTACGGCGTCATGCAGCTGTGCTGGCTAACTCTCGCCTTTGTACGATCCCACGTATCCCAATGATTCCTCGGTTATGCTAATGATGCTTGTTTTATATATGCAGTGGGCAAATCAACGTTTCCACACGAAGTGGATCATAATCGTTCTTTGCATGATCCCATGCCTGGTTTCCACCAGTAAGTTCAGTCATTTTTTTTCTGTCCGCCGTGCAGCCTTTCTGAGTTTCGCTCTACAGCCATCCTTCTCTGCATGGGGCGTACAAAGAAAGACCAACCCATCCTCCTATTTGCCTTCTATTTGTTATCGCCATTCAACAGCGTTGTTCCAACTGTCGTTAATTGGCAAACATCAAATGTTGCTGGTCACACGAAGAAAAATGCGGTACGCGTTATTTAAGAAATTAGATATCTAGTGTGATAGCTGAGTCGTCGTTGTAATGATGTTCTGCGCAGACAACTGCCTTGATGGCGATGGGCATCATGTCTGGGCATATCGTGAGTAATGACTGTCCCGCAGATTTGCTCAAAGTCAAGAGATAGGTAAATTTACTCTGCCTTTAGATCGGCCCACTGCTGTTTAACAGTCAAGATAAACCGTATTATCGTCGAGGTACGCCTTTCTCTCATGATTCCGCCTTTCGTAATGAGACCCTGTGATCAGGAATTATATCAATGATGTCTTGCTTCGGTGCGTCCGTAATCATGGCACTCGGACTTGTTATCTACCTTCGATACCTCAACGAGCGGAATCGAAAACACCGAATTGCCAGAGGCAAAGGTAGGGCTTTAATTGTATGTTGTTCTAGTCAAACCTCTCATGACCTTTCCCAGCGGGCAAAATTGTCGATTATTCCATGCTCAGCGCTGCTGCTGCTGAAGGAGAACATGCGAAGAATCTCAATTCTGACACCGGAAAGCATGCTTTCGATGATTTGACGGATCTGCAGAATGATGAGTTCATTGTATGTTTTCTGATTACTTCCTCTGAATTTTTACTCGATGCTGATTAATTATTTCTGGTTTTTCAGTACGTCTATTGATGACTTTCCAATGTACTTTCTACAATGACCTTCGTACGATGTATTATACAAGTATATAATCCTTCCCAATACACTGGGTGATTGTTGTACCTTTTCAAAAAGAATTTCCACCCAAAGTGCCTTCCTGTACTTTTTATAATATTTTATCCAGTATCTTCCATCTGCGTTTTCAGGGGCGTTTACGCGTTTTTGAGGCAGCCGGACATTACCGAATCCTCCTATTCTAGCGAACTGCCCAAGAACTGCCTTTTCAACACTTCGACCCAACTTTCATCTCGTCGCCTTGAAATATTCAAAATGAGCGCCAGACAGCCATTCTTTCCTCAAGCTCCAGCACGATCAGAGGCACGCCCTAGCTTCACACCCGACCCTGCGAGCTCATTGCACGCTGGCGCAAAACCAGGCGCTGAACAGCCAGAACAACAAAGGCGCCAGTCGAACAACCCATTCTCGAATCGCCAGGAAAAGCCCAAATCTACTACTTCTGGTCTGGGCATGTTAAAAAGGAGGCCCTCTGGCGCTGATAAAGTAGCTCTGGTACCAGGAGCCATGGGCATCAACGCCACCAGACCTGGTACTGCTGATCCTTATTCGAATTCGCGGGCATTTCAGCCTCAAGTTCCGCTCATGGCTCCAACGCCTCAGAAACCTTCCCATGCCGCTCCATCTCTTTTGACGCAGATTCCGACGCCTTTTCCTAGCTCAGGAGCGCCGGCGGCATTCAAAGTTCCCTTTGCCTCAGACTCCAAAAATGCGGACATGAATACGGACAAAAACGCGCATATATCCACCTTAGATGCAAATCCAGCATTCAAAATACCAAATAGTGGTGACTTTTGTTCATTTATGTTGTGTACATCTAACTAACGACGATTCTAAGACGATTTCCATCCACAAAACATCAGGTTCCGCCCTGCTTCTCGTGCAAATGGTCCACAACGCGTTCCTATTGATCAAGGCCCACCCATGCTCAATTCTTACAACAAGAGAGCCAGAGATACAGACGACAGCGGTGATAGCCCACCTGGAAATCAGGTGAAACGCTTCAAGGGTCGTGATCAAAGCGAGCCTTTGCAGGAACATGTCCGTTATTCTCTTTCAGTGTCTTTATATGCGGTAACTGAGCAGCCAGCATTAGGATATGCGACATAAAACCCACTCTCCCACTATCACAGACCGGCCGAGCTCTGGCTTATCCCATTCCATGGGTCGCTCTGAACGCACAAGCCCAGATTCGCATCGTCATCCTGTGCAGGAGTATCAGCATCAGGCGTCGCCCCCGAACTTCAAGGGTTATTCGCAATACGACACGTCTATGCCCCAATCGAGCCCTGAAGTCAGAGCGCTGCAGAAGCTCCTCGGGACCGATCCCGATGCGTATGTGAAGAACCATATGGATGCTTACGAGGAGATGATCAATAGGTGGACAAATTGTACAATAGAAGAATGGAAAGCGGGTGCGAATGGTGCGATTTTCTTCCCCTTTCCATTCTGGCCCTTGACTTATGGACCGATTTTTTTCTTCTTCTAGAAATCGCAGCCGAGTACCACAAGTTGCTCGACCATGTGAGTTCTTTTCCGTCTTGAAGCATGAACAATACACTCATACCATCGTCTCATGAGGTCAAAACTTACGTCGAGTACGCCTCCAAGTTCATCACCTTTCTGCGATATGACTGCTTAAAACCGTCTTCGTCTTTAGCACGAAGCTCAAACTTTACGGGTCATTCCACGCTAACGTCCGCACTCATAATGCGACCTTGGACGAACGTAAAAAGGATCTTGATGGCGCTCGGAAAAAACTCGTCCAGGAAAGCGGAACTGTTCTCAAGTAACCTTTCGGCTCTTCTTCGTTGTTTCTGATTACTGGTCGACATGGCACTCTCTTTGCATCTTCATACTTTAGGGATCGGGATCACACAACTTCTGCCTGTTGTTGACTTGCTAGCTCGCTTTTTCTGACTCGCTGTTGGCCTTGTCTCTCATATGATTGCACAATTGCGCAAGTAAACGCTCTCTTCATTCATTTGTGTCTGTTGCTTCCATCGCTGCTCTTGTGCTATTACAGTGCCGATAATACGTGCCAACCTAACTGATTGCTAATTCACTGTATTGTTCTGCTTCGAAAACTCGATACAGCCAATATCGACTCAAAATAAAATTCAGGCTGTGTCTGACAGGCAATGTTGCTGGACCTCCGCTGGGTCGGCCGCCTCCAGGAAAAGTGTGTTTAAATAAATACTGCGCAAATACGATATTCCGCTGTATTTTACTTTAGCTTCATCATTCATCTCGATCTTGCTTTCGTCAGTACTTGCTTTTCGCTGTTATCTTCGGACTCCGACTTCTCGACCGTCAACACATCATTGTCATGTCATCCGCACCGATCCTGCTTCCTACACGCAGCGTAAACGATTTTATTGCCTTGGACAAAACCTCAATCGACCCGTGGCACCCTTTGGAAAGCAGCGATTTGCGAACTCGGAGCTCGCCTCATCTTTCCCAGCTACCACCAGGGTTTTGGATTCAGAAAGCCCTTCAGAAGAACATTTCCGTTTCTCAGTCCCCCGAAGTCACCTCAGGATCTGCGGAGAATCTTTCTACGTCTTCTTCTCTGTCATCAAACACGATCTCTTCCATATCGACTACCAACTCGATCGATAGTTGTGCTACAGCGGCCGCACTCCTGCAAGATTCTTCGTCAAATTGGGATAATATAGAAGATGCGCAATGTCTTGTGTATTGCTCTCAAGCAGATTGTCTGCCTAGGCTCCAACTTGGGACCGATGCGCCGAAAGTGATGCTCGATACTCAACACGACGCTGTCGAGCGCCGTCGTCCTCGCCCGATCCGCATTGGCCAGCCTTTTCCCCAATATCAAGAAGACACCTTCTCTTCTAATAGAGCCATTCCCGCAAGGCCTCCTTTACCCCGGGCCTCTATTGTCCTTCCCCAGGTCTCGGTTCCTACTCAGGTCAGCCAATTGTTCAGCTTCGCTACTCTAGTGGAATCGATAGCTCTGTTCTCCGGAGATCTTGCGGCGTCGATGGTGGCAATGTACCAGAACCACTATGGGGTGTCTAGTTGGAACCAAGTACAAATGGACGATCGGAGACGGAGCCTTCTGAGGAGATATGAATGGGAGAGGGAGATGCGCACTCTTGAGGTGGATGAGTGGGTACTACGTCAAGATGCTTTCTGATTTTAGTTCTTCAGACTGTGTCATCAGTTTTGTTCAATGCATTGCTTGTCTCCGAACGTTGTGCGGTTGCAAATTGATAGTTTAATTGTTGAATGTGTAGGTGAACTAAGTATGCGTATTACCTATGAATGCTATGATACAGGTACAAAAGTGTATGAAAAGTTGGTAAAGAGTCCAATGTCAATACGGGTTGTTGTAATACAATGAACGAAACCGAAAATCCATTGAGTGGGTAAGTGAATGCGCGATAGCAAATGTCCGGAAAGTCATCGTGAAAATCGTGAAAGCATTAAAGATGTCCTGCCAAATTAAAGTAATGTCTTTGGCCTCCGTACCAAGGATTAGTTGCAGTTGAAGTAGTTTCCAGAAATGACGGCGGGGCATCCCTGGGTGTCCTTGTTGGTGGGACAGTCGGACGCGTTATCGCAGCATTTGATGCACGCACGATTGTCCGCAGGTTCGACAAGTTCAACATAATGGTTGTAGCTATTGGAGAAAATGTCAGCTGTATGACTCCGCACAGGAAAACATCAAGTAAACCCACCCTAAGCAGACGCTGCCTTGCGGGTTTCCTTGTCCGCCGGCTCCACCGCTAGAGTCGTATTGGCCTCCACCGTCGTTGGGGTTCAGCCTGCTCAACTTCTCTGGTCTGATGCAACCAGTTACTACGATAATTTATTGCTGTCAACACAAGCTAGCGCAGTGGAAATTTAGATGAACTCACGTTGAGCGTAACGTCCGCCGCTAGAGCTGTATCCGGTTTTGAAGGCGACGTTGCTCCAGAAGTCAGGAGGCAATTGGCCTTGTTGCGAAGAGTATCGGCCAGCGGGGGAGCAATAGGTCTTCATTCCTCCTGGGTGCTCGCTGTCTCCGATGTTTGTATGTGGATCACTAATTCAGTCGTTAGAACGAGGTTTTGTTGACATTGACATGGTTCTAATCCTCACCGAGGCATTATCATACTGCAAGATCAAAAGTCAACCGGTGGACCAGGCGAAGAGCAAGAGGGTTTGCATACCAGAATAGATTCGCGTCCGTGACATAGACGATGTTATCCACCGCCTGTCGTGCGCTCAGCTGCTGCTCCCCGTCCATAGCCGGAACGGCGCCAGCGAGACCCGCCAGCACAGGTAGGAAAACAGCCAATTTCGTGAGTGCGATCATATCTTGGGTCGTTAAAGTGTTTTAAAAGGTGATTGAAGATAAAAAATGAGGATGTTGGGGGGCGCTCTATTTATGTGAATCCGGCAGAGCCCCGTGTAAAGCTTAACGCGCCGTTGGGCACCAGTTAGAATTGACGAGGCCATCGAGGCCGATAGTCTGATGGTTTTGGCGCTAGACGAGGGCTGGTAATATGGGGTCTGGTCTTTTAGCTCCGGCGTTGGTCATGGAATAGATGGCTATCCATCATAAGACCGAAGCGGTGGAAAGCGTGTGATGTTATACGTCATTGGGGTTGAGGCGGTCAGGAATTTGAATGTCATTTCGTCCTACATTTTTGTGTCATACCACGATGTCATGGCTCTACGAGTCCTGTAGAATATTAATTTAAATGAGAAAGAATATACAATGAGAGCAGTCTCAACACAGGTTCAAGCGCAAACGTAGGAATTAAACGCATTGTGAACGCCTTGAATTTGAAGCCGATGGACACTCGCGTCCGACAATCACGTGTAGAACGCCTGGACTTCCGGTCTATTACCGCTAGAAATTACGAGGTCGAACTGAGCTCTGATTTTTATCTGTCTGAGCCGACATCGGAGTTGAGAAACACCTGTAGGCTCGCTATACGCTCATGGGACATGACGTGCAGCCAAGGCAGACGGGCAAGTATCGCCATGAGCGGAGTAATATAGAAAGACTCGAAATGCAACGTTAAATGTCCATTCTCGACGGAGAGACCTCGCACCTTAGATCGCACTAAAAGATGAAGATGCCGCAAGCATAAACCAAAATAGCATTAGTATCTCAATGCTTTGACCTACAAAATGAAAGGAATCATAGCCTTCCTATTCCTAGGATACTCCTTGCCGAACTCTTTCTTATAGTTCTTGTGTTTCTTGACAGCCCAGATCGCCATTTGCGCTACGGCGACTACGATGAAGATCGTTGCTGAAGGGAGAAAGAGTCAAAGTTATTGGCTGTCTAAGTTGAATGAGAGGCAAACGTACCGCCGATACTACCCGTCATGACGCAGATAGTGGCCCATGAGATCGTCTCGAAGAAATAGTTGGGGAACGAGACGAGGTTGAATCCATATCCGTATGGAATACCGCGTTTGCGGCTACCTGCAGGTCGGAGAGCGCGCACGGTCAAGTGGGTGTGCAAATTCGAAAGCTCAGCAAACTAGATTTACGCTGATGAGCATGTCAGAAAATTCAAAATACATAAAAATTGTACCGCCCAGATGCCAGCACCGATCCAGAGGAATTTTTCATTGTTGCGAATTGTGCCCACAATGTATGGCGATGTAGCAGAAAACTTAGGACGGTATACATCGGCGGCAAGCAAAACACCTGCAGATGTAAATTGAGAAGAATAATTTCAGAACGCATTGATAAGCATACCGCTAAGCAGGTGGTAATGCGCAGAGCTACAAATAATTGATTAGATAGGGAGTTCAAAATGAAATAAGGACGAACTTCTTGACGATGTTGAACCAAGGCATCGTAGCATTAGAAAATCGATGAACGCTGAGAAAAGAAAGAAAATTACTGTTGAGTGATAGGCTTGTTGACGAAATCACTTACAATATAGTTTCTAATTCGCGCTTTACGAAGTGAAGAATGACGAAAGCAAATACATATCTGTACGCTAGTTAGCGCCCGCCTTTAAATTCCAATAGAAGAAAATCTGACGCACTTTTGCAACGTGCTGTGCTGCACGCCTTGGCCATACCAGAATTTTGGGAAATAATAGAAGAGTGGATGGATAATGATAGGTCCAGCCTAACAAGCATATTTCAGTATCGTCTGAGACGTGGCGTGGATCGGGAGGTGCAACTAGGTCGTATGCAACAAAGGCGTACTTATTGGGTGGCATGAGAGCGCCACCAGCATCATTAGCACAGCAGAGATAGCACTTTATGCTGTTAAGTGAATACGACGACGCGCGCTGGCTCAGCATCGACAATGGCAGTAATGCACGCGACGCGTCACACAGCAAAAGCGTATAGCTTCCAGGCAATAAGACAAAGGTCACTCACATATTCCACCAAGAAAACCGTCCTCCAGCTGACCTGTGGGCCCAGATCCTTCACCTGCAGTTCCCATTCCTTCTGTTGCGCATCAAAGACACTGGAAAGCTTCGTTTCGTCAACGAGGTTCTTTTTCTCCCCTTTCAAGGTGAGACGCTGTCTTGACGTTTTAAACTAGAGTCCCTCGAGATTAAAAAAAGGTACAGTGTAGTTGTTGCTGTGAATTGAGCGCACCTTGGGGAATTTCGTAACAACAGCTTTGCGAACAGTCGCGGCGGTAGCATCAGGGGCGACGTCGATCGTCCAAGGGAAAGCATCACGTCCAGAGGGTGTTTTGGAGACAGCTGTGATCGTAACTTGAACCATATCAGATCGTGTTCGCCTGGAAAATGCAATTCAAGTAGAAGAAATGGTGGTGGCGGTGGTGGCAGAAAGAACGAGGAACGCGTCTCGGAAATCGTTGGCAACTTGAAGAATCACATGATCATTGAGTTTTCATTATAATATAATATGAATCTTAAGTAACAGTTTCTTAATGCCCAAAGTGTAAGCCAAGTGAAAGTTATGGGAGTCGAAGAAGCTCAGCTGATTGGTAGAATAATGTACGGTATTAGGTTCGAAATAATTATTTTCCGGACGATCCAGTTTGGATCCAGCAGAAGATAATTTTCAGATAGATTTCAGGTCCACGAGATACCTCCCTCGTCAAACTCAATCACAAACACCCAGACAACCAGATGACATCCTAGCTATAGCCTATAGGCTACAGTATAGGTGACCACGAAGAATAACATAGAGCAGAAATATCTTTCTCCTGATAACTGCCACACAATTCTTAATTTTCCTGCTGCCCCACCAATCCCGCCACAAACACACATCTTTCCTTTTCTTCCTCCCCTTCCAGCTCGACCAAGCTCCCACTCTCCGCATCTGATGTATTCACAGGTTCTTGAAGCACGATCCTCGCGCTATTTTCTTTAGTGAAAGATTCCCAGGAAGGCGATCTGGCGAGCTTGAATGTGTTGGGGTCTCCGGAGCGCACAAAGGAGATCCAGTACGCAATTAGTTCCTGCGCGAAGGAGATGTCGGCAGGGCTCATTGTTTCGAAGGTTGTTGTGCCGTTAAATCTACGGGAAAATATTCTGAATTTATCTAAACCTCCGAGGGGCATGAGCAAGACAAGCTTACCCAGTAGCGGTCCCTCTAAACATCATCCAATTCTCCGCCGCGTGGAACACAGCGCTCGCTCCGGGTGTGCGTTGGTTATAGCGGTAGGTCCATGCTTTCGTCGTAGCGGCGAATGCCGTTCCCAAGATAGAGCGCTTATAAAATTAATAGTCAATGAAACTGTGAAATTGGAGTATGATGATTTTGGAGAATTCTTACAGCGCAACGAAGTTCCGAATCGCCCGTTAGAGTTTGGAACTGGAGGTCAGTTGTTGCGAATTCTGAGAGAGGATATTTCTGTAAATATAAAAGTCATTAGAACATAATTTGTCATCTAGTATTAGCGATGACTTACAGAGATTAAAGCACTCGCAGATGCATTCGTCAACGAAGGGAAGAAACTCTGCAGAGCCTGCGTGATACTAGACCCGCCAGAGAGCGTCTCGTTTGTAGTCGCTCTGCGCGTCAAAAAAAAATCTCAATATTCTGAGGCTATTGCATAAATATTTGAATGAGAGACAAGTGACGTACCCGACGATGAGGGGGACCTTAGTGAATTTTCCCTCAAGAACTAACTTGGTTGGGTAGTCAGGAATGAGTTTACCATCGATTACGGGGTGGAAGACATTGTATCCTGAAGCCGTGCTAAAATATCGTGTTAGCTAGACCTTTCGTTTCACCGGTGACTTAGGATAAATATTACGCACAAAGCAGAGGTCATAGCAGCATCCTGGGCCATCGCCAACGCGCTAACGCTCGCCTTCCTCAAACACGCAAGTTTTTGAGCAGAGGTTCCTTGACCGCAGCCAGCATGGTTGGCATAGAACTCAAACAAGGACTATACATCGTCAAAATTAGGTTGGCCCAAAAGAAGTATGCATCTCCAAAAATACAAACTCACCTCCTGTTGCTCAGGTGTCGGTACCGGCGTCCGATACACACTCTGCGCAATCGCCTGCGCAAACAATTTCTCCCCCCTACTTTTATTGGCAATCAGATGCAACTCCACCGAACTGCCTCCAGCGCTCTCCCCATTAATTGTTACCCTGTTCTTGTCCCCACCGAAGCTCCTGATGTGTGCCTGCACCCATTTGAGCGCTTGGACTTGGTCGAGGAAGCCTGCGTTTAGGTCTCCCAATGCAGGGTTGTTATGGAGAGAAGGGGAGGCGAGGAAGCCGAAGGAGGAGAGCCGGTAGTACACAGAGACGATTACGACGTTGGGGCTTTGGTTCACCCAGTGGTCGAATGGCCAGTTCGCAGGGTTGCCGTAGACGTAACCTGTTCGGAAGATTTAGAAATTGGAAAAATACTGTAGAAGGCAGAAATTACCTCCACCGTGGATGTATACCAGGACTGGGACTAGCGTGCAGATAATGTTTGGCAAATTATAGTCCAGGGTACGCGGAGAGGGAAAAAGAACTTACGATTACTGCGCCTTGTTGTTTTCACAGGAGTGTATATATTTACTTTCAAGCAGTCTTCGCTTCCCGCTCCTCCAGCGTCTCCATCTATAGATATACAAACCATCAGCACAAACATCCCGTTCATATTTCATACAAAATGCACCTACTTCCTGTAGATCCTTGGATACAAAACTCGGGATATTCCGTAGCATCAATCACAGCACCCTTGGACTCAGCAGCCACACGGTTCGTATTCAAAGGAAGGGGCGCGCGGAACCGTCTTTCTCCCAGCGGCGGCTCAGCGTACGGAATTCCCAGATACGCGACGGTGTTTGGGTAAGAGTAGTTCCCTAGATATTTGGCGTAGCCAGTGTCGACAACATGGACCTCAGAATCCGAAGAGACAGAGACAGAGGTGCTCAAAGCAAATAGGCTATTGCGATAGACATAGCTGGCGACCACAATCATAAAAAATGATGAGAAACCCATGACAAGCGAGAGAGTCTGCCCCGTGGGTTGTTTCGTGCTAGTTTTTGACATCGTAGCCACGACGTCCTCGCCTTTTAAGCCTCAGGATGCAGCAATTCAAAACGGTCCGGCCAGCTAAAGAAGTTCGATAACCAGTACGCAAGATAGAAATATTCTCTGTATCAGCCTCGACGAAGTCAGGTCATACTGCTGAATTGGCCTTAGTAACAGTTCCGCAATTAATCCGCCGGATGTGCTGGCCGCTCGTGATCTCGTGTCAAAATCGAAAAAGTTTTGATAAAAAATTACAACAGAGTTGAACAGACCGAATAATGGGAGATATTGGGGAGATATAATGCCTCCGCCAACTTGAAAAGAAGGTACACGGAGGCAAACGAAGGTATTTCATTAATCAGCTTCAAATCATTCATCTGTGAGCGGGAGCAGAGCCTGAGGTTTCCTTTTTAAGAAGTCACGTGATGTTGGTTGAACTTACGCGCTACGCAATGCATGATTATCCTCCCTCTCCTCTCCCCCCAACCTTCGGGACAAAGCGCTACATTCTAAACCCCATAAAACCAAAAGCCTTCGTATGTTCCTATATACTGGATGCTTTCTTTTTGCCTGACAAAACTTCTCCGCAGTTTGAAGCAAACCCACGCTCTCTACTAACCTTTATTTTTTTTTCCAGACACGACTTGTATTTTATCCCGAGCATTACCGAAATCCCTGAGCATATAGAGATATGGCTCAACCCTCACAAGTGTTTCCACCTTGGTTGTCTCCATCTGCGTTCCTGGTCACAAATGCGGCAGGAGCAACGATAGCTACTGACACGAGCATCGTGTACATCCCACCGACATACTTTGGCCCTAGTGTGAGTTTCTAGATATAATAGGACCGGAAAATTGACTGAGAGGACATGCAGATACCACTGGGTACTTTGTATGTTTTTGGCGGCTCGACGGAGCCAGCAACAGTAGTTTTGCCGTCTCCAACTCCACAGACAACGACCACCGTGGCACCTCCTTCCACGACAGCGATAACATCTCCTACGACTTCTCTAATGACGACTGCGACTGCGGTACCCACCACTGTATCTTCTACCACTGCGATATCTACCTCTTCACTTACGACCTCTGCGATAACCACTTCTTTACTTACGACCTCTGCGATAACCACTTCTTCTCTTACAACCTCTTCGATAACAACCACCTCTTCCGCTTCTTCTGTATCAAGTGCACTAACATCAACTTCATCAATGTCTATGGCTTCCACAACTTCCACATCATCACCGACAGCCGTTGGACCCGCTGAAATGGCCGGCCTGACGAAGGGACAGCTCGTGGGTGTCATCGTCGCGAGTATCCTCGGTCTGATTTTCCTCTTCGTGTTGGCGCTTTTCCTCTACCTTTGGTGCCGCGGCCGGCGTAACAGACGCGACTTCAACTCACTCTCTCAGGGCATTGACGACGACTACTACTTTGTGCCTCCAGGTGGCGGTGGGCGCGAGCCGGGCGAAGGCTCTCCACGGCACAGCGGCGAGGAACAGGATCCATTCTTGCAGCGCAGCAGCAGCGCCACTGCAGGCGGCACTTCCATGGGACTGGCTAGCGCGGCTGCAGCTGGGGGTGCAATTGGAGCTGTAGGTGCAACTCAAATGTCTCAGGTCCACAACAACAACTCTGCCTCGCGTCCTGTTGTCTCGCGCGTTCCAGCTCCAGCACCCACGAATGGAAGCAACAACTCCGACTCTACAGCCTCCCACGCATCGGGCTTCGGTGTCCTCCTTGACAGGCCTAGCATGTCTCTTGGGCTTCTGCCTATCTCAGCAGACAACAACGAGCACAGGATGAGCGGCACAGCACTCTCTGAACGGGACATGGCGCGTATCGGGCGTGAGAGCGTGCTACCGGACGATCTTGAGCAGTACCCAGATGAGGAATACACCGGCGCCTACGCATACTCCCGGGACTCGCAATACACTGCACCGCGTCTTGTTGGCCCCACCGCGACAACACCTCTTCTCGAACATGACGAACAGCTGCCCTTCACTGCCCGCGCTGCAGAAGGCTCCCCAGAACTCCTTCACCAAACCTCGTTCGAAGAACCCACCCTGCTCACTGCGCGCCGCGTCAGAGTTGAGGACCTTGGCCCACGCACCGCGTCGCAAACCTCCAGCGCAGTTCCCTCACCCGCTACCGCTGTTCCCGAGCATCGCAGCAGTGGCGGCTTCCTAGGCGCGCTCGGCCTTGCAAACATCGGGCGGCTTAGCTGGTTCCGCAACAACGAGTCGCCTCGTCATTCAGGCGTCCATGAGCCCTCGTACACGACGGATCCACTTTCGGAGAAGGACATCGAGACTGGGCGCGCGCTGCTAAGCCCTTCAGACGCCGTTGGACGCGATGTCGACAGCTTCGGCAACCGTGCCCGGGGTTTCGGCCCGGATGGGTCCCGACCTCGCTCTGGCGTGAGCGCGCGCAGTGGCACATCAACGAGCGGTGCGACGCTGTACCATGATGCGGAATCCTCTGTACCTGGGACGCCGTTGTTGGCACCTCTCCCCCGCGCGATCACCCCAGCAGATAATGGCCACTCGCAGGCGCAGTCCGCGCTCTCTGAACATGCGTGGCTTGCTGGGACTCGAGGCGCGACGAGCACACCACCGAGTGGGGTTAGCAGCCCGCCTGGGTACGATCAGCAACTCGCCGGCCCCTCGGGCACGACCTCGCCTCTTCAATCTCCTACTGGCACGAGCTTCGACCATTCACTCAGCGCCGATATCCTCGACATGCCCGCGCCCACCGCCCTAACGCACTTCGCGTCTATTTCGTCCCTGAAAGAGACCGCGACTGGCAGCAGCATGGGGTACAAGCCCGTGCCCTTCCCACCTCCTGGCCTTGAGACCGTGCGCCCTATCGGCTGGTCGGACGTTGGCGGGAATGTGTCGCCAGTAAGCCCATTTGGTGTTAGAATGAGTATGGATGCGCAGGGAGAGGAGCATGGCCCAGGAATTTCGATTGATATCCTCGAGGAAGCCCCACCTGATGCGGAGCATGGATGGAGGACGATGTCTTCTCAAGCGACGGCGATGGATGTTGGACGGAGAGGAACCTTTGGGACAGTTAGTATTTCTTTGTCTTTCTCTGGTTCAATGTGCAAAAATGCTGACGATTCAATTTTTTCAGTATGTTCCAGCCCACATGATCATCGCATCTGAACAAGGCTCCCTGCACTCGATGATGCCCTCGCACTTCTCGCGCTCGACAGGCTCTGCTCCCACCTCGCGACACGACCTCGAGTCCTCTATCGGCTCCTCCTCTTCGCGCCCCTCTGCGCGCTCCGCCGCCGGTAGCCACCGCAGCGCCACCGCCTCCGCCGCTGTCCAATCCCTCTCGCACAAGGGCAGCATCTCATCGGACGACAGACGGCACCCCGGCGCCATCTCGCCCGCTCTCTCCGCCTTCGGATACCAGACGCGCCACGGCTCGCGCTCTCAATCCAACTCAGGTTCGGGTGTAGGGTCATCGCACGACCTGCTTGCCCCACCCTCGGCTCATTTTAGCCCGGATAGACTGCATAGCACGCTTCGCGCGATACCGAGTTCGGACTCGACAACAGTGATGGATACGAGCTTTAGTACAGTGCGGGGCGTGCACCCTGCGCCCTCGCTGAGCCCACTGAGTGCGAACTTCCCATTGAACACGCCCTGGGCGGGAGGGCTGGATAGCGACTGGCAGGCGTCGTCTGACTAATGGCTGGTTTTGTGGATTTTGTTTTTTTTTTGTTCGTTGTTCTGGATGATACGACGATGATGTGGCGGTCGACGAGCGTTAGGCTCGTCTGACTTGCCTGCTATCACGGGATATGGCTAATTTTGTGAGGGCAGAGAGAAGCAGCGGCTTTCTCGTGGACATTCTAACCCTTCAGTCCAAAATATTAGCACGTCCGGCGATTTCTTGATGTTCCTCTCGTGCAAAGGCACGGGAGGACAGTGCTTGATTTTCTTGTTGCTTGATCATTTTTTCTTTTGCATTACCTGTCATACTCACCTTTCCGTTATTTACGCATACGACAACTCACGATGACGACTCCATTTTTCTTTCGCTTGGGATATGTAATGCATTATGTTTCCAACATACACAGGAGAGAGAGCGATATGAAAGCAGAAAGAAACAATGAAGAAAATCAATAAACGGTTCGTGGTGTTACGTGGGGGTCTTTGTCTCCAGAGCCTCCAATCGGGCGATTTGTCTGAGTGGCAGATGGTGTCAGATGAAGCGATAATTGGAAGAATAGGAACGCACCGATCCCTAACAGCCTCCTGCCAGCGCTGCAGCTTCGCGATCTCATTCACTTGGAATCCGTATATCCGAGGGCGGTACCTCTCAGCCTTCAAAGCAACACTCGTCGTGATGATTCCCTCCCCACCGCCCTCCGCTGCTACAGCCTCTGGCTCCTCCCTCAGCCTCCTCCTCGCTCTCGCATCGCCATTCGCACCATCCTTACTGCCCAACGTCACCCCGGACTGCTCGCCATCCTTCGCTGGGATCAGGGTGGGGTAGACGAGGAAGAGCAGATGCGGGAAGGTGGTGCCGAAGTAGGCGCCGTCGATGGAGCCGTGCCGCGAGGATTTGGGCGAATAGAGGTCCTCGCACCGCCCGCAGTAGAGCTTGACGGATTTTTCGTAGGGGATGTCGGTGAGTCCGACGGGGAGGAGCGGTTGGGCGGCGCACAGCACACGTGGGCAGCGTCCGAAGTCGGCGCGTTTGTATTTGTCGAGCTGGGGATGTTTTGAGCAGGAAAAGGGTGATGAAAGGAATGTGTGCTGACCATCTTGGTTAGCCCCCGCGCGGTGACTATCCAGCGGGCGTGGATGAGTCCGTAGAGAAGTCTTGCTTGGACGTCGAGCGATCCTCGTAGTTCGTCTTGGATATCGTCATCTGCAGAGAGGTTATTCTCCGGTCTTTTTCAACCACAAGAGATGAGAAGTATAGAGCGCACCCAAGCTGTCCGTGATAAGATCCAACGCTTGAGGATAGTTGGCCACTTCGTTGTTCAGGCCCGTCAAGTTGAACCTATCAAGGATAAAATCTTCGTCGACCTCGCAGAAGTATTCATTCCCTTTCGATGAAAGGAACCAAGAGATCCACTATGCATAGGTTTCGTCATGATTTAATCTCTTCGAAATCAAGAACCGAGCAGGGCGTACTGTGCTGTTATCCAACTGAGTCAGTTTGATAGATCAGCTGCTACAGATTGAAGCTCGGACCTGGAGTAGTCTGAATCTGAGCCTGTCGACGCTTCCTCCACTGTATAATTTATTGAGTATTTTGCGATAGAATAAAGGGGAAATTCGCAACTCTTTCGTGGGTGTTGAGGACAACGAACGGAACAGTGGCGAAGACGGTCACAGATATGTCACGACATGTGACCTCTGATATTTCCAGAGGACGCTCTGTCACGGTATTTTTTAATGCCATCTTCTTCAACACCAAACCCTAGTAATACGTATGCTCTTTCGGTTGCACAGATCTGCAGAAAATCCCTGCTTGGGGACGAAAAAGCTATCTTTTTTGCCAGCGTCTTCTATCGGACATGTCAATGCGCCGCAGTATTCGGACTTGCGTCCCTAGAACGTCCCTGATGCATTCATTTCCGAGCCTCGATTTGAATTTCGCTTTTTACTCCTTCACGTCGAGCTCCAGACGAGCTTCAGGAAAAGGTTCTGCAGGTCTCGCCACATCTAACAGCTACCGGCGACATCGACTTCAGTGGGCAGTTAGCAGAAAGGTACATTTGACATCAATATCTAACACGTTCGAGATGTAGCTGACGCGCTGACGTGGCAGTATTTTTGCAAAACGTAGAGCCCCCAAGGAGATGGTGAAAGAACCGTTTAATGGACCATTATATGGCCTTTTTCAGCTTGGTCTTCTGGTCTCCTTCGTCCCAGGAATGCCGAAAATCATACAGTGCAGTACCTTCTGCGTTCTCGTCTGGATATCTTATTACCTGATCACCAAAACAACAACTGATAATCCGGCGGTGGACCTTGCATTGGGATCGTCAATTCTGACACAGTTAATGAACCCAATTGACAATTTCTTCTTCACCGACCCCGATTCGCTTTGGGATGTTTTTCATCACCAGAATGACAAGATCAACACTGCACCGCTGAAGGAAAGAGCGATCTGGGCATTCAACTTATTCGTTAACGCTCGCGGAATTGGATGGACACACGAATCTCCTTGCACGCCTCCCCGCGTCTCGCCTCTTACTATGCGTCGTACGTTTGTCTGGAGGCAACTTAAGCGCGCTGCGTTCTACATAGCCTTGGAATGCACGGCCTATATGATGAACGCGTCAAATCCATTCATGACTTACAACTCAAGTGGTCTTATGATTGCACCCTTCATTTGGCGCGCGTTGGGAGTTGCTGGCTTTGCTTCAGCTGGTTATGCGAGGATTAACTGGATGCATTGCCTGTTATCCGCTACAGTCGTTGGTATGGGTTTCTCGGCACCAGAACGATGGCCGAATATGTTTGGATCGCCTCTAAAAGCATGGAGTGTAGCGAGGTTTTGGAGGTGCGTTTCTCTGAGCTGTAATCTCGAGACCATTCTTACAATTGATGATTGACGCCTAGATTTACATGGCACCATTTGTTGCGAAAGGTGAGCAATCGCTGTCAGTTTCGAAATTCACCTCCGACTAAAGCACTCATTTTATCGCACTTTAGCCGCTTCGTACATTTGCCACCGGTATCTCTTCCACTCTGTTCAGACTGCCTCCTCCGCTCTTAAAACAGAAAACATATTCCGCTTCGACCTCGGATACAGTCGCCAAACTGATCTGGCTCTGCACCGCATTTTTGATGTCGGGACTCATCCATATCGGAGGTGAAGTGATGTTGACAGGCGAAGTCGGCTACGGCGCTTTCACCTTTTTCGCCCTCCAACCCGTGGCGATCATCATTGAGACGCTTGTCGCATTCCTGTGGCACTCCATAACACCTTATGCATCGCCTAAGGCTTCTAATTTCTCTCCGGAAAACAGTAATGGAGACTCCACCACGGAGGACGTCTATATTTCCTATTCCGTCGGGGCGGAGGATGAACTCCCCAGAGTGTGGATGAGGTATGCAGGCTACTTGTGGGTGGCACTCTGGTTTGTGTGGTCGTTGGTGTTTATGATTGACCCTATGCTGCCAACGGGGATGTTTGAGGACCCACGAGTGGATTTAAGGACGAAAGAGTGGTCCTATGAGGAGAGGTGAATAAAATTTACATTGCTGATTTTTGCTGCGATGCTAAGGAACTCATTTGGAGCTTTTTTAAAGGGCTATCTGGATGCTAACGCAGTGGTTTATGGACATGTTTTGGATTTTTGACCAATTTTTGACGAAACAATTTTGAGACTAATTTACTTGTGTTAATAAATCTAGGATAAACGCCGCCCTTAACCAGCGCCTATCATAAAGTCCGAAAGCCAACACATCAGTAGACACTGATGCGTTGTCATGGTCTCGTCCGCTTTAAGCACCATCTTTGCACACCCAAGCACAATCCAAGCCCATTAAGCAGCATTAAGCATCACGAACTGATGTTATGCGACGACAGAGTCGGAGCTCCGTATTTCTTGACCTTCACCTGTATGTCCTCTCTAACAGGGCACCCTCATATGTTTTCAGGAGACTCCTGTACGACTGTCTACAAGACACCGACGCTGTCCTTCATTAGACGCGGCCGCGAAGGACAGCCTGCTTGGGCGTTGATACTAATAGATTTTGAGCACATGGACGCACTTCCAAGAATAATCGCTGATCATACACGTTTCAATTCAGTTCAATTCCAATAACCAGGCCTTTCGCACGGCTGACCAAGGCACCGAGTGGATGAGCGCGGGAGCAGTCCCCGCGCCTGACCTATGGGGTAATTCGAGAAGAGGCGAAGCGCTGTGATCACACAAAACGGAGACCTTCGTTTTCCCCACCATCGTCGGGACTCCCCTTTCCTTATGCCTGTTGTATCCGCCCTCCAAGCAACATGAGCTTGACCAATGTTACGGTTGACGACGCCGGGAATTCGACTACTGCGACTATTGTTTACGACCCCCCACTTTGCAATGGATCGGGATGGACAGTGAAGGAAGGACAGGGTTTTGGCGGGTCATATCGGTTCTGCACAAGTACGAATAGAACGGTGACGCCTTCCGCTAATCTAACTTTCACGGGTATGTTGTCTGTTAGTTTCGTCTATGCACGAGATGGAGCGCTCATGTGCAATCCATAGGCGTTGCGATCTATTATATGTCACCATACTTTCCTGGTGGTTTCATGAACATAACGATCGACGGTGCTGAATCACGGAACGTTAATCTTTCGATGCCTGCTGGACAAAAGAGCAACTCGGGTGCTCCTGCAATTATTTGGAGCGCAACAAATTTGAATAACACCCAACACCTGGTAGAACTTCACCCCTCGAACGGAAGCAGGACTCTGAACGTCGACGCCTTCATGTGAGTGATGACATCGTCCACCCTTTCATCATTATCTTTCGATGGTGCTCAAGGGTTCTAATTTTCCCAGCATCACACAAGTGCAGAGCAATACTACTGGATCAGCAGCAGGAAATGTGCCACCGATCTCGCCGATCCCTGGAGGCTTTTCCAGTCTCGGTCTTCCGGTCCAATCAGAAAAAACAACACGTCTGTCTATTGGGCTCGGAGCAACGTTTGGAGCACTGTCATTCATTATATTTTTGTTTATCGCTATTTTCTTGGGACGTCGCCAGAAAATTTGGAAGGACCAATTCCGCTGGGCCAAGGAAATTCCACCACTCCATTCGGAGGACTATGCAGACCCTGATGTGGCCGCTACCCGTAGATTTACGCAGTCGAAGATCTCGTATCAATCACACAAAACGCGTGCAGGCGACAACGCGCTCGCTATGCAGCCCCTTCCCAGCGTCGCCCATGGATCCTTTACCACCAACGATTACGACGGGGATGTCAGGAGTGAGCTTGGGGCAAAGGGTTGGGCTTCTCCTGCACATTCCAATACGAATTTGATTTCTAAATCTTCTTCATCTCAAGGCCACGATGACGACGCTTCGCTCAGGCCTGTACATCCACAAATAAAAGTGTACGAGTCCGTCCTCACCGGTACGCCTTCCAGACCTCTCGGTAGGGAAGGCTCGACCTCTACATATGGTACTAATAGCGTCCCACTTTCACGAAATACGACATTTACTTCGAGGTTGGAACCTGTACGCGCATCTGCGGCTAGTCAGCCAAGTTCGTTCAATTCGGCTTTCGCGGGTGATAATGGTAATGGGGCGTTGTCGCGGAGCACAACATACAGTTCGGCGCGGCTGGAGCCTGTACGGAGAGGAACACCTGTGTCCAATGCTTGAATCATGACTGGATAGTTCGCATGATTTTTTTTTTCATCTGTGACATTGTATTTCCTCGCCTTTTTTCCGTTCCGTTTCGTCTGGGGCTCTCCCACTCCACTGATACCACTCATATGGATGCAAATTGGACCTCTTCATTTCATTTTTTCTTCGTTCTTCATAGTTTGCGAATCTTTTTCTATCGACATCATCATCGATATCATCTATCATGTCGCCTGATCATATGTTCAAGTTGAAGGTCATGTGTGTCTTGCTTTCCATCGTTCATTTTAGTGATATCGCGTTGGTAACTCCCTTTAATACAGCCCAATTATTTATAGAGTATGATAATGTACATCTTGCTATACACATTTCCCAGTGCAAACCTGCTATTTCTGCCCTAGGGAAGTGAAGTTCAATTCACATAGTACTTCTTCAGTGTGAATGCATCTATCATTGGGTGGCAGTTGGCAGCTAATTTTTTTTGTTCACGTTGGCTCGCTTTGAGAGTGATTCCCATAGACATATCTGTGCTCAACTTCTCTGTCAAGGTTCCTGTCGAGATCAAGTCGAAAACGCCCAAGTCGCGTTCCATCATGTGGATTTATTGATTGCATCAGGTGCTACACGCGTGAAGGCCTGCCCTAAAAAGCTTTGTGACGGCCCTCCGTCTCTGTTTAGTGCTCTGGAGTCTGAACTCTCTCATATCTCAATTTCCTACTTCTTGGACGCGTTTTCGATATGCGACGACGCGGAAACAAATCCAGCAAGGTTCCCAATGTCAAACTCCGCCCAGCGGACAAGGGAGCCTACTCACGGCCAATAGTGGAGAGTTGTTGGGCACAAGATACACAGCCTAGTAGCGACGATGTAGCCATGCACGATACATGTCCACGGCCGATGAAGGGAGTTTGTATATGTGCCACAGGGGTGGCGGACAAGGTGAGCATACAGCGCTCAGTGGTAGCCCTGTATTGACAGCCACGCCAGCCGACGATATTTAAACAAGCTGTGGAACTCGGCGCGACATGTACACCTGCATTTACGGATCGTGTAACCCACCTTGTGGCGACGGATCATGGAGGAGCAAAATACACTGTGAGTTGTACGACGTTACTATCGTAGACTTGACTTATGTTTCTCCAGTGCGCCCTCCAACGCAAGATACCCATTGTAAAACCGTCGTGGATCACGGAGAACTATCAAATATGGCTTAAGGGAGACGATGTCGATGCTAAACAGGTGTGTGGTGTGTAGGTTTCTATGCATTCTCATTTCTTAACCGTCGGAACAGAGCGTGGAACAGCACCGATTACCCATTTTCTCTGGCGTGGTCGTATGTCCATCCGGAATCACCGATATCACACGGCGTACACAAATTAACAAGCTTGTGCGGCAACATGACGGCACATATCTGAAGGATTTAGAACGCCCGGTACGCGTAACGCACTTGCTTTGCTCGGGAGACGAGGATACGGAGAAGATGCGGTATGCAGAGAAGTTCAACGCGAGAGGGGAAGCTCAGATTCATCTCGTGTGGGAAGAGTGGTTTTGGGATTCTCTGGACTTCGGAGGCCGCTTTGACGAAGCTACATATCAGGTGCGACGGCCTCGTCCTGAGCGAAAAAAGCTACCAGACCGTACGTACTTCTGCCGACTGCGAATTTCCAATATTAAATGTTCTATAGCACGCAGCAGTCCGCTGCCGCCCTCATCTGCCATCCCATCCTCACAACTCGACGAAACCTATTCCACACCCCCAAAGCCGCCTCCAGCAGCGCCACAGAATCCAGATGGCGACGACGAAGAACCCGCCTTCGTGAACGTCCTCCCTGACGTGATGCTCCAACTCTGGGGTGGCCTCCTCGAACGACGCGGGTACCAAATAACAGACGGCGAAGTCATCCTCAGTCCATCGAAAAAGGCGGCTGCTCAGAAGACTGCCTTGCCCCCTCCAGAGTCACCTGTGCGGCAGCAGTTCGGCGCTGCGAGGAGTGTGCTTTCGTCTTTCCGTCGCACGAATTCGTTTGCGCCAGTTGCTCCGCCCAAGGAGCCGGGTACGTCGCGCCCGCTACCCTTCCGGAGAACGACCTCGAACAATGCCAAGGCTGGGCCTTCGAGGTTAGCTGTAGGCGCTCAGATCATTCCGACATCAGGATCTGGTTCTGGATCGGTACAACCACAAATTTTCGCGGGTAAGCGTGTTCTTGCACTGGGAGAGGCGAAGGGTGCTGTAGTCCGGAATGCTGTTGAGCAGCTTGGGGGTGTTATGTCGACTGACGAAGACGAGGAGGTGGATTTCATTATTGTGAGACTGGTAACGTAAGTGCACTGCGTCATTTTCGTCTATTTATCGTTTTTATTTTGGCTGATTCGTTCTGTCTATTTTAGAGGGAGCAAAATTTACCGCGTCGAAGAAGACGAAGCTCTAAGACGAAAGTACCGCACCGAATGTTGGCTGGAGCAGTGTATGTACGAGGAACGAATATGTGAGCCAGACGAACAAGTTACGTTCGTCCCGCTGGGGATCGAACTTCCCGTACCAGGTGTGTTTTGTCCAAATTGACATGGCGAATATTTTACTGATGTTGCTTTTGTGTATTAGGCAGCGAGGACGTCGTAGTTTCCGTTTCTGGATTCGACCAACCCCAAACACATGCCCTCAAACGACTCTTCCGCGCTCTCGGTAACATACAAACCTCTCCTATCCCATTGCGTGCTCTAATATTATTTTACTTTCTTCTCTCAGGTATTACTCTAGCGCCTACATTGACCCGCCGTTCAACGCACCTTCTCTGCCCTTCAGGAACAGGGCAGAAATTCGACAAGTCACGAGAGTGGGAGATTCCAGCTGTCGGTATGCAGTGGGTCGCGGCGGTGGCGTCGACAGGAACGATACCACCGGTTCATGGGTTTGTCGTGCCTAGGTCGTACTTGCCGCCGAGGCTGGACGATGATGGGATGGATGTTGAGGTGGAGGTGGCAGAGAAAGTGCAGGATGCGAAGCGGAAGGATGTGAAAGGCAAGGGGAAGGCTATTGAGCACGGTAAGCCTCGTGGGGTGGAGAAGCTGGCTGCATTTGAGATGGAGATGGTGGTGAATAATATGATGAATGATATCACTAATAGTATGTTCTCTCTCTGCATTCGTTTATGCTCTTTTAAATTGTTTTTTATCTTTTCAGATTCACCGCCAGATCACCAGCCCATTCAATTACCTGTTGTCACTCCCACGAGAACCAAAGTGAAACCTCTCCAATCCGAACCCACAATGATCCTCCCCGAATCCGAACCAGAGCAGTTTTTATTCGGAATGCCAAACCACACACTCGGCGGGTCCTACATCGCGCACCCATCCTCGCTCGCCACCCCTACCCGCTCAATGATGGGTGAGAAATCCCTCGCCATCAGCGAAAGCCTCGCAGAGGCACACAAGCCTGCGCAGGAGCGCGAGCTCCGCTCAGAGGACACGTTCGATTTCAGCGCGTCCATCGCACGCCAGCGGGGACGCACTGCGGCCGAGCTAGCGGCTATGCGCATCCCGTCGTCTAAGTCACCATCACCGATGAAGCCGCCGCCTGCGCTTGCGAGGAGCTCGAGCCGGCTGTCGCTGTCGCCTGTGAAGATCGACAATGAGGCGACAAAGGCGCTGCAGGAGAGTATAACGACTTTGTTGGGTAAGAGGCCTGCGCCTGAAGGCGGGGAAGGTGCGGCTGCTGGTGCGGTTGGGACTGGACAACCGGCAGCTCGAAATGGGAAGAGGGTGAGGCCTCAGAGAACAAAGGTTGGTTTCTGTGCTCCTTTCATTTGAAAAGGTATTAATTTCTTCGTTTCGTTAGACTCAATCAAGACAAGCATCGCATAGCAAGATATCGGACCAAAGCGGAGGGTCTTCCAACAGCATTAACATCGCGAAGGCGAAAGCCAACCCTGATACAGGCCTTTCTGAGGCCTTCAGTGACGGTGCGGCGTACGCTTCTGCTTCTTATGCAGATGATCTCGGTAATGGTCGACTGCAAGAAGAGAGTATGCGCGTCATGTATGAGGACCCCGGGCAGAGGGATGAGAAGCGCCGCTTAATGAACCTGCTGAAAGGCGGGGATGAGGAGTCCGGGAGTGTAGGCTCCAGACGGAGAAGTGCAAGGGTTGCTGGCTTTTGAAATTGGCGTGTAGGGCTGCGTTTGGGATGTTCTTTCGTGCAACTTTCGATGATCTATCTTCTTTGGATGTTTGATTTCATATGTATTGTACCCTCTTTCATTATATGTAAGCCTATTTATCAACAATTGCAATGAAAAATTCTGAAGCTGAAGCTGTTATGCATGCCTTCTGATCATGATACAGAGTGATCCAGACTTGGTTTTCTTCGCTCTCTCGCTCGCAAGGAAAATTAAAGCGCCGACCGAACTTCGGATCATGATGCAACTCAGCATCGAAGCTGTCAACTTTGAACTTCTTATATAAACTACAACGACTCGGACTCTTTCACTCCAACGTTTTATGCTCAGACCATAGCTTCAGCCGATGACTCTCCGTTCGACGCCGACGAAGACTCAAGAGGGAACGAAACTCCATTCCAAAGCAATTCCAAGGGGTTCGAAACTTTGCTCTTTTTCGGGGATTTAGTTCGTTGACATCATCGTCATCATCCAGATGTTTACGAGGACTTGGTCTACTATTTCAAGTATGCCACCTCAGCGTACAACCCGCTCTGTCTTCGGCCTAATGGAAACGTTCTGGTCGTTGAGGTAGATTTTTTTTCTCGTCTGGGTTGCCTGTCACCAAATCTAGCGCTAAATTGTCGAACGACTTTCTCTTGTGGAAGATAGTTTTCGAACCCTCTGACGGATGTCCAAGGATTCATTGCTCGAGACGACGATCGAAAAGAAATTGTGGTAGCTCTCCGAGGAAGGTTAGTCCATTGGCCTATGTACCTTTAAACACCCAAAACATAGAAATGAAATTGTCGAAATTTAAGCGCCTCCGTCACGGATATGGTCATAAACTCTCAACTAGTCTTGGTTCCTCTCGAGGCTCCTGGGGTCAGAGTTCCGTGTAGGTGTCCTCTCCCACTGAATTACTCCAGCTTATCTCACTATTCAATTAGCAGGAACACGGGTTCATAGCGGCTTTCTAATGGCGTGAGGCTTATACCACGGTGAAGTCGATTGATATGTCTCTGACGCTGGCGTTTGGTGCTCTATAGCTGGGATTCCATTGCCCCGGAAATTATTCTTTCAGTTGGGAAAGAACTCGTCATTCATCCCGGTTATACTATTGTCACTACCGGACATTCACTGGGTGGATCGCTGGCACTTCTGGCTGCCGTTTCAATGCAACAGAACTTCAAAAACACGTAAGCATTATTTTTACCCAATTTCAGATAGATACTGAGACGCTCATTTTTAGGTCAGTGCGGACATACTCCTACGGTGCACCTCGCGCTGGAGTAAGTTTCTTTTGCCATCGCTAAATCAGTAAACTATACTGAGCGTCAATACTACAGAATAAGGTCTTCTCGGACTATGCGAATGCCACATTCGCGGAAGATGCATACCGAGGCAAGTCTAGCGTTTACAATTAATGTAGAGTACATCTTGTTCATTATAATTGGGCTTTCTAGTCGTTCACGGAAATGATGGGTAATTTCTTCCATTCAAAACAACTCTATTCGTCTCATTCTTGGAATTCCTTGAATAGGGTACCAACTATCATTCCACGACAATTAGGATACCATCACCATGGTTCGTCCAATTGTTCTCCTGGTGCCACTTGATTAGTCACGATACAAACGATGACGCTTGTCTGGGCAGGCATCGAATATTGGCAATATGAAAGTCCTGCCTCAGAAAAGACGACAATGAAATGCGATCCAGAGGGCGAAGATCCGAATGGGTCCGCATCAATTCCTTCTCAGGGCGTGAACTTTGCGCATACGACGGTATGTGTCGATCAGGGTGCTTCGTTATCTTAAGTGCTAAAACACTCGCTATCAAAGTACTTCGGGATATTGGTCGGGACCCCTTTCTGTTTTTAGTGGATTCGACGCGTCTGTTATCCTTGATCTCTTCGATGAGCCGGGTGTCATTGATCCTCTGTGTGTCTGTTCAATTAATGATTGCTGTCCATGTAATTCTCCACCTCGCGTTCTATGAAGCTTTTTTTTGCTTCCCACCTCATCGCAGACGTGGATCTCACGCGACATTGTCGGGTGTAATCGATTTTTCTATTGACTGAATTGCTTGAACTCAAGACTTGTCACGAGCTTGCCATGCTATTCCACGGAATCAAATCTCTTCGATCCAGTGGACGTTTCATAAAATTGGATATGTGGGTTGCGCACGCGCCGTCAATTGAATGCGCAGATGCATTGCTGAATATGGTACGCTAAGCCTATCTGCATGCATTCGGATCTACACTGAGAAGCTCAGAGTCGTTTTACAGGTATTTTCTTCATGGGCAAACTTCGAAAGGATACCAACTGTTATGGTACGTCTATTAACTTCCGAAAAAACAGTTTAACTAATAGGCGGGAGATTATCGAGGTGACGGTTCGGCGAAATGGACGCATGCCCGAGGGCACGATTCAGAGCAGTCAAATTCGCCACTCCATATATAGACCAAAATGTATGTGGTCAGCGCCGGGAATCCATACATGGTATCTGCGCACGGTCGTTGATGTCTTACATTCACAAAAGGATTGAATTGGCTCCTCCATTTGGCTACCGCATACCGACGTGGGGAGGGTCCATAAACAGAGATACACGGTGGTCCCAAAAATGGCTTTAAGGGGCGCGGGGCCGAGGATCCCTCCCTCAACAACCACCGCCTCCACACTGGTTCCAAACTTTGGACTATCATGGCTTCGAATACCACCTCTCCTACGCCGGAAGTTCCAGAGAACCCTTTCATACTAGATATTACCTCTTCATATGGTGGTGTTCTGCTTGGACTACTCTTTTCGTTCGCGCTGTACGGGGTGTCATGTCTACAAGTGTGAGTGTATTTTCTAGCGAACCGTGTCCGGACCATCTTGACTGAAATTGCTTCGGCTAGATTCATCTATTCAATGCAGTACGCGATTTCTTTTTGGTCTTGGGTTCGTCGAATCGGAATCTCAATATCTGAGTGAATTATAGTTGTGAGGGCGATCCAAAGCACACAAAAATCATGGTGAGTGCCTTCAATTATTCGCATGGTATCCTGGTTCTAATGGTCGAGGTCGGCTTGTAGGTAGGACTTCTATGGTATTTTCACCCCGTTCCTTATAGTAGGCATAGTCAGATAGCTAATATCTCGCTTTAGGATCGCAGAGACGGCAAACCAAATATGCCTCGTCATCGGATGTCAGTCTACCTATTGAATCGAAGCAGCTCATTGACTGAGGCGCAAACCTACTCAGCATGGAATACGTTCGTCAAGAAATGGGCCAGTTTAGTAAACTTGACTGCGGTACAACTTGGAATCATGGCGAGTCTTAATTAGCGCTGAAAGTAGAATGCATACTGAATGACCGTCGGATTTATGCTTAACAGCATCATATATGGGTCGGTGTACGTCTTGAAACTACGTCATTCTACATGATTCCTAATCACTCATTTTCTAGCACATTGTGATCGTTTCCGTGCAGATGTTTCTCGCCCGCCGAATCTACGTCTGTAAGTTCATCACGACTATGTATTATCCGCTAGGTCTGAAGTTCCTCTGATAGTTGGAAAGAGCATTGCTCCTTCAAGACGGATTATTATCAACCTATACCTCACCTTTGTGGTGAGTGTCTTCTCTGGCAATGTTGGACCTGACGGCTAATGTTTGTCAAGATTCTCCTCGCCCTTTGCGAAATAAGTGAGTTACTTTTTCTCTGATCAAACTACAGAAATATTAATCGTGTAACACCATAGCCTCCGTTGTCGGTGCGTCCCTCATATTTTCATGACCCCATAGAAGTTGACTTCTAATCTAAAATCGATGGCTAGTATTCATCATCAAATCGTACGCTCCTTGTTTTTACACCTGCCGCGTTCAACGTTTATATTGAGTTTTTCAGATACAATGGACTTACCCTGAGCGCACTTACCACCCCTGTTGAGACTGTACGCTACAAAAGACTCTGTCCTACAACGCAATTATCTAACGGATTTATGACGCCTATTAGGCGCTCAACATGGTCATCCGAATCATGGCTGCAGCGATAGATATCATGATCGCCGTCGCAATGGTATACCTATTGCGGGTGACCACACCCCGGTTCACCAAGTACGTCCCGCTGTTTTGTGACATCTAGGCGCCCACCGCGCTCACAACGAAATGCATTTTAGATCAAAGCAACTTGTGCAGCGCATGCTCATGGTTACGGTGAGCAGTGGCTCAATGACGGCGTTCTTTGCGACAGTCGTAATGATTCTCGTACGTGGCTACTTTATCTGCTTGTCATATCAGGGAGTCAATTTCCTGAAATTAATCACCCATAGCTCGCCGTTTCGCCGTACCATCTATTCTTCTGTATCTTCGACTTCCCCCTCGGCTCACTCTACTACAACTCCCTCCTTGCCAACCTCAACTCGCGCTCATTTATCCGACACGGCGTGCACCCCGCCGAAACAAAGGCAGCGAACACCTACGGGGTCATCGACGGAGATAAGGAAGCCTCCGCCGGCAATATAGTCACCATCGGGTCAGGGAGGACCCCCGAAGGCCCGAAACGAGACAAGAGCATCGAGGGGAGTGACAAGACTGTCTCTGGCGACGGGGAGCTCAGGCGAGCGTCGGACGAGAAGAAAGAGTTACCACCTGAGCACCTTGAGTCTATGGTGGTGCGTGTGCATAATGATATCATCGTCACAGAGGATCGGGACCATTTGGACCTGGAGAAGGGATGGGCGCCCGAGCGAGCGCCGGGTTTGGAGGAACCTGAGGTCGCTGGGACGAGCGGGATGGGCGGGAGGCAGCAGGAGATGGAGTCGGGCGTTTTGCATCCCTCGCGGGTTCAGTCGCCTGTTGCGGTGTGATGTGGTATGTGGATGGATTCTTTCTTTCTTTCTATTTGGTGGTTCGTTGGGATCACAGGAGAGGGACTCTTGCTATTTATGTATTTGGGTCTTAATAACTGCCAGGCATCGGCACACTACTAATAGTACTATATCTATCTGTATCGGGATGGCAGAGTTATTTCTGCTTTTTGTATGGGCCAACCATATGGCCGCAATTTAGCGTATTTGTTCACTCGTTTGATTTACTACCAATGTGAACGGAAGAAAATCGTGAACGAGATGCGCACTTGGCTTTTGGTCACTGGCATCAAGGCAATTTATTACCTTGCTGGTTCAATTGAACAACAACGTTTCAACGTATTTCAATACTAGGATATGTCGTATGTACGGCCGAGAGTCGTGGGCTATAAAAAGATCGTTATTTTTAGGATGTCTATTATTACTTTGCAACCCTTTCTCATTGGAACCGCATCTGTTTCTTTTCTTCTCGATAAGCCGTATGTTTTCCGTATGGTACGTTCCCACATTGACATCTGACATCTGGCAGCCGCAGCTATCGCGTCCGATTTGCTTCTGCCATCCATTGCATCGGTCCAAACATACGCAAGGCTATTTGTGGATTTCATGACACCACGAGCTCGTTACATTTAAACTTCGTGGAATACAGTTCACTCACACACTAGTAGTGCTCGATAAAGGGATTGATCGACATTCTGTCTATGTCTTCTGTCGTCCAGGTGTTAGAGGCATTTATTCAACAGCGACTTCAGACAGATTGATTGACGGAATATTGATCACATTTACTTTTCTTCGTGGCTACTCCTCGGAAGACTCGTTCGCTCTTAGGTAGCGTTTGAAAATGGAGGCGCAAGTACCCTAGCCTCAAATTATTCTGAATAATATCAAACTCAATCACAACCTTCTCGGGACCTTGTTCTGCCTGTTTTTCATGCGAGTATTGTTTGACAGAAGTCATATATTGAATCAAGATTCGATATGTTTTCCGTCAGTTCTTTTTTTCTTTTCTTTCTGAATTCGAAAATGAACGTTAATGAGCTCTGGAATGAACGCGTAAATTTTTGAAAATGTCAGATGATGGAATCCAAACACAATAAATCAGCGCATGAACGCCGCGCCACACAAATTTTGGGCGCTAAAACGCTTCGGAGACTTCCTGCACCGATGTCGTTCTGTCTGATGGGCCATGATGCGACAGACAAACAGCCAAAGAACAAACCAGGACCGGGGTATTATTATTAGACGAAATTTAAACACTTAAGTACTAGTGGCCTATGGGCGCTTGATATGCTTCGAGCTGATATGATGCCGCGCGTAGGCCCGATGGGGTTCTGACTGTGTGCGCCACATAGCTGCGCTTTCAAGTTTAGTTGGATGATCCGTGAACCAAACAGAGGGTATGTTTATTCTCTGAATTCATCATCTCTGTCGGAACGAAGTTTTCCAGTAAGCTTGACATAGCGGGACGCTCGATGGGATGAGCCTGGGCGTCTAGTCGGACGCGCCGAAGGTGGCATCGCGCCTCGGCCTTGACAGTCTCGCCGCGCACCCACGTTAAAGTAGGGATGTTATCAATCTACTCTGGGATCTGTCAAATTCTTACATCCAGCGCGCCTCGGGTGCTGTATACACACAGCGCTTTTGCTTCTTGCTTGGACGCTGGAAATCGGAAGCTTCATCAACGTTGAATTACTTTCTCGTCCATTTTCTCTGTTCGGATCCGACGTTGCCATAGAGCCTGACCAGGCCTGAGTCCTGACCGGTTGAACGCTGAAAGAGGCAATCTCCATCTTTCGTTTGCTTAAGTAAATAAATGGGCATGATGCATCGCCGCTTTCCATTGAGAATAGATTAGTTGTGCCGGCGCTAACGGCGGCTAATCCCAGCCTAGTCCGTAGATGGCTTTTTCCCTTATATCACTTCTCCGTATATCTTCTGTATTCCATTTTACTGTTTGCAAAGTAAAGCGTCCGCTGTTTACCTCGTCGTGGAAGTAATTCAGCATCTAGATGCTGTTTTCAGAGAGGTTTGACCGGAATGTGATATCATTCGAGTTATTTCTGTGATCAAACAAACATGATGTAGGTTATGAGCGCGTCTCCGCCCCATCGTGCATTTTACTTTAACGAGATGGAAAGTAGCAAGTTGTGACGCGCGAACTTCGTCATTCACTAGGCGCTACGACGTACTGTACTTACATATTTGTGAACTAATATTGTAAGGCAGGGCGAGGGCAGTGCGTTGAGTGAACTTCGCGGGTAGCAACAGTCTGCGTAAAATCGCAAGTGTACCGCAAAAATCGGGGAATCTTTAAGTCTGCTTGAATGAACGCGCGCTGGCGAAATTCAGATTCAGAGTCGTAGATCCAAACGCCGGTGTTCTACATTTCTACATTTTAGATCGAGGCTTCTGCGAAACGTTGATAATGGCCTCAGGAAGACGACCGATCGTGTACGCCTTGGCGAGTGTAATTCGAAGTGGGTGGGTAGGTGAGCTGTGACGCGCAGTCAGTTATTGGGGAGGCGCTACGTACGTGAACTGTTACTGTAATGCAGGGTGGCGCGTTGAGTGGACTTCCCGGGTGGCAGCGTATCTCGAGTAGGCGTCCAGTTGATTGATCAAGTACACAGACACGCGCGCCAGTAGGCGGAATTCAGATTCAGAGTCGTAGATCCAATCGCCGTTGTTCTACATTTCTACATTTTGGATCGAGGCTTCGGCGAAACGTTGATAACGGGAAGAGGAAGACGACCGATCGTGTATGCGTTGGCGAGCGTGCATCCCTCGGGTTGGTGTTGCTGTCGAAGAGTCTGAAGACGATCGCGTCGCGTCGCGAAAAAAAAAAATATTGACCTCGACGCGCAGAGAATTCGAAGGCCCATCATTCATGCTCGCTCTTCAATGCAAGTGGTGGAGATTTCAACGTGTAGAGTTACGGCTCCATGACGCGTATTGTTTACCTGTACTTACACGTCGTGTATTAATATTTCTGTTGATTCAAATTCGAGAATCGAGGCGGCAAAACTGTAACATGCACGCTCCTGGAGGCTCCTGGGAAGGACTCCTTCCCGAGATGGGTTAGTCTGAATCTCCCCGGGTCGTCTGACGGGGGGGAAAACATACGAGATGACGCGTTGTTTGTAGCAAGTTTGTAGTTTGTAGAATGTAGTTTGAAGTGTCGTAATATAATGCGTAGTATGAGCGTAGTGGTTGACTTGTTTGCGTGTGGTGAGCTCGGTTTGTGTGCCATATGTACTCGTATTCTAAAGTTGTTTGTTGTTCGATTGATTGCTGGCACGGGCGCTCGGCAGTCGAGAGGCGTCGTCGAGGCTCGAGCCCAAAGTGCGAATTGGGATATGGAGGGAGGGTCGTGTGTGCAGGCAGGTTTGGGCGAGATGACGTCGCCTGCGAGCCAATGCCCTAGTGCGTGTTTAAAAATTAATATTGGGACCGGCGACCTTTCAGCCTGAGTGTTCAAATATCCAGCCTTTCGTCATCTCTCGTCACCCTTTTTTTCACGTCTTTTTGTCTGTCTGCCTCGCCTGAGAGTGTTGGTAAAGATTATGTACATACGGTCAACATACGGTGTGAACTTTTTTCCCCTTCCTTCAGGATGACGACAGACCACCCAGAGTCACTGTGCGCCTTGAGTTTGGTGATGACGCGGACGACTCGATTTGACGGTGTGGGTGCAAATTGAAAACGGATTCCAGTCAAGGTTCAGTGGGAGTTTTAAAGTTTAAGGTGAAGTGGGAGGCCGCATGGTGATTGGCTGCCCCGACCGACCAATGACGGCGGGTGATTCATGAATGCATGATCACTGGAAGGATTCAAGAAGGTGATGAGTGAATCTGGAAGCGTTGATGTTTGGTGATGGAGGGTAGGAATTGGGAGCGGCGGCCAGCGATTGGCTGCGCGACCTGCGAGGTGAGTGGTCAGTTCATTTTGGGATTTGGGCGCACGGTGTGGTTGGCTGGCGGGTTGACTGGATCGGTGCGGTGAAGTTGATCAGTGCTGTGCTGGCGAAGTTTAGATTGGATGCGATGCGACGGCGTTGAGTGCTGGATCACATTAAATCTTGACGCGCTGTGCTGCGTATTGGACCCGGTTGAGGATGGAAGATGCGGATGCGTGTGAGGAGGGAGATAAGGCCCGGGATGCGTGCGAGGTGTCTGCTACAAAAACTGTAGTACATAGTATTGAAACGACGGAACTTGGATTTGAATAAATGAAGTATGTCGGAGGAGGGAGAGGAGTATTCGGGGCTTGCTCGGCGACGGGATAATTAAATCAGTCATCTGCGCATTGGCCCTCTGGGTCGTTGCGCGATATCGGAGGAGGGCCGTATATGGAGGGTATTGTGACAATGAACGGGATGTATAAGATAATCTAAAGTAATGATGCATCATTGACGAAGAGATTTGGACGGAGGAAATAGCAATAGCATACCGATAGGGGCGAAACGCACAGCTTTAGAGTGAGGATAATGTAACGTACGGACGGTTCCCGCGTATTGTTTTTGTTTTCCGGGGTGCAGATGTATCCCCGTGGGTGCGCTAGGCTAGTTCAGATTCAGAGATAGCGTTTGTGTATTTTAGGCTGCGGCCTTACACGACACGCCGAGGGTGCGCAGCGGCCGCTCCGTTCGCCGCGCTGACTTTCGATGCGTACCTGCGCGCACGCAAACGCGCTCAGAGAGCGCGCGGACGCGTGTACATAGTGCGTACGACCCCAAATGATGGCAGGGGACGAAGAGCTCTGGGAGGCAGCGATGCGCACGGATGACGTCAGGGGGTGCGATCTTATTCGGGGCGCGGTGGATCTCCGCTGGGGATCTGAGGCAAATAGAGGCAATCGGGTGACGTCAGGGGGGTCCGTTGGCGGGGTGGGCTCCGGGAGCGGCGGCGGGGCGGGCGGGCGGTGAGCTGGGGGCGGGCGACGGCGGGCGGCGGTGTGGTGCACGGGCGGCGGCGTCGGGGGCAGGGGGCGGGGACTGTCCGGAGGTGAATATAGGAGCGGGGGGCTGTCGTCAAGGGGCGTGGGAGAGTGACGTCTTGGGGTGATTCAAGTAAACGGCTTTTGCGTAGCGCGAGTTGCACCCACAGAACAAGCATCATCTCGTCTCTTCCCCCATAACTCGCTCTGCTCATCGACATGGGCGGCGACCACAAATGCCCCGTGTGCCAGGCCACCTTCACAAGGCCCCAGCACGTCGCCCGCCACATGCGCTCCCGTAAGTCTCTGCCGCTTCCCCCCCACTGCCGCTGCCCCACCGCCCCAGAAACACTCCACCCCAGGCCCAGATCCCAATCGCTCCGCTAACCCCCCCTTTTCTGCTTCCACAGACACAGGCGACAGACCCTACAAATGCCAGTATTGCGGCGATCAGTTCGCGAGGAGGTGTGTTTTTTCTCTTTTCCGTGTCATTTCATCTCGCGAGGGTCTTTTGCGCTGCCTGCGTGGCGCGGCGTTGCCCCGCGATTTTTTTTTCTTCTCTTGGGGCTTGACACCTGGGTTCTTAGCTCGGGAGCGAGGGGACCGAGGATCGCTGATGCTTTTTTATTTTATTTTAGCGATTTGCTCTCGCGACACGTTAACAAATGCCATGCGAACGAAAAACCTCTGCCCAACACAGGCGCGCGCAGGAAGGGCTCTGCTTCAGCGTCCCGGGCGACCACCTCCAAACAGGCTTGCGACCAATGCGTCCAGCTTTCCTTGCCCTGCGACGGCTGTAACCCATGCTGTGAGTCTTCCCCGCATTTTCAGTTACTATATGCGCTCATGTATGCGGTTTTTTTGACATGAACTTTGTCTCTTTGTTCCTCTCCATGCCACGCCTGCCTTCCTCATCAATTTAATTATCTGCATGTATGCACGCACGCGCGTTATGCAGCCAAATGCGTCAACCGAAAATGCCGCTGCACATTCGTCAAGTTCCACCGCCAGACAGCGCCCGCGGGGCCAGGACACACCACGCGCCCCCCAGGCGCCTCTTCCTCCTCTGCCTCAGCCCTGCTCTCCTCTACCGCTGCACTAAGCGAGGGCATGCCCATGCTCTCTTCTTCCTCTTCCAGCACTCTCGTCCCGGGCTCGCTTTCCGCCTCTAGTGCCCTCGGTCTGCCCCCACGCGGGGGCGGGAGCAGCGGCGGGTACGACGATGACCTCTTCCTCGGCCCGCCCCCACCTTCTGCGTCCTCCGCGTCCTCGTCGGCTGCGCAGCCGCAGATACAGACGATGGCGGAGTCGCTTTATCACTCAAACTCGTTCGCCTTCCCCGCGCTGTACCCGTCCAGCTCGTCCTCGGGCGCGGGCGTGGCGGGCCCCTCGTCGGGCGCAGTGGGTGTCGCTGCTCCTGGGGGCGCCGCGGAGATGGAGGCGTATGCGGAGAAGTACCAGCGCGCACAGGCAGAGCTGTTTGGGCCTGGGCGGCCTGGCGGTGGCGGCGCGTCGGGCATGACGCCTGGCGGGATTTATGATCCGCGCGGGGCGGGGGCGGGATGGTTGGGCGGGTGGGAGACGACGGGAGATGAGGGCGGATATGGCCCGCCTCCGCCGCAGTCCCAGCACCCACACCAGCAGCCGCAACAGCCACACCAACAAGGCCAGCAGGGTCAACAACAACAGCTCCAGCAGCTGAGACAGCAGCACCATCAGATGCAGCAACAGCAGCAACAGTTGCGGCAGATGCAACAGCAAGCGCAACAACACCAACAGCAGCAACAGGGCCAGCCGAGGATGCCCAGTCGCGGGGAAGGGCCGTCTATGCATGTTAATGGTAATCACTTTGCTGCTTTGAGTGTTAGGTATACGTAGCTGAATGTCTCCTTTTTTTCTTCCTTTTTATCGTTGCTTTTTCCTCGTTATATGCGCCATTGGTCAACTTCTCTCGACCGTCGCCGTCGCTGTCACCGTCGCTGTCGCCTTCGTCTTCGTCCTCGCCTCCGCCCATGCTTGGTTAATTCCTCCTCTTTTTTATTCTGTTGCTATCTCCGTCTCTCTCTATTTATTCTTCCCCTACGCATATACTCGCTTCGCTCTCCGATTCTGCTACGATTTCTCTTCTGTGCTACGATTACCTCTCTTCTCCTCCGTCTCCGTTCGTTATCTGTGCCGAATTTTATCTCTTTTGACCACCTCATGATCTTGATCTCCTTTGTGATATCCTCTGCTCTCTGATTTTCTGATTTACTCTGACTCGTCTCGCCCTCGTTTTGCCCTCGTTGTCGCCGTGCATCGTTTTTTTATTTCGTACGTCTTCCATTTCCTGCTCTTTTTTTATGATACCCTTCACCCCTTTACTCTCTACTTTATTTTATTCTCGTCCTTATATTATACCCCCTTGTCCCCTCTACTCTCTATTTTATTCTCATAATTTTTTATCTGCTCTCGTGAAACCGCCCTTTTTTTCCTTTTATTTTTCCTTCATATTTTAGATGAAGCACATCAACCACCGCTCAGCACCACCGCCAATGCCAACCTCATGAATATGCCCCTCTCCTACCCCTCCATGCAACTCCCTGGCACTTCCGGCCCACCAATGTCAATCGCGCCCTCCACATCCACTACCTCCACCGCGAGCTCCCAGGGACTCGCACCATCTTCGAGCATGGGGTACGCTCCTAGTCTATATAGCCTGGGCGTCACCGCACCGCGCAGCCAGAGTCGCCCTGGGACGGCCTCGTCGGGAGGCTCAGATCTGAGAAGGAGGGGATCGGTGGAGAGTCTGCAGGGGTATGAAGCTTTTGGCGGTGCGGGTGGTGGTGGGATGCATGCTGCGCATGTGCAACAGCATCATCCGCATGCGCAGGCGGGGCATCCGTATCATCGGCCACCGGAGGGGTATCATCACCCGCACCCGCACCCGCATGATTTTGGGCATGAGGGGTTTGATAGTGGGGATGGGAGAGGACAGGGGAGTGGGAGGGGGAGCGCGGGGAGTTCGAGTGTGCATTTGCCGTGGATGGAGAGGTATGAGGATGAGCATGTGAGTTGATTTTTCTTTGCGTGCGTCTCTCTCTTTTTTTTTTTGCTTTGCAGGTTGAGGTTTAGGAATCCTGGAGATTTTTGCGGAGGTTGGGGTTATTTTTTTGCTTTGATTTTCGTTCTCTTCTTTTTTCGTTTTGATTTTCTTTTTCTTTTTCGTTTTCTTTCTTTCGCTTTTCTATTCACTTTATTCGACGACCCATCCTCATCAAAAGCCGCACACCATCGATCCCCTCTGTCTCAATGCATTTTCGCTATGTTATACCCGCAGCACCGCTTAGCCCACCGCATCGTCATCATTCATTCATTCATTCATCGATTCATTCAATTCGTTCGTCCATCATCATCAGCGCCGCATCGTACTACTCGTTCTGCTTCGCCTAAACCGCGTGCAAATGTCCTGCCTGTCGCAAAATCACCTGCATACGCCCATATTAACCCGCGTATCTTGCATATGTGGCAGACGCGGGGAAATAGGCTGGGCACCTTTAGGCTGGTTGGGGTGGTAACCAGCCCAAAGGTCAAATTTCTGTTTTGTTTTTGTTTCTGTTTTTGGCGTACGCGGTTGATGATGAGCCCAGAAGCGCGGTGGTTGACGTTATTTCACTTGGGATGATATGATGATGATGGGATGATTGATATGTTTTGGTTTTTTCTTCTGCTGTTTTGGGGGGGCTGTTGGTTTTTGGGCTGGCGTTTTGGATGGCCGGGCTCGGAGGCGGTTGCGGGGGATGTGCTTCTAGCGCGGGATTGGTGATGCGGTTGGTTTTGATGCCCTTTTTTGGGTGCTTTGTTTTTGTTCTCGAGATTTGGGTTTCTCTGTTCTTGAGCTTTGGTTTGACCTGTGCGTGGTTTTTCGTTTTTTCGGGTTTGGCAAGTCTGCAATCTCGAGGGAGGATGAGAGAATTCTTTGATTCTCTCCTTCCCGGTCATTTGGCGCATGCCTTTGGATGGGAGGTGTTCGCTTTTGTCTTTTCGTCTCTTCGAACCTTTCAATTATGGTTGCGTGTTTCAAAACCTCGGGCTTCGGAGCGGTGCCGTCGGTGGTTCTCATGCTCAGGGTTGGCGCGCGAGCTTTCGTCCCGCCTCACATCTTTGTCTGAGCTGAACATCAGACGTCTCGTCGGTGAGGCGATATTGGTGTTCGATCTGGTCCCGCATCGTTCACCCCTTTGTGCATTGATGGTGTATGGCCGGCTCTGATAGATTTTCTGGTCTGGGGTGCGATCACCGCTCGCAGCTCGCTCGGGATTTCGTGTTTGGGAGATTCTATCTATTCTATCTATTTCTATTTCTTTCTATTCGCGTTTGCTGGTCTTTTTTTTTTTTTTTTTTTTTTTTTTTTTTGGTTCTGTTCAGTTGTTTCATCCGCCCGTTCTCTCTCTTTCTTTCTTTTTTGGGCCTGCTTCTGGGGTGAGGCTGTGGCGGATTTTAGGGTGCTGCTCGTTTCTTTGCCCATGCTGCTGTGCAGTTGCTCCGAGAGTCTGTCTTTTGTGCTCTCCGTGGGATGCTGTGGGATAGGTTGAGCCTCGCGCTGTGGCGTTCTTTTTCCCAGAAGTCGCGTCGGTATCTGGGCTGTGTCGCTCTCAATTCACTGCTTGCGAAAAGATTCGCTGTGGTTGGTTGGCTGGACCTTCCGTTATCGCGGTCTATTTCTGGGGTCAATCCCTACTTCTAACAATTGCGTTTCTCTTGACCTGCGTGAATTTTATTCTGGGTCGCGTTCCCGCGTCTCAATTCATTCATTCATTTTCGTTGCTAATGAACTTATCTTCTTTCGTCTTTCCTTTCCGGGGTGGGTTCCCACTTTTGGTTTGGTGTCGTTTTTATTTGATTTTCATTGCGCGTGTCAGCTTTTCATTCATTCTTTTTATTATTATTGGTGTTGTATCTTTGGAACGGCTCCGTTCTGTTTCTCTCTGCTGTGCGGCTGCTGCGGAAGACGCGCTGGCCTTGCTTCTTCGTGATGAGGCGAGGTCATGGGAGGGGGTCATCTCCCTTCGCCGACCTTTGTCCCCGTGTGTTCCGGCCGGTGTGGCGCTCCTTTGCTTTCGGGGCGTTGGCTGGTGCTACGTGCTCCTATTTTTCTGCTTTTCGATAGAGCTGCTTCAGCTTCGATTTCGTTTCGTTTGGGTGTTCGACCGTGCGTTGCCGGAGATGTCCTCTCGCAGCACCACCAACGAACACGATTGCATCGGATATTAATATTGCAGAACCTTCATTTTTTTCCCCTTTTCATTTCTTCAGCGATAGACGCGATTACTGACCAAGTTTCTTTTGTCTTTTGTGTGATAGACTGCATTCCGACTCGGAAATATACCGGATAGGACCTTGACTGCTTCCACGAACTCTTCGTCGTCGTCTCATGGCCACAGAAGTTATGACGATTGTCCGGGAGGCGATACGTATATCGCACAGAACGATGACCGACAAGGTATGTGCTCCTTGCATTTTTTCTCGTTAAGTCAAGTCAGTTGACTGAGCTTACGTTCTGGCTGGTTATCTTTAGCCGATGTGCATTCGGCGTTTGGGCTGATGTCGCTCGACGACCCCAACGTGATAGCTGGTATTGCGGTCGACGGTCAGCCATTCTTCTCTGACCCCGCGGCGGCGCACAACCAGGGACTGTCTATGTCGACCCCCATGCCCATGAAGCGCCCGCATTCGGGCCTGCTCCACCTCCCATCGACCTTGGATCCCGGTGGCGGTGCCAATACGTCATCGATGGCGTCATCGCTCGCCCGCGAGGCAGACTCGCGCGAGTTGCGCGAGGTGTGGAAGCAGTACATGCGCACACCCCTTTCTGGTCCTTCTCTCGATTTTGGGGGCCCCAATTTGTCCCCGTCGAAAGCGGGGGGACAGCTCGGAGGTGGGGGTGGCAACGGAAGCAATGGTAGGCGCCCGCGTGTTGCATCGCTCCCGAGCTCGAAGACCCCTGTGGTGGAGCGCGATCACCTGTACACTCAGATGCAGGGCGGACCGAGCCAACCACACGCGCAGGACGCTCCAGGGGGCAAGGCGGGAACGACGTCGTCAATGCGGACAACGCTGCACGGGAATCAGGAGGACTTGCGGTCGTATGAGGCCGCGGTACTTGCGCGCAACCCGCCAACGCATCTGAATTTGCAAATGAGGCGGCCAGCTAAAGGTCGTGGTGGAGGGACCGGGCCCGCTGCTGTACGTTAATTTTGTTGATAGCATATTAGTGAGACGTAGCTAAAATATCTTTACATAGAGGCCTGCGAGCGCTCATGCAACCGGCACCTCGATTCCACATGCTTCGTCAACTTCTGCGCTGGTCCACGCGTTTGGAATAAACGCGCAACAAATGGGGTCTGCACCTCCTGGCCGGGTCAGCTTTGTTGATATTAAAAAGAAAGACGCTAGCGTGAGCCCCGCGCCGTTGTCTTCACGCGCATCATCCGTTTCCGCGGAAGGTGCGGGGTTGTCCTCCGACGCCGAATCGTCGCGGCCGTCTTTCAAGCGTCTCCCCTCGCAAACTTTGGGGCCTGCTAACACAAAGCGCACCTTCCTTGGCTTTAGTGACAATGACGAGCGCGTTGCTGGTTGGAGCACGAACATGGATAAGAACAACAATGTCTTTTCGGGTGTTGCTCCGGATCCGCAGACAAATGTACCGGCGGGAAACCCTAAATCCAACCCCACAGCGGGGCTAGGCATCGGCCATACTGATCGGGTAGTTGCGAGTCTGGCTGAGAGGAGGCGGCGAAGGGCGAGCGCGCCCTCCATGGGCTATATCTCATTGGAAGGTCTTCAAAATCATCACGCTCAGGATCAGAATCATCAACAGGGTCCACAGGAGCAGAAACCGTCGGAGCAGGGGCAGGGGAAAGTAGAAGAATCTTATAATGACAGTTTCCCGTCTGTTGGGTATGCACCTGGTGCGCCGTAAAGTACATATGTTGGGTTGATGGTGTATTTTGTATCACAGAGGTACGTTCTACGTTGACTCTGCATTTATTTTTACTAACGGTGATGTTTTTTTCAGACAATTATATGTAGCATTTACTCTCGTATCTTTCCTTTTCCCCTACTCCTTTACGGTCGTCCAGCTTGCTCTTATATTCCCTTATGTTAACTCCTACTAATATGACCGGTCTGTCCTTCCTGATTTTGTGTACTACGCCGTCGTTGGAATCTTGCTTCAGCGACACTTACTTCTTCCTATGAATTCCATGTTTGGCCCCCTTGTCCGTGATATATTCCTTTTCTTGTCGGTTTCTGCCTTGCCATAGACGCTTTCAGGGACTCAAATCGTAGCGGCCGGCCGTGACATCCCAGACTTGCGCTGACGCACTTCGCTCTTTCCCATCTATCCAACGTGCATTTAGCATTTGGCAATTTTGCCATTGTATCCAGGAGCGTTTACACCCATCTTACTGTATCTCTTACCAGTGTACCCAACAGTCGCCCATCTTTTAATCTTCTGTTCATCAGAACAAGTTTCTTTTGGCGTTCGTGTTAATTTGAGGGCTGTGGGTAGACGAGTGGACAATGTATTAGTGTAGCTTTTCTAAATCCGTGTTCTTATCACTTTATTCTGCGCTGTGATTTTGGGGTGTATAGTTGCACAACGTCTGCTAAATTTGTGAGATCGTCTGAACAGTGTTGTTTACGAAGGAGATTTGAAGGAGATACATTGCCGTCCCCGTTGGATTGTTATCTTGTTGATGTGCTTAATGTTAGAAAATTGATATGTAGATGGTCCTCTTATTCAAAAACCCGCCGCAGGGCTTGTCTTTTCTCTCCCCGTCGCCTCCATTTGAAAGATCGAAAAATCATGACTCAGATATCCTAACGTTGGAAAAATCGAACAACGGGCTCATTCTGAATTCTTTTCCTGAGTGGTAAAAATCTAGAAAAATCAATAAGCGCCTGCTTATCTGCCTCGTCTTCTGATTCGCGTTCAGTTTGGAACGCGGTGTCATCCCGTTTTGTTCGATGGAAGGGCGAAAGGAGAACGATGCGCAGGCGATGCGCCTATGATCAGGATCGTGGAGCTTTGTTATGTAATATGTCTCTCACGTGCAAAGAAATTTTATAGACGCGACGCGCTCTTTCCGTTTGACCAGCATCTTCCATTTTTTCCTTCAATTCCTGCCGTCCGGCGTACACAAGGCGTACAACTATTCCTCAAGGCATCCGTTATTCAAAGTCACCTTAAATTCCTGAATTTCGAAGTCACCTTGTTGCTCAACTATCGGTCTGACAGACGCTCGGTGGTACGTACAATCTATTAATTTATTTTGTTGCCGCGATGCCTGTACATGATCACGACGTCTTCTAGCTCTGCGTGACTGTTTAAATGTTCAACGTTCAACGTTCAAGATGCACTCTTGTTGGAAATTCTTGGGCGATCATTCATAATAGGGGCTGGCACTCGTCCAGAGCTTTTGAGCGAGGTTAACGATCAGTATACGATACAACCTTCAGGCAAATTTTAAGGAGGTCTACCATCACGGTCTTCTAAATAATACCTCTTGCTTCAGACTTGCTTGATTGGCGTCAATGCGAGCCCTCCTGTTACTGTAGGCGAGGTTCATCTGCGTAATCTCCCGTTCCAGCGCGTCTCTCCAGGCCTGGTCTTAGATCCCTGCATGTTTTGTTGTCGAAACGCCACTCGTTCTAAATGATCATGCATGCTGCAGCACAACATCGTAATCTCCCAGTCCTCTTGTTGATGCCCCGTTTCACCGGCACTCGGACAAAAACTGATCGTTCGAACGCGCCTTCTATGAGGTGCCAAAAAGCCTCTAGAGCAACCTGTTCGGGGATGAGAAGCCCATTTTACATGTTCACGAATAGCGGTATCCGCTTTTCTTACGTGAGTTTCCCGCAGTGTCGCGCGCATGCACACCCTGCGAGCTGCCAGTGCGTTCAGGCGTTCCCTGCCTCGTTGCAGCATGGACCTCGAGGCCGTTGATGGGGGCACGAGCAGTCATCACCCAGCTCATTTTCTCCACCACGCACAGCACTGGGGTGCGTAGAGCGTTAATGGTGCGTATTTTAACTTCTTCTTCCGCGTCTACGAAGCTACTGCTGATTACGCCGCTCAAAATATGCAGCTCGACGTAAATTCCGGTCATATCGTGATTCTAGAATCCAGCTTTCAATAAGGCTCCATCCGAGCTTTCCGTGGATTGAGTGCACAGTTGGTCGTTTGGAGCACTCCAGTACCACGAGCACACCCCCCGCCACTTGGCCCTCTGCTCTTACCGAAGCGCATCTCTTTCCTGCTCCCGACATCCGCCAACTTGAAGTTGCATCTTTTTCTTCGCGACTTTGCCGTTCTCTGAGAACAGGAGCAAAGTATAAGTGGACGATCATGTAAGTGTCAAAACCGTTGAGTAAAATACATAAGTCGCTTAATGTCTCATTCTTCTCAGGGCAGACTTGACTAACTTGACTCGCTCGGACGTCGTTTCTAAACTCATCGCTGCTTCACACCAGGTGGCTATTGCGGCGCCGGTGAAGGACGACGACAACGACGATGAAACCATACGCATCCCCGCGGAGCCTACGACGGACAGCTCTATCGACACGTCCATATTCGATGTCTTCACGGACTTTGACTTGGATTTGTCCTGCCTCTCCCCATCCGCATCACCCGTGGCATCGACATCTCACCTCCCACCTGCGACTCCCTCTCCTCCATCGTCACCCATCCTCTCCCGCTCCATATCCTTCGCCTCACAGGCACCCCAAGTATCTACGCTGACTTCAAAAAAGTCCAAGAAAGCCTCGACGCCAAACCTTTCCTCCACCGCGCCTGCGGGCACGCGGGGCTCGTGGCCGCTAATCAAATACACCGGCCGTGGCACACCCATCGACCGGAGCAGAAGGCTAGAATGGGGCGGATTCTCCGGGGACGAGAACGTAGCGGAAGACGGCATCTTGTTCTCGGCTGGGCGTTCCACATCACTTGACTCTAATGCTATCCGCCCTTCGCAGCGATCCCTGTCTCCAGAGTGGAATATGTCCTCGTCTCTGTCCCATTCGATGCACACCCGGTCGCTTTCTGGGTCCCAGACTTCCCACCATGAGCCCCCGCCTGAGTTGGCGCCGCTTGAGGGGCTGGGCCTGAACAAGCAGGAAGACTGGGATTCGATTATGAGAACCGTACTCTCCCCGACCACAGAACCTGATTCGGAAGCAGAACCACTTACGCCTAATGAGACGAACGAAGCCGTGGAGAACGTAACAGAGGACGCAGTTCCCACCTTCAAGTCCCCGTCAACTCCTCACGGGCCAAAGGTCCAACTCACCCCGGAGCAGATGGAGCAGCTCAACAACGGGCTGGAGATCGACCTTGGGATCAACGCTGCGTTAGATCTGGGGCTCGGCCAGCGCGGGGGGATGAACTGGTTTGACCTTGGGCTCCTGCCTACATCTGCGAGCGGGCGCGAGTCGCCCTCGATGTATTCGTCGCAGATGGTGACCCCCCGCCCGTCCCCGCCCGCTTCGCTGCGCCAGGCGTCGGAACACCGATCGACGACGAGCACCAAAGCAGAGGCCAACGGCGGGTCGGGGCAGGGAGCCAAGTCCGAGCCTGTCTCGCGCTGGTGGCAGAAGATGCTCCTACGTATGCGGCGGGTGCATAGCATCATTACCATACACAAGAACCGGTAGTTCGTTCGGGTTGATGGAATGTCTATGGGTGTTGCTTTTGCCTGTTATTTTTCTTTCTTTCCTGGACTGAGATCTATCTAATGCTCGATACCCTTTTCTTGCGGCTGTGCCTCGGTCATATTCCGAGGGCCTACATCTTACTCATAGCAATCTTGCGCTACATCTATTTCGGAACTGTTCATTCCATCATTTCTAACATCGTCTGCCCTCATACACTCGTCAGGTTTCGTAGTTCTGCTCTCCTTCGCGTTGTTTTCTATATTCACTCTTTTGCGTAGTGCATTGAATAGTCCACACTCCTTGTCTAGCTCCATTCCGCGAGCGCCACACTCTTTTTTCCAGTTGCCCAATTCCTTTTCTCTTTATCTTTTGAACCCTTGCTCCCAGCTCGCTCTACTCGCCTCAACATCGCCCATTCATTCAATTGACGGATGTCGGCAATTTTAATTCAATTCTGTGGCATCGGCCAATGTGGACGTGTCCTCCACCCCCAAGCCAACGGCGCCACCACCAAGTTTTTGGTCCCGTCGAAGCAGAAGTCTCACTGTTGTTGTAGTAATCGGCGTTGATACGTATGTTGTAAACCGATTAGCTTCAACATAGACGGACGATCATCGTTTTGTGCATGGATGCCGACGCGATCCAAACTGCGGACATTCTAGACGCCCGAGTGTTTTCTTTTGCATGATGATACGCGGCATAAAATCGGGGAAATCAGATTTACTACTCCAACATGGGCTTCAGCGCCCGGGCCTGGCACGAAGTTGGCGTACTCTTTGGATGTTGTCTTAGTTAACCGCTATCTAATGATTTTAGCTAGACTAGACGGCTCTCAATAGTCGTCGATAAAGGGCGTGGAATTTCAATAAATAGCGATAAACAACAAATTGGTGGCCGGGATTAACGTAAAGTGCCTGAGACAATTCTGGCCAGGAACATTCAACTTCTCATTGAATGGGGCAAGCGAGGAAGAGTAGAAGCCTGCAAGACCATATTTGAAGCCTCCACCATTCCGTACGTGATCACGATGAGAGGAGCCAAGGGTAAGGCAGTACAACAACGAAAAAGCGTAACGGCGGAGGACTTGAAAGCAGATAATAGGAGGTTTGAAAATTGGGGTACTAGAGGTACAAGTGCGATATTATCGGTTTCTGGATTAGGAACTCTACTCAGTGTCCTCGTGCATTTTGTGACTAAAGGACCAAAGAACTGGAGAATCGGGAAAAGAATAACACACGGACTGACAAATCGAGAGGTGTCCTCTCCTTTTATGGGAATCCCGCACGATTTTGATATATTAAATAATGCAAGTCGATCGATTATGTACGATAGCCTTTCTGTGTTCTGCGCGCTTTTTCCAAAATCCATTGTTCAATTTCTGTATTCAAAAGTCACACGTAGGACTTCCGTTCTGTCTTGTGGAACCGAAGAAGTTCTGGGGTGCTGTCTGCGTCGATTTCTGAACTATGCGCCAAAGATTGCGTTGGTTGCAGCGGAAAACATCATGGGGTCAGTAGCGCAATAAACAACAATCACAATTTACATGTTCACCGCCCCGCTCAGATCACCCTTGAGCTTGATATCTCTCCCACAGCAGTGCTCCGAAATTTATTACAACAAGGGCGTACTAGAGACCGATAGACTTGTAGGTACAGGTTTGACATTTCAATGGAGCTAATACGCTCGTCCAATTGGGTATATGCCATCAAAATCTTGTACGCAGCCAGAATCGGGCCCAATACATGCATGCAGATTTTGTAGCATGCTCTATAGCCATTCTGGAAAACTCGATGAATCATCAAGCGCAAGTCCGATCGGGACACACTGCAGATCCGGTATGTCAGATGTGATGTGATTTCCCGAACCTATAATAAACAGTCATTTCGTTCGAGTTCGGTTGTGCCCTATTCCACCCCAACCTCTCATTTCTACTTCTCATCCGCATCTCCTAACGCGATGCACACACGAAATATCAATTCGTCGTCCTTCCTTACCCAAAGCAACACTAACATCCTACTCTCACCGTCCGAACGAACCGGACGCAAGTCGTACAAGCTGTCGCATCGAAAAGGGGGTGGCGAGAAGAAAGAGGCGGTGTGGCCTCCTCAGTTGGAAGCAGCGCTATTGGAAGGTACTCAGTGGCGGCATTTCTTGATAACCGCGGGTGACTAAAGTTCTTTCAGGTTTAAGAAAGTACCGACCCGTTTCTAAAAGCGGACGCCCTCTTCGTCGTTTCACCAAACGCAACGTTTCGATATCAAGACACATCCTTGCGACCACAGGCAAGATGCGAACGGCGAAGCAGGTCGGGAGTCGGCTTCAGCAGATCACAGAAAGCACCAAGGACGAAGAAAGTGAGTGTTGTCGCAATTTTTTCCCTCGATAAATTCTAAGTCCATATCAGTTATCAGGCTTATCACCAGTCGCGAACTCATTCTCGATCCTCAAGACCCGAATTCAAATTACTCGCAAGGCGACTCCGCTTCTGACTCTTATGTCTCTACTCCCACCATGAACACTCCTTCGAGTTCTGTCACAGCTTCTGAGGCTGGGTCTCCGGAATTTTCAACAAACGGCGATCATGTCTCTTTGTTCGCTCAACTCGTTCCAACCGATATCAGCAGTCCGACTTCCTACTTGGGACTCGACGCCGACATTCCAAACTCTGGCATTAATCTGTTCTTGACCGTAGATCCTGCGGAGGGATTTCGTATGGACGCCAACTCCCTTTCCAACGCCCGACGCCTCTCGAATATTCCCTCTTCGCATATCTTAAACGATATTCCGACACTCTCGATTTCTTCTCCCCTGCTCTCCCCATCGTGCTCTCACGTCTGTGCGTTCACCGTCTTCTTCGACAGCGTCAAGGCAGTCCATTCGGAGCAGGTCTCGCTCGTAGCTATAAAGCCTGAGAGCTCTGTTGGCGCCTATATGTATGTCGCGCCACTCGTCCCTTCGTACTGGGACACCCTCGTTCACCGATCTGGTAAGTCTGGACTTAACCTCTTTCATATTCTCCTCATCGTGCTGATATACCTCTTTAGGTATCGAGCGGTACACTGTGATGCTCGACATTGTGGAGCTTGATCGCGGGGCCACTCTGGAGGCTGGGCGGCGCAAGTTCTCCATCGCGATCAATGTTAAATTGAATTCCCCAGCGGAAGAGCAGCCCGTTCTGGCATCATGCGCCCCGTATTATCCGAGCACATACGACGACATCCACATTCAGGCCGAGTATCCCGATATGCCTCTTGCAAATCATCTCCCGACCGCGTCGTATCTGCCGGACCTCCCATTGCAGATGTCTTCAACTTTCCAAAACGGCGCTGCGATGTCGGCGTGGAACGACAATACATATTTCATCCCGGCTACGACGTACGTGCAGTACCCTGATTTGGGCGACTCGAGGTTCGAAACGCACCTCGAATCTGATCACCCCTCTTCTTATCCTTATCCTTCGTTCTAATTTTCTGAGTTCGCTCTGGGCTCCCAGTGACTTTATTCCTTCTTTCTCCTTATCCATGTGACATGGACCTTGTTGTACTTTATGGTTCGCATCATCACTTTGAACGATCAGTCCCGTCGTGTATACTCTGTTTATTATTATTGCCTCTGCGCTTTGTATCTTTCTAATTTTCTCCTTTAGATACCTATCTACCATATTCCCCCTTGTATAATTGCTGTGTATGCCTGCTGTCCCTTACTTGTACTGAAATCGATTCTTTATTGCCACTCGAAGTTTGGGTCCTCGGTTCGATGAACAATTGGCTCCATATACCATTTTTTATTCGGAAGGAATAATAGATACTCCTGTATCGATATTAGGGGCCACGATACGGCAGCATATGACTTGATATGTTTACGAGCATGTGATGCCAACCTTATTCGATGTCCATTTGGGATTAACTATTGCGAATTCAGATATGATACATAGAGTCAAAACCATCGCGGGAGGACCTTAGAACACCTCCTTGGCCAGAAGGTATCACGCGTTATCTGAGATTTTATAAAGAAGTACTTTCCGGCCCACTTTGCCTCTATGACCTAATTAAATTTGTTTTTTGTTTTTTGTTCAGAAGATGTAGTATAAAGAAAACCGGAAATGGGGTTGGCCCATTGGAAATTGGTGAACGCACGGTTCTGAGAACATGATGAGATCCTCCAGCCGCGTGAATTGATATTCGGCAAAAAAAAAAAACAATAACGAGGTGCTCAGCGGTGCCACAGGGCGCTAGGTAGTTCAGTGCGCCAAATCTTTATTACTGATGTACCATCGACGTATACGTACTACCCGATTAGTCGGTGGGATAATCTTTCCTACAGAATTTCTCAGCGCTTATAATTAGTGCATGCAATTCTACGAATTGCTATCTAGCACCGACATTCGACCATGCGGCTTGAGTGGCTGCGCTATCATGAGACGAGGAAGGGTTCTCTCATGAGAGAATTTATCCATATTATACTACATATCGTCCTCTTGTTAACGTTGCATAATTTGATGCGGATGCAATCAGGACGTACTTAATTGTGCCCGATACTGACACGCGCCTCAGATGCGGCTCGTTCGTGATGGCAGGCTGTGTGCAGCGTATAGAATCGTAAATATTGTTCAATAAATTGCCTTTACTGCTAGATAGCAGGCTTGGTGTCCGGACCTTGTCTTTGTAAATTGTGTAAAGCGTTTGCTGAAATTCACGAATTAGCATCTGCTATCAGAACAGAGCATTTCCGCTCGGTCCTCTTTACCTCGTCTATAGATCATGATTAGCTATAATTTCTTTGTGCCACTCAATTTCCTGTTAAGAAAAAAGATTCTGAAAAGATTGGGAAAAGATGTGTACCAATTGCGATTGGGTTTTGACCGAAATGCTGAGATGTGAACGCGACTGGGGCGTCCTGAAATTTAAACTTAGAGTGAGAACTTGGACTTAGTCCCCGACGGTCGTCGGTCCCAGTCCTATATACTTAAACTTAAAAGGACGATCGGGAATCCAGGGGACAAATACTCTCCCGCGCCCTGTCAAATGCACCTTATCGTGTACCTTCCAATACAATTCCCTGCTAGATCTCGGAGCCGAGAGAATTAGTGAATCATCATCGTACTCATTCCTACTAAGTAGTCATCATAACGCCTTTCAAAGCATATCAAGCGTTCCGGCGGTAGTTTTGGCATCGGTGAGGTGGGACCTACATGGATGGGGACCTGAACTTCGACATATCGATTCCACAGTGTCTTGATACTTCAGTCATAAACTGTACACTTCATAGGGGCTGCACATTGTACCCCAGTATGGAAAGGCTGGCCCGGGGTTCTGTGTTGATTGGAAATTGAAATAATGACGCAGTTAAACGTTATTATTATTATTATTATTTTGTTAAGACGCAGTCCAACTGCTGTAAATATGGAAGCCTCCGGGTGTCTATCACCTGCATTTCTTTCTGCTCGATGCAACAGGAGTCAGGACATGCGTCCAGCTATGGTCCCAAACCTATTTCACTCAGGCTTCAAAAGATTTAAGGGCATATATTGAAATTTGAACTCCCAATCAAATCACTTTAAATCCGTTTTTAATCCAGAGCAAACTCTGACCTAGAAGTTGCCTGGTAAAATTGTCAAGGAACAGCTTCATCATGATGAACTGACAGCTCGCTCAGAGTTCACTACTTTATTGACACTCCTGCGAGGCTTGGAATAAGTACTCAACGTCAACGGCAAGTTAAGTCCGTGTGCCGTTGATTGCCGATTATTTGGTGAACCCTTGCAAAACAAATATCTGTCATCGTCACACTCATGATCAACCTTCCTTCCCACTTGTTCCCAACCTCCCATTCATGCTGGCTTCTAAGAAGGTCCTATCTTTATCTTCACAAGAACGCTCAAAGGTTGGCCAGTGCTCTCTCTGTGAGTAATAGACAAGCTCAACAAATCAGCGATCAATGCTTTCGGTATGTTTTTGTGTCGAGTTTCGATGCTGCGTGGTATTCATCGACTTTTCCTAACGACACCCAGGATCCAGTCACCATATTGAGCCTCTGTCGATTAAGATTCGGCGTCGTAACAACCGTGGATTTTGCAAAGCTCGTTCAATGGAAATTGGGCGCTTCCTTATAGAATGTGCGTGCGACTTTGATTCTACATGAAGTTCTCCTCGGACACATGGCCTCGATGATCTTGGACGCTAAAGAGCCCAACCGCAGTCAGAGGCATGTTATTTATAATGCAGTTATCTTTTTGTCATGGATTCAGTTTCCTAAAAGTACTAGTTCCCATATCAGCAGTCAGACTTTGCTGTGGCCCGTCGACGTATCTAGTCGGATAGGATGCTGTGACGAGAAAAGGTGTGGTCTCAAATGCCTTACTTCCTCCTGAGCCACTTGATCTTCTATATGGAAACCTAGGACGAAGATATCCGCGACGAGGGTCATCTGCTTCGAGTTCAAAGTTCAACCATCCGTCGTCGTAATGGCCTATCTCCTCTCGTATCCCAGAAATGCCTTTCTCCATAGCAGTTCCCCTCGCTTACTCTAGCCCAATGTGACTTTCTGGGCAATGGGCATAGATAGGCGTCAATTGACATGGTATTCGTCAAGTCAATTCCGCAGTTTTTTCATCTGAAATTTAACGTTTAGTGTATTTAAATTCTGCAGTTCTAGCCTCTTTCAACATTGCTCGGTTCCGAGACCACGTTCTTGGTTGGGGGATTAGACATTATGCTACCCCGCCATTCCGAATGTCCGAAGCTTCAACGGAAGGTATGCGAGTTCATAAAGCTGGGGAGATTGTCAAGCAACTAGTGCATCCGGTTGTCCGATTCCGCTGCGTAACCATTGGCTGATTTTATTAACTCTATCGTATTGGATCTCTATATAGAATTCGGAACGGATTCCTCAAATAATCCAGTAGTCAGACCTGTGCTCTTTGGGCGCTCTGACCTGGACCGTCACCATTCATACCGACCGCGTAGCCTTTGCATCGGCTCCTGCCTTCTACCTCTCATTTAAGCTTCCTGCGGGTCGTGGTTGACGATCAGAGTCAAGACAAAGAAAGCGTTCGAAGGGAACATGGCTGGTCGTCCACTTATCGATTATCTCCCCAATGAACTTCTCGAAAAAATATTCGACACGGGCGCTCGTCTTCCATTTCCTGTGGACGAGAAATATCCGCATCGCCCTTTATTTTCGAAAATCCCAGTCGGAGCGCTCTACGCCACTTCGGTTTCCCAGGTGTGCATTCGATGGAGGGAAATAGTGTTCCGGATGCCCGTCGTATGGAGCTTCGTTCACCTTACACGAACATTGGACACCCATCGTCGACTCAAATCGGAACTCGGACATTCCTTGGATTGGCTTCCGGCGTATCTCACCCGCTCCAGGAATTATCCCCTCCATATCACTCTCGACACTACCAGAATTCCAGCTGACGCGGCGTTGGATCTGATCAACTCCTCCAGCTCCCGGTGGAGTATGTTCACCCTTCTTGTTTCGCACGTTGGAAGCCTTCCTCCTGTCCTTCCTTTTCTCGTTCGGACCCGTGTCCCCCGCCTTCAGTATCTATCCATCTCATCTGACATATATCGCGAAGGCATAGTGTCCTACGACCGCCTCGTCCCGTTCTTCGTCACAGGGACACCAGAACTCGCCACTATACGCCTCAGCGGGGTTTATGTCGCGTGGAATGCGCTCCCTCTTGCCAACCTGCGCAATCTGGAATTGCATTTTACCTCTCGCTGGCCTCATTTCGCCGACCTCCAAGAGATGTTCGACTCGTCGCCGATGCTCGAGCGTCTGGTCATCCACGACGACATTGTATCCATCCTTCGACATGTCCAACAACCTCCCTCGAAGCCCACGGTTACGCTCAGGACGTTGAAGTATCTCGAGATAGAGCCCTTCCGCATCCGCGATGAGGCAGCAGATGTTGCGGGATTGTTGGGTCTCTTTAACATGGACGTTCTGGAGTCGCTGGTGATCAAAGAAATCAAGGTCGATGAGTGGTTATCGATAACGAACCAGTACGAGTTACCTGTATGGGCTTTCCCGGCGCCCGTTGAGCAGGTTACGACCCGATGGCTTAAGCGGTCGTTCCCATTCCTCGTGAACCTTGCCGTCACCGCCGCCTCCATAGTGCCCAGGTCGCCCACCTCCCGCGTCCATTAGGCCCTCTTTCATCTGTTTGTAATCCGACTGTTTACTCGAACTTTGGATATATTTTCTTGTCGTGCAGGCTTTGGTTCTCTCTACGTTGCCTCTCTTACGGACGTCTCTTATGGAAATCCCTTACGGACTAGGACTGCGGACCTTTCGCGGACGCTTTGGACAAAATCAGAAATTTCAAAGAACTGTAGCTGTATTTGTACGAGCAGTCGATATCTTGCGATCTATCCTTTGTACAAAATGAAATAAAACGTGGATGCACACCAAGAGAAGGCTTCATCCTCGAGAACAAAGCGCGTATGTGATCCAGTCCCATACACAGGAATCTCGACCAGTTGAATTCAGCGCTGCATGATACTAAAGGTCCACCTTCAGATTCCACAGCATCGAAATTCTCGACTACTACATATTTTCATATAATTATCCCTTGACGTTTCCATGCACCTTTTACACTAATTTGCCTGTCAATGATGTCGTACGCCGTTCCTTTCATCCCTATCTCCGTGAGAAATACTAACCCAAGTAGAACAGGATATTCACAACGATGTCAACATCATCCGCGGAGTCGACTCGTTCCGAAGTTAATGGTATCAGTGTATGTCTTCGATGCGACATTGCCGCCTGCAGTAATTATAAATCGGTTCTTTTAGACCTCGCCGAAACTGGGATTTTTCTCTCCCACTGTCGACGATGGCAGTCTTTCGTAAGGAGAGAGTTCGCAGAGTGCTGAAGAGGATCTCAATATTGATTCTAATACTTCCGCCATCACCGCCTCCGAGTCGGGTCTGAAGCAGAGAGGCTCAATAAGGTCGCGTGGTATACAGTGTTTGCGTAGTCTAGCACCGGCACCGATTGCGGCCACGACTACCAAATAGTCGGATATCGACGCACCACCGTGGACGTTCCTGGAGATTGACTCGAGCTCCGCACTCTTGATCCAGGAGAATCAACATCGAACAGACACTCAGTCGACAGGGTGAAGACACCTAACGCCCCACTTATGCATTGCGTATCATTGTCAATCGTTTTAATAAAGTAGATGCCATTCGAAGGTCGGAGCAGTTATCGCCTCGAAGTGCTCTTGGACTACTATAGATCTGGAGTGGTTGGGAGTGGGCAAGTCTGAATGAAATCTAGAAGGACGGTCTGATTTTAAGGCTAGCAACGAGAATTAAAGCGACTCAAGCACACCTATATATTATTGCTTACTGGCATCGAGGTACTATTAAATAACGTAAATAGGTAGTGAGGTCACCAGAGTCCTGTCGATTCGACTACATAGTAACTATCAAACACCGCCTAATGTGCCTGGGCTTATAAAAATGCGGAGTCCTTCTGCCAACATCGATGAAAGCCTCCCTACGTCTACCGATCCGAAGGGTTCAAGGAAATCTCGTGTAAGGCGGACTTCTTCGAGTTGTGTTACTGGCATGGACAGCAACCACCGTGAAGCAACCATGGTGGAAATCAAGCCGTCGGTGATCTCGGTTCCCGCAATATCCAACCATAAACTCTTCATGCTGGATAATATGCCCACGCCTTCTTGCTGCAATGTCAGTGCTTGGATAACGTTGTCTGTAACTAGGTTCGCGCCGGAAAGACGAAGACGACGGATGGACTGGAAGGCGGATGAAGCAAGGTGCGAACGCAAGTCGTTGTCGTTGTACGGTGGTTTGTTCAGCCAAACATCGTCCAAGTTACATCGCGACTGTGAAAGGAAATGCATAAATTTGTTTGCTAGATTCCAGGAGGATCCTTCGCTTTTACGGTCAGACGATGTATGAGTGAGATTTTGGTATGTGATGTGCAATTTACGAAGGTCCGGTAGCATGATGTTCACGAATAAATCTCCAACATCTTCCGCTGCAGTCAAGCATAGGGTATGAAGATAGTGGGTCAAAGGAGCAGCATAGTGTTTCGACCCTGGCTCGGATGTGATTTTTGGTGTCCCTTGTGCTCGGAACGTTTTCATGTTGGGGGACAAGGCGAGAATGCGAAGAATTTCGGCTGCCCCCACGAAATAATCCAGATCAAGCCTCGTGAGTTGGCTCCACGGCACATGTGCAGGGGGGGACAGTCCTTCGTAAAGATTGTTCCAATCGACAAATTTTAGACAGGGCGATGAATGAATGGATTCCCAGACGATGTCAATGGGTTGAGTGGCGTCGCTTGTTTGATCGATATCTTTGATCCTGAAGACACGATTCGTACGGGTGTGTGTGCAAATCGAGGCGGATTCGAGCTGTCCTAATTGTGACTTTTTTGAAAATAGCACTGGCGCAAATTCTTGAATGGTCTCAGGAGGGATATCGAAGTCTATTTCTTTCCACTGTTGTATTTTTGAAATGAACAACCGAAGAATTTGAAAAAAATATGAAGGATTGATAGTCAAATAGGTGGAGGTCTTGACGACCAGCCTGAGGGGATGAGTCCGAGCACGTTCAAGCCATAATTTGGTCAACCAGATATGTGATGCCCTAGGGTGATCAATGCAGATTTCGGACCACAATTGGCTGCTGTTAATAGCGACGTCTCGCCAGTGAGAGCAGACATGCGCTAGTGGTATAGGGCTTGCGCTGGAGAGATAGGAGACGGACGGAACCGCGGAATTAAAGTCTGCGACGCCTGCATCGTGCCCATGCAAGGCTTCATAAAGTATGAGGGAGAGAATGTCACGCGGAAGTGTTGCAGCGGTGATCCGAGTGGCCATGTCTTCGCCGTTCGAGACCATAATTGTGTCGTCCTTGCTTGACGGAGTCCGGTAATTATGTCCTGGAGATAAGGTATCAATATAATGACATTCACGACGTGGGGGATGACGAGGAAATTGAACGCACGGTTTGATTTAGGATTGTTCAATTGTAAACGAAGGTACAGCTCTTGCATATTGGTCGGTCTAACGTGGAAATCTTCAATATAAAGTTTTGAAAGAACGACAAACGCCCAATAAAGTATGACTCACCTCGTTAACAAACAAAACGAGAACTTGCGTGAATGAGCCAGGGACAAGCCTGCTCAAGCTCGCTATGCCAGTGCTTTGGATTCAGAGAAGAAGAGCAAATTTGAAAGGGGCGTCTGCATCATCTAAATGCCACAGCTAGTCCCGTTTTATAGTAGATATCGGTGCCCCCGAACACGCGATACTTGAACATTTACAATTCCAAAAAGGTCATTTACGACCGAATACTCTTTCCGACAATACAGCCTGTTCCATACCTTGCGTCAACCTTGCGTATACATTGATCACCGTGCAACGTTTAAGTCGCGTTTTTAGTTGACAGTGATTCCATTTCGCGTTAGTATAGTAATCAGTGTATAGTGGGCATGCAGTGCGATTTATCCAAAAATATATTATCCGTGGGAACATAACAGATGGGTACTTGGGTCAGGCCGCAATTTGAATCACGTCATATTGGGCGTCTAGGCAGCGCTTATCGCGTCTCCTGTTTATTTCAGGCGCTCTCAGTCCGCTACACAATGCAGGGCGACAATCTCACGTCAAATGACACTAAAATTTGTAGAGACAAACAATTATTCATGTTGAAAGGACTTCATAGACGCTTAATCCCATTAAGGAAGTAATCACTTTATTGGGAAGTTGACGACTCTGTCAAATTTGACGGCAAAAATTTAAGCGCCACAGCAAATAGTCGTCAATTATTGTGAGCTCATATTCATTTAATGAAGAGGACGGAAGTTACTCAATGAGGACACCCACAAAGCCTGATATAGAAATAGAGGGTTGCGGTAGCAATTGACAATGAGGTAAACGGTGTCCTCGATCATTTGCTCGATGGCGCTTAATGCTCAGTGACTGACCTTGCATTCTCATACTCCGTCTCGTGTTCATAAAATCTAAGTATAATGCAAGAAACAGAAGTTCTGATAAGAACCACACGCCGTATCCTGAAAATTTCTGTTCCTATGCGAAAATATAGAGGCAGCCAAGGTACTAGGTGCCACATGAGCAACATGCCGGCGCTAAATGTCAAATTCACTCACGTCTGCTGGGTTATTGAACCTCAAGTTCCTGTTCAACCCGGATATCTGGCCCATTTCCTCAGGGGTTAGATCGAACGAGGTACATTCCAAGTTTTGTGCAAGGCGTGCAGTGTGTGTACTCTTGGGAATGACAGCGAGTCCTCGCTGTGTAGCCCACCGAAGGAGAACTTGAGCCGGCGTTCTATTGTGCGCGGTGGCGATTTCAGTGACAACTGAAAGATCAAATAGTTTGGGGCACTCAATGGCTTTGTCCCGTTCGAGTTCAACAAAAGATTGAGGCCCGAAGCTATACAAATTTGAATTGGTCGGTGAGGACGTCCGGTGAGAATAGGACAGCGAAATGGAAGAACGCACGTCGAGTATGCCGTGACAGCAATATTCTCCGACTGGGCATAAGCCACCAGGCTTTCCTGAGTTAGATACGGATGGATCTCGACTTGTAGTAGCGCTGGACGGATACGGGAGTAGCGGAGGAGATCCATAATCAAAGAACCCTGAAAGTTGGAGATTCCAATGGATTTAGCCAGCCCAAGGTCCACTAAGCGCTCCATTGCCTGCCAGGTTTCCTGAGTTGTCGCCCCAGTCTGCTGCACGCGCCCATCTAGATTCTTCCAGCCTGAAGGATACTTCATCTTCGGATCAACGTATTGTAGAGCAATTGGGAAGTGCATGTAGAACACGTCGAAGTAACTAGACAAATATTTGGTGATATCAGATGTATCAAATAACTGAATGTGAGTGACGACGTACTCAATCCCCCACCATTCAAGCTGTTGGCGAGTGACGGGTTCTACTCGCTCCTTTTCATGAAATGTGTTCCACAGCTTCGAGACGATGACGAGGTCCTCGCGCTTCACGATCCCTTCGTCTATGGCGCGTTTGATCCCCGCTCCTGCTTCCTTCTCGTTCCCATAATCTAGAGGATACCGTCATTATGACCTATTCCTCTGATGAGCATTGCGATGTACGAACCAAAAGCTCCATCAAACAGACGATATCCTGCTTTAATTGCGTCATAAACGATGTTAGCTGTGTTCTGTTTGATCTTCCATAGTCCAAACCTATGACACAAGATGTTAGCTATGACAATGCATACGATAAAAATCAAGCGTTGATAACGCGCACCCAACCTGTGGAATCCGCAGTCCGTTGTTGAGCTTGATAGTGGGAACGTTGACATGACTCTGGCTCTGATAATGATTCGCGCTGGAATTGCAGAAGTTGGCGCTGAAGACCTTGCGCCGCTGGCATGCTCGAGACCCGTTTGAGGCTAACTCAAACCGCATTAGAGTAAACCTCATAGTGAGCGTAGCCATATCGGCAAATGATGTCCAAGCAAGCGAAAGAGAGCGCGAAAGAGAGCGCGATGATGGTGTTGGTGTGAATCAGAATCGCGGTGATATTTTTGGAAACAATCTGAGTTTGAATTACCGAATTGCCGGTATCGGCATTATATCGGCTAATAAGTCACCGATGTCAGCCGGTTCTCTCTTTCTCTTGAACTATTCGACATAAATACGACCTCTACTTGCCCTTACCTATCGCTTCCTGAAACGAATAACGGCATACGTCAGGATACGCCAGGTCGACTAGACGTAGCTGATATTCGGTCCGAAGATAAAATTTCGCAATCGTGCGCAATTGACTGCTATTCTTTCCATTTTCCCTCACCGTCGAGGTCTGTAATACATAGCACTTGTCAACCCTGTATGTATGATGTCCTCGTACTCGTTAATAAGCTGGTAAGCTCGCATTGTCTTTTCGAAGATGGTGCCATCCATAACCATTCGCACGCAGAGATGCGTCGTACCAGGCAGCAAGGTAAGTTATGAATAGACAAAGTTATAAAGTGTGTTTTTAAATCGAGCTCTTATCAAGACCGTTTAACCGCCCACTTGCCCACCTGCCCACGATCCCCGTATTCTCAGTGGAGTTTCGATACTACCGGAGTGTGCAGCAATGGCCCCTACGCAGAAAGCTCTCCTGCTTCCCAAGAAATTCGCCGAATTTGTAGTTGGGGATGTACCCATTCCTAGTCCTGGGCCCGGTGAAATCAAGATCAAGATTCTATCGTCATCGCTGAATCCGGTTGACTGGAAGATTCAGAGATATGGTATCTTCCGTGATAAATTCCCTGCCATTCTTGGCTCCGACATCGCTGGTGACGTCGATGAGCTCGGGGAGGGTGTGAAGGACTTCACAGTCGGCGATCGAGTGTACGTGGTTGCTTTTTTGTCTACAAACGCATACCCATATTATCATTCTAATCAAGTCAAATTTAGATTCACTCAAGGCTTACGGTCGAACGAGAACGCCGGCTTCCAACAATACACTCTCGCCCGCGCGTCTACTGTATCGAAGGTATACCTTATCTCATTCATTTTTATCTCTGCCATGTCCAATGTTGAATGACGTTCTATCAGATCCCCGAAAATATCTCCTATGACGAAGCTGCCTCTTTCCCGGTCGCACTCTCCGCTGCCTACCTGGGACTGTACAACAAGACTCCCCATGGACTCGGTTTCGCACCGCCGACGATATCCGAAAACCATGGAAAGTATTCTGGTGTCCCCATTGTTGTTCTGGGGGGATCTAGCTCGGTAGGACAAAACGGTGAGTCGCAGGTTCCTCTCAGCACATCTATTTCCTGATACATGAAATTGTTTTAGCTATCCAACTCGCCAAGATCTCGGGGTTCTCTCCCATCATCACTACGGCCTCTCTAAAGCATACCGATTACCTCAAGGCTCTAGGAGTCACCGCTGTCCTCGACCGCAACCTGGCTTCCTCCGCGCTCGTAGCAGAAATTGGAAAGATCACCAACAAGCCCATCAAGACCTTCTACGACGCCATTTCTTCTGGCGAAACTCAGAAAGCAGGTCTTGACATTCTCGCACCAGGAGGCCAGCTTGCGGTCGTCGGACCACCCGTACCGAAACCGACGCAAGGAAAGGTTATCATACAGGTCATTGGTGGGCTCGGACTGCCGCACAATATAGAGCTGCTGTCGAACTTCTATCATGATATCGTGTATGGGTTCTTGGAGAAAGGATGGTTGAAAGTAAGTAATTCAAAATTCGGGATCTGCAGAGGCTCATTGCGCATTATTCTCAGCCAAATAACGTCGAGGTCCTTCCTGGAGGGCTTGCCGCAATTCCAAATGGCCTGTCGAGGTTGGAGAACAATCAGGTATCTAACGTGAAACTTGTTGTTCGCCCACACGAAACATCTCTGTAATAAGCTGATAACATTTTCGATGTTCGATGTATGTATGGTACAATGTATGTATGTGAGTGACAGGAAGCCTTTATTTGATCTTTATTCGATTTGCATAATTTCCCATGCTTGAGTGGTATCAAGAAAATCAGAGTAGCTCTCGACTTCGCGAATCTTTGATTCTTCAGTGCTATTTCCTCCTTTCACGCTTTAGAGGCTGCCGAAACCCCACAACCAGTTGTCGATAGTGGAACGCTCAATGGTCATCGCGTGGCCATAGTCGTCCCCTTCGCAGCTCCTGCCAAAGTCGATCAAACGGTAGCTCCAATTCGTCCCAAGGCCACCGCGTTTCGTCGAGTTAATCATGCGTTCAAGGGGCCAGGCGCTGATCGGACCAGCCTGACGTACGATGTTGCGTTTCGCCACGGAATTGTGAAGCCAGTCAGCTTCGTGGAATCTGTATATGAGGGCTGCACATTCGTTTCTGAAAGGATATATATCAGTACGACGATAGTGTAGAAGAAAGAATAGGATAGACTTACTTGTCGTCGACGGAGAGTAATTCCGGATTTATCATGCTGCCACAATCTTCCATCAGGAGGATGGGGCTCAGGTATTCAATTCTACCTGACATCGGTGTCGGTTCATCTGTGGTCTCCCCTGCAGTTGACTCCGCTGTGGTTTCTGTGTGGTCGTCTGCTTCTTCCTCTTCGTGCTCCTCAATGGGTTCTTCTGTAACTTCCTCCACATTCTCATCAGCAGCTGCCTTTGCGTTCTCCTCCCCGTCGCTCTGTTCTTCCTTCCCATTTCCCTTGACGTCCGAGTTCACAGCCATGTCCACGTCGGTGGTCTTCACTTTCTTGGCCTTCTTTTTCTTCTTCTTAGGCAGAGTGGTGTTTCTGTCCACAACGTAGTACCCGTAGTACTGAGGCACAAGAGGCGTGACAGGAACGGGCTCCTTCAGTGGGTAGACAATATTATATCCGCTCCAATGTTCGAAGAAATGTCTTGGAAAAGCCTGATAGTTCTCCGCCTCGTTCGCCAAGTGACGGTCCCCATTGATAGACAGCTTGGCCGCGACATAGACTTTGCTGGAGAGAGGATGGATCAAATCTTTCCTCAGATGCTCGCAGTAGGGGCCCAGAGAAAGATCCTGGTACTTGACGCGAGTCTCGATTGCGCGATATGGACCCTCGTAGACGATCTCCCTGGTTTCCTGAGGCGGACGCGCCAGGTACTCCTTCTCCTTGCCGTCTTTCTCCAGCACCGCGGTGATGCCGATCTTGTGCTTGATCTTGAGTACGTGTCGGCCACAAGGTGTCCCCCACTTGGGATCACCTCCATGTTTGTCCTGTTCGGCGATGATGTCTTGCATGTCCTGGAAGACACATTTCATGCACAGCTCCTCGTCGATAAGGAAGTTGCGTGGAAGCTCCAACTCAGCGCGGGATACGTAGGAGTGGTTCCCTTGTCCGAGCGCAGCTTCGGGTGAGAGATAGAGGTGCGCCTCGGGAATCGGGGCACGTTCAGGTTGAAACGGGAAAACGATGAAAAAGGGAGGCATGCATGGGCCCAATTTTCCGGAAGTGTCTGGGTTTTCGATGACGATCCCGCTTGGCAACTCTCTGTCCGTAGTCGGGTCTTTCAAGAACTCTTCGCGGATGCGTTTACGATCGTCTTCCATCTTTTTCAGTTCGGCGTCATCGCTCTTCTCGCGCTCGGTGTTCGTAGTGGACTTTTTGAGTGTGTATATATGCTTGATATCTTTCGTTTCGGGGGTAACTTCTTCATACCGTCTGGGGTTTGCATGCAGAACCCTTCCTGGATCGTGTACAATGAGTCTCGCCGGAAGGCGCGACGGCGTGATATATTGTTGGAGGGTTGGATATCTAATGAAGACGTTGCCTTTCTCGAATGGCTTATAGGGCCATGGGTGCGGGTATGCCAAAGGAGAAAAAGGAGACTTCGGTGGCCACTATCAATAGAAATCTGAGTAAAGAACGCGACAAAGAGCGTGAAAAAGAACATACGTTAGCTGGAAGCTCCCATGCTTCGTAGGCACGCGTCTTTCCTTTCTTGCTATTCTTCGTACTCGGATGCCAGGTCGCCTGGTGACACACCATCCTCTCGCCATCTTTGATAAGTTGTCCAATATCGGTCGGGTGAATGAGATACGGCTCATCCTCGTCTTCCGCCGCCTGGAGGCATTGAGGCGCATATGTCTCCCCGTGCGCCTTCATCCACGCCGCAATCCTGCTGCCACTGGAGAAAGTGACGAGATTCGGAGTTTTGGGACCGCGATTGACTGTGTAAAAGTCGAACAACGACGAGCCCCAGATGTTGCTGCCATTGGACGCCTCCTTGCCTCTGCGTTCGGGTCCATCCTGCTTAATCCACTCGCCCTCAGGATCGCGCGGCCAGGTTTGGAAAACAAAGCGGTATTTGGTATCGGGATGGTTAAGGCGCCGCTCCCGCTCAATAGCCTTTTCTTCGTCAGTCGCGGTCGCCATGTCGATGATGGTCGGGGTGGCCGTGTGAGTCGAAAGAATGAGATCCTCGTAGAATTCCCTTGCCTGTTCATCTGGGCTGAGGTCCGACTCTGGAAGTGGGAGTTGGTCCTTGATCAACTTGATGTATGCATCCGTATCTTTGAACGACGAGGGGGCCTCTTCCTGTTCAAACATCGTTTCCGAGAGAACGATGGGGGGTGCAGATTCGTCCTTGGGTAGTTCACCTGCCGGCGTTGGCTCAGTGTCTCCTGACATCGGCACTGACGCGAAGTGGGGTTACAACGCGCGTTTAAAAAAGAATGGAAGAGTACTCACCATCGATGGGCTCTTCCTTCATCGTTGAGGTGTCGAGCTCTGCGCGGGACTGTGATGGTCAAGAAGAAAGAGTGGATGGGTAACCCTGAGGCTTCTTTGTGCGTGATTTCGTGCCACTTCACGTCGCGTGTGCTGAATTAAAATAGAAGCATGCCTCGTTGAATTCGCCCGTTCATCGATGTCCAAGATGACAACCGCGATATGCTGCGCGGCGCGCGCGACTTAAATGGTGCAGTCGATGAAGGGGCCGAGAATGACATAATTCCTATCGTCGATGTTGACGGTAAACTTTACGAACAATGCAATATTAGTTCACCTCTATTTTGATCGGAGAAATATCCGAGATAAGATAAGATTGATCTGTTGACGCGCTACGCGGCCTAAAACACGCGTTGATGTCAAGTTATAATTAGCATCTGCAATTTGAATTGAGATACATCTAAGTACTCAAAGAAGAATGAACGTAGAATGCCGCGTATTTAGAGAGGAAGTAGTTGGAATTTGAAAGGTAAGCTGAATACTGACTCTGACATGGAAGAAGACAGGAAGACAGAATATAGCGGAAAAAGACAGGAATGAAAATAGCGAGTAGAAAATGGAGTAATTGAATGACCACAATTTGGAACAGCTAGAAGGAGCAGCAATTTCTATGTCCCAGTGTTGACTCAGTGGCCATGTGTATGCAATTGCACGAGAATGTGATGACAGATAAACAGACTTCAGTCAACACGGTTTTGGGGTTGAATATATGCGCATATATGCACGTTCCTTGGCCAGCTGAAAGCTCAGGTTCCCAGCCAGCGAGAGCCATCCACGAGAAGACGATTGCGTGACGCAGGAGCGATACAACGCCAATGAAAATAGAAATACAGAGGTAATGAGGCTGTTTGCTGAGCAAAGCGGAGAAACGGTGAAAGGTAGAGGCGAGCCACGACGGCCCACGAGAAGGAGAGTTTGCGCCGCGATCGCCTGAAGGTCGCCGTGGAGCAGAGCGCACAAAGCCAGAGTACTGCCGTCGATTCTTGGTCGCTTCACTGCATCAAGGTAGGTAGAGAGCACAGGTAACACCAGGGCGAAACAACATTCCGAGGAAGAACGTCAATGTTAAGACCAAGTTCTCGAGAAGGAGAAATGGGTTGTCCGGAGTTCGAATAATTGACAGGCGCTGTACAGAACCCGGATCATTGCGAGCGAAGCGAGCAATCATTCTCTTAGGGCTCCGCGGGGCGACCAAACAAAGCCAAATCTTTTTTCGAGAACTGAGCCTTCCACTTTGCTGGCCTCAGATCTCTACATTCTGGCCACTTCACCCTTTGAGAATTGGCACACGCATAGTTGTACCATAACTCTCGAATTATCTGCGAAAAGACTACATCTTTTTATGTGTTTTAGGTTGTCTATTACCGTTGTATTGTTCTTCTAGTTATTCCTGTGTAACGCACTTGTTTTAGGGGTAATTTTGCTATTTATTTCAAAAATTGCACAGTAAGTAGGAACTCTCCAAATTTCAAGCATTGTTTGTACTTCAGAATATGCGCGAACGTCGAAACCAGACTGTGCGGCCAGACGGGCGGAAAGGCCGCGTCAGCTTCCCGATCGGGACACGGCCCGGTCTCACGGCACAGTCAAGGCTTGCACTCTCTCATCGATTCTTGGAGGACTCGGATGAGATGAAGCTTGCAGATGTTGGGATTTGGATGCTTCAGGTTGAATTTCTCGCTCAAATGATTCTCAATTGCGCCCACAGACTCGGATGGCGCAGCGAGCTTTCCCCCGCAGGAGCGGATCCTTAATTAATTGTCGGACGGCGAATTACAGTTCCTCTTACCCAACTCCTTCCAACTCTCTGACCTGAACTGTAACCCTAATTCAAAGCCATTGTCAGGCGCACCTCGCTGATGGGTCCCCCTCGAAGTTCCCTGATAGGGCTGATACGAGGTCATCTCGTGAGTCAGGAGCATTTCTGTCCCTCTCGCCTTACGTGGCGCAATGAAAATAGGCATGGAGGGAACGGCAACAACTCTATGTCCTGTGTCATATTGCTTTATTGGAGAACTTACTCGTTGTTCTATGTTGTTATAGGTCTTTCTGTGAGACTGGTCGCGAGAGCCACGGATATTCATGCGATCAACAATCTCTCGCCGTTTGATAGGTTGGAAGTGACTATATGCGCCCTTCCGACTCCGGTAACGTCGTTGGCGATGTCCGATTTGCGAATTTCACCGTTCAATTTGCCTTACGGCCAGCCTTCAGAACGTTCAAATCGGCTGCGATTATTCTGTTCAAGCGTTCTGAATTGCAGGTGAGCCGAATTATATGCACATCAATAACAGAAAATGCAATACCTTAGACTGGACCCTTGCTCTTAGTTGAACAACACCTTCGTTCCTCTACCGTCCCCTGGATTTTTTCTTTTTCTATACACTAACCATGAAATTCCACAGTACTCTGCCAGTGGCGGTGCAACAACATATCTCTCAGCACTCTGTTTGATGCAGATCTGAGTTCTCGATGTCGACCATAAGGCTCTTGTTTTACCAGTGATATCGAGCGCTATTGGAGCGACTTGGAAGTATTGTAGCTTCAATTGGACTTACCAGCAAGGTGATTTTTTTGGCGAGGAAAGAGAACAACCAATTCGATGGTGAGGTATGGGAACGTTTATGTATGAACTATGAATGGCTGATCAGCACGGGCTACAGCACTTGATCAATATCTAGCAACTGGTTAGTGTAAGGCGCATACGTATGTCGCTGCGCACCAACCGTGCATATAAGGCGTGTAATGGGGATGGAGATTGTGGCGGTGTTATGAACTTGAAATATCTATCGGACCTGCAACACAATCCACTGCCCTTTGGATCATGATATTTGATTGATACTGGCGAGTCCCTGTACCATTGCTATAGATCCTATTTGGAACTCACTCAGGCCCATTGCTCAAGTGATAGATAAGATAGGTCAAATGTGAAAATTTTTTCCATGCCAGCCTGTGTGTGGCATGTTTACGGAGAAATATCCATTTTAAAAAAAGGGAAAAATGAATCGAGGAATAAATAGGCAATGCATAGACTAGGAATAGTTGAGTCAAAGAGATACAGAATTAATCAGCTGGATTATTAACATTGACTCGGGCATTAGGCTGGCCTAGTCAACAAAGCGGGGAAACGAACAAACATGGCCAAATTCCGCCTTGCCCTCTCCCCACTATCATCCTCCTATTCTCACAAGGATGCGCGAGTCCAATTTTGCGTTTCCAGCTCAGAATAAGGCTTGTGTATGCATTACATCGCAATTGTATGACCGCAGAGGTATGTATTTTCCAGGTAGATAGGATATCGACTCACCGAATCATCAGCACTCGACACCACGGCGCCGTTGCCGCTCTTCAACTCGCTTACCCATCTGACGTATCTCACATCGACGTCGCCGCGAATCCGAGAGATCATGACCATGGACGGCGGCCTGGAGCGCCTAGTGCGGATCCTTCACGACTTCTGCATCTGCCCGCCACCGCCAGAGAACCCAGCGATCCTGTACGGACTGACCCCGCCATCCGCGAAAGTGCCCCGGCCAGCACCCGCGCTGAACCCGCCTGCGTTCGACAAGCACGCCGCGTACCGGTTCTCGCTCGCCTTCCAGTGCATCGTCAACATCGGCGTCCGCGGGTCGGAGCCCATCCGCAGCCGCGTTGTGCAGGCGGGTACACTCGAGGTCGTGGGCTGCATCCTGGAGGCGTGGCTCGCGAACAAGGGATTTGCTGTGGGACCGAGTGCGACTGCGACGGGGGTGCCGAGGGAGACGAGGGAGCAGAGACAGCAACGGCGGCTTGCGCAACTTGAGCAGCGCCAGAGGGAGGAAGCACAGCATCTGCAGAGAGCATTGCAGAGACAGCTGCAGATGGATCAACAAGTTCAGAGGGGAATTGTTCCTAGGAGACGCAATCAAGAACAGGTGAGTTGAAGGTGTTCATTGTTACCTTCTTTGCTCGCTTTTTTGTGGTTGTTTTAATCTTCGAGATACTGTCTTGGTGGATTAGAATGATCCAATTGGAGATCTTCCTTTTCGTCGTTGCTTTGTTCTCTTTGCTGGCGAGGACCATTTGTTGAGGTTGGCACGGTACGGCATGACTTGCTTGTTCTGGATCCCGCGGAATCCTTCCTTTTTGTATTCATGAAGCTCTCGGTTCATTTTTTGCTCCATTGCTGCCTGCCGGGTTTGGAAAAACAATTTCGTTGTTTTTGGATTTATCTTCTCCCTTTTTTTTCAACTCAATTGATATGCATGTGCTTATTATTTCTCTAATACCTAGGACCAATCCATGGATTATTCGCCACAAAACAATGTACACGGTATTCTACTTCTTTCTGATTCCGTCCCGGGATCGAACAACAACAGCGACACCGATGTTTCTGCCGATGCTTCTATTGCTGTCACTCCCCAGGGTACTGGCACTCCTACCGGAACGGTCGTCATTCCAGCACGCGATCGGAGTGGCACTGTTATAGGACGGCCAGTCTGGGATCAACCTGCAAACAACAACAACCTCACTCCTACGACGATCGCTACTTCTACATCGCGCGGACGCCGCATTCGCCACCGTGAGCTTCCCCCCGAATCCCCTTCCCCCTCTCCCTCGACCGACGTATCGCGTGCAGATACAGAGACAGAAGACGATGCTATTGATACAGGAAACAACACTGACGCTGAGCGAGCGAACAGCACAGACGGCGACATCGAGATGGACACGACACACAGCGGACGCACATCACATGCTCCATCAACTTCTCCGTCGCCTGATCGGCGGCCTCGTGGGGTCCGCCAAATTGGTCGTAGAGCTGTTGGCATTGTATCGGACGAACCTGCAGACGCGCAGGGGCAGACGCTCCAGCTGGCTGGCATGGGCATCGATATGGGCATCGGTGTGACACTCGGTATGCCAGGAATTGGCGATGATGCTCACATTGTGCTGGATGGTGATGCGGAGGGCGGTATGGGACTGCCGATGGGGATGGGCATGGGCGGAGGCCTGGGTATCACGGGCATGGGCGCAGAAGGGATGGTTGGTGTGGAGGCAGGTATCGTCTCGCTTGAAGCAAACGACGATTTCGCCATGGGTGCTCCGCCTGGTGCGCCTGGTGCATTGGGTGCTGATGGTACCCCGACGAGAACGACAGGCGTAGAAGCTGCCAGGAGAAGAAATACCCTCGAAACGGCTAGCGGTGCTCCCGATGTGACGCCGCGCGCTGCTCTCGTTGGACTGCCCCCATCGGGCAGTGTTCCAGGATCCGGACATACTTTACAGCAGACATCGGGCTCTGCGTCGAACAGTCGACAAGCAGCGCCCACCCACGCACAAGCCGTCGCAGGTCCTTCGCGCACCGCTACCCTTCGAGGACGACCGGAGGGCCTGAATTTGAGATCTGGATCTGGATCGGTGTCAGGATCTGGATCTGCAGAGGCGGCTTCTTCGACAGCACGCCCGACGCACCAGACAGGTACTGCGACAATGCCAACGATGGCACCCGCCCCTGCCGTGCCAACGGCTTCAGCGGTGGCACCCGTGCTACCTGCGACTTCGACGAGTTCATCATCGACGCACCATCACCACCGAGATGCGGAGTCTGGGCCATACCGCGACGAGGACGTGCTCTTGTCACTTCAACTTCTCGCGTACCTGAGCAAGTACCCCCACGTGCGGCAGGCGTTCTACAAACCTCGCGTGACATTTCACCCAGCCAGCGTCAGTGTAGGTGGAGCTAGATTTGGTGGTGTTGGTCCGGCGCAGCCAGGCGCACGAGGAAAGGAGAAGGAAAGGACTGGGAAGGATTCGAGCGGTCCGAGCATTGTACCGACGGCAATGAAAGAGGGATTCTTTAAAGCTTTCACTTCGTCGAGATCGACCAAGACGGCAACTGGATCTGCGTCCGCCTCAATCACTCCCGCTGGTGCCTCGACATCGTCTGCGAACGGCGCGCCGAGTTCAGCACGACAGACGAACGTGTTCAGTCTCGTCGAACGTTTTACTTTTAAACCAAGCTCGAGCGAGAATGGTGGAGACGGAACGAGTGGCCCACCAAGACTGCCGCCTGAGATTCAGTACTGGGCAGGTGTGATCATGCGAAATGCGTGTCGGAAGGATGATTCGAGAGGCGGGATACGACAGTGTGCTAATAGTGAGTTCGATGTGTCTTTTTTTTTTCTTTCCGGGATGGTCTTTTGTCTTCAATGGGCCAGAAAGTGGTTTGCGTTTTCAGGCATTCGTAGGCTCGCGGTGCCGCATATGGCCCGGGGTATTCCTTTTCATGCTATCTCGGTCTCAGTGCAGGGCTGGCACAGAGCGGTCTGTCTGCTGATTTGTTCATATTGTCTTCACCTTTCTTCTCGCGCTTCTTGAATTATTCTGATGCTAACATTCTTATTTTTACTCAGTGATGTGCGGTAAATGGGAAACTTATCCGCGCGAATTCGCAAAATGCCGCCGGTGCAGAAAGGCTAAGTACTGCGGCAAAGAGTGCCAGAGCACCGCTTGGAGCGAAGGACATCGCTTCTGGTGCTCCGCAAAAGATGTCGACGACGAAACCGCAGCCAATAACACGACTTCCAACTCTAATGTGGCTACCTCTCTCGCAGATGCATCCATGAATTCTAACGCGACCGATGCAAGCCAAGGTGAAAGTAACGGCACAAGTTCCACTCATCGAACAGGACCGCGCACTGAACGCCAGCGGCCGAGGCATGGCGTAACTCATGGTCCGGAGGGCGATATTCACCCCCTGAACGTACCCAATAATGCTGGTGCTGTCGGTCCAACCGGAACTCTACGCGGACAGCCATCTGTGGGTTCTTCGTATGTCAATGCCACGCCTTCGGCGTCCTCTTCTGGCCAGCGAGGCACGCCGGCGGCGATGGCCTCTGCTGCTGCTACGCTGCGTGCTGAGGCGCGCAATATTATGCGTGAGCGTACGGCTATGCCCCCCACACATGACCACCATGCACATCGATCGCGTATGCGCGTCGCCGGCGGTGCCACAAACGTGGCCCCCACACAATCAACGATGTCAATCGCAGCAGCGACTCAGATGAATCAGCAACTTCAGCACCAAGACCCGACCAACACAAATTATTTGACGTTCCATATACAAGGATCAGCAGGACAGGAAACAGCGGGAGGGAACCGCAGGCGCGCGGAAACAGTTACTGGTGTTGTACACGCTGCTTCTGGAGCAGGGGCAGCGCGTGATAGGTCCGTTCCACCTCATGTAGTCATCCCAACGGCGCAGAGGCTGCCCTCTACTGCGGTATCGCCGCTGAGTGATTGGCCGATGGCTGGTGTTACGGGTGCAGGTGGGACAGGTGGGAGGCGGCATGTGCAGCCTCGGGCGCTCAATTTGAATTCGCGACGATCACCACCGCCACAGGACGAGCAAGATGATATGGTACTTGGATAAGTAGGAGGGCATCTGTTGACTCGCTTTGGGTCGCCACGGTACCTGTTCTGTTGGTTTGTTTGTCGCGGCTGATGCTATTCGTCCTGTTGGATATGCCTCTGGACGGCTCATCGGCCTCTTGTATTGCATTTATCTCTGCATCATCTTCAACCACATCCTATTCTCCTCTCATTATCATACCGATTCAGACGTTGCCCTCCTTCGTCATACTACCGGCCACCGCTTCTCTTCTGTCTTCAGCCACCCATCGTCCTCTACCGATCAACTTCAAATGTCGATCTTTACAATCTTTAATCTCCTATCACGATTACTAGATCTCCGCCGAACTCAATTACGAATGCTCTATCATGAAGAAACTTACAATCCGACTGCGATCTACGACCATTACGCCTATACCATGACTACATACACCTCTGCAGATAAACAAACGATCGCATGCATAAAATCTATGCATACGATGTGATCGCTTGCCGCCTTTGGTCTCTCTACCGGCCCATCCTTTGGCACGGTTGCCAGAAGTTGATCTGTCAATTAGCTCTTGCCTTCCCTGTCTTCCCAAATCTCCAGATATGCCAGAGGGACAGAGCCAAGTAGCGACCAACACCAATACGATTTCTGGAACTACTAGTTAGAACTAGCAGTGCCCTTTCACAAAAGAAACTCTCCTTTTGCATACATCTCACACTCTCGTTATCCCTTCCATCGTCCTCTGGAGTTCGTTGATCCTACGCCTCCCTCCCCCGGTCTTTACTTTCTGTGGCTTCCGTTTCAGTATCCTCAGTCTAAGTCTGCCTTTCCTTTTTTTCTTCTTTCTGTGCCTTCTTTTCTTTCCGTCTAATATTTCTGTCTGATTTACTCTCGCCTTATGTTGACATTCATATTTCCCGTCCCATCAGTTTGTCACATCCCATCGTAGCAGTATAATCTATATTTCTGAATATTCATTCATCCGAGTGCTTCCAATGGGTCGTTGCTTGCTTTTCTGTTCAGTAGATTTACATTCTGCCTCGACAAAATCGACCGTGCTACACTTCCACTAGCAGCGCTCGTTAATGTCACTCTAAAAATGAGGACCTCGTTGTCAACATCAAGACCGGCATTGAAGGGGACACCGAGGGATATGCCTTGAGTACTGAGGAAGTCAATTGTCGGACGGATAAAAAGAGATCCGTCATCTTTGTGTTTTTGGAGATTATGACAAGGAGGGCGCTGCAGTTAACACGGACTTCGTCTATTCTTATGCGGACAATCAGGAGATGAGAAGTGATCGCAGCTTTAGTGCTGGACATAAGTATGCGAGAGCCAAAGAAACGAGCGTTCAATCATTATAACAATTGATTCTAAAGACAACAAACAATTATTCATACAGACATTATACAGTAACAAGAACACAACCTTCGCAATGTTGATTGCTTTGCCAAACATCCCCCAGCATTTTCTATAAGTTCAGCGGTCCGCCGTGCAGCCAATTCTCCATCGTGGTACGCTCCTCAAGCACAGTCCTGTAATTGTCATTGAAACGGGAGGCCTCAATCGGGGTGCTCCTTCCGAAATCTATCAGTCGATAGGTCCAATCCTGTCCGTGTCCACCGCGTTTCTTCGAGTTCTCCTTTCGCTCCTCGGGGGACGCATTGAGCGGGCCTGGCTGGCGCACGATGTTGCGGCGTGCGACGGAGCCATGGCACCAACTTCCTTGGTGGAACTTGAAGACGAGGGCTGCGCACTCGTTCCTGAAAAAAAAAATGATTAACAACACGACCGTTTCAAGAAGTGTTGGGGTGTGGCGCACTTGTCATCAATCGAGAGTAATTCTGGCTCTATGGGCGTACCGCACTCCTCAAGTAGGAGAATAGGGCTTAGATAAGTTCTAGGCATATCCTCGTCCGTGTCCTCTTCTGAATCTTCTGAATCTTCCTCTTCTGAGCCCGTATTTGATTTCGATTCGCCCGAGTCCTTATCTGAATCTCCCTTTGGTTTCTTTTCTTCCTTCTGCTTCTTTGGTAGGTGCGTATCTCTTTCATCAACAACATAGTATCCGTAATATTGAGGTACGACAGGCGTGACAGGAACGGGGTGCTGGATAGGATAGACGACATTATACCCGTTCCAGTGCTCGAAGAAGTGCCTCGGGAACGCCTGATAATTCTCCGCCTCGCGCTCCAAATGGCGGTCGCCATTAATTGACAATTTTGCCGCGACAGATACCTTGCTCGTCAGTGGATGGATGTTGTCTTTCCTCAAGTGTTCGCAGTACGGCCCGAGCGCGAGGTTCTGATACTGCACGCGCGTTTCAATGGCGCGGTATGGGCCTACGTACGTGAGCTTTGCGAAGTCTTCTGGAGCGCGGACGAGGCGCTCTCTTTTTACGCCATCCTCGCCTTTTACGACAGCCATAGCCCCTGAAGTCTTATGGTGAATCTTGTACTCATAGCGTCCGCTGAGCTCGTCCCATTTTGGGTCGCGCGTCTCGTTGTTGGGCCCGTCCTGCTCTCTCAAGATCTGCTGGAGGTCCTCAGCGACGCATTTAGTGCACATGACTTCGTCGACGAGGAACGAGCGCGGGAGCTCGAGCTCGGCGCTGTAGACGTACGAGTGATTTCCAACGCCAAGAGAGCCTGAGGGGGAGAGATGCAGATGTGCCTCGGGGATGCGGCCACGCTCCGGCAAGTGTGGATAGACGACGAAGATCAAAGGCTGGCATGGACCAGGCGTGTTGCGCCGGTTGACCATAATACCACTAGGATGCGCCTTGTCCGATGCGGCATCCTTCAAGAACTCCTCGCGGATGCTCTTGCGCTTCGCGTCGCTGGTTTTGAGCTCGCCGTCATCTTGCTTTGCGCGCTTGGTGTGCGTCTTGGACGTTACGAGTTTGTAGACATGCGTGATATCTTCCTCAGTGCGAGGGCCGTATGTACCATTCGCGCGAAGCAACTTTCTCGGATCGTGCACGACGAGCTTTTCAGGAAGCTGGGATTGGGTCATATACGATTGGAGACTCGGTAGCCTATCTTTGCCATTGGAAAATGGCTTATCTGGCCATGGAGAAGGATAAGCCTCTGGAGAAAATACAGATGCTGGTGGCCACTGTTGGTCGTAACGTTAGAAATAAATCCGAAGGTAAGGAATGACAGACATACATTTTCTGGTACTTCCCAGTATTCGCGAATTCGTTCCTCCCCTTTTGTCTCCGCTTCTTCAACGCGATTCCAACTCTTCGCAACACCAGACTTTTTTTCGCTGTCTGTGATCAATTTACCGATAGGATAAGGCCATATAAGATGCGGGTCCTCTTCCTCTTCGGTAGCCAGGAGCTGATCCTTCGCATAATCTTCTCCGTGTTTCTTCATCCACGCTGCGAGCCTACTACCGCTCGAAAAAGTGACGCCGCTCATCTGATCCGGGAAGCGTCTGATCATGTAGAAATCGAACAGCGTCGCGCCCCATATCTCAAGGCCGTTGCTCGTCTGCTTGCCTTTGCGCTCAGGCCCGTCTTTCCTCATTGCCTCTCCCTTGGGATCGCGTGGCCAGTCCTGGAATATGAAGCGGTGGTATGTACGCCTCGAGTTGAGGCGGCGCTGGCGCCAGGCGGTCTTTTGTTCGTCGGTGGCAGTAGTTATGTCGAATTCTGATTCCTCTGAATCTGAGCAGCATACGGTGTCGTCTCTCGCGTTTGAGATTATGAAATCTTCGAAGAATCGTTGAGCTTGCGCTGCTGCATCTTCTGGCGAATCTTCTTCGTGGTCAAATACGTGTAAGCTCTGGATGTGCTTGGTCAACGCTTCCATGGACACTGGAGACTCGATCTTTGGCTCTTCGGATATTGTTTCGATGATCAAGATCTTCGTCTCGACGGGTTTATTTTGGTCTGCCTCAGCAGTTTCGCTGACTTGTTTTTGATCTGAGTAGTTCGATTAAGACGAGTCATCCTAGAGTGACAATAATACAATCTTACCTTCGGTTGCTGGAATCTCCTCTTGAGGTTTGTCTGGTGCAACTTCCGCAGGTACGGAAGTCTCGCAAGAATCATTTGGGGCGGCATCTGCGACTTGAACAAGCGAATCTTCCGCTGCAGGGTTAATTTCAACCGTGCTTATTTCACGACGCGAGTGCCTACCTTTATTCTCAGTTTCTGCATTCATCGTTTCTAATCCGCCGGAAAAAACAGTCGCCTGAGAGTTGAGGGTGCTGACGATGATATGGGACAGAAACAAGCTCCAGACGAACGGCCGTTATTTTATCGATTGTGACCGCGCCACTGGCACCTCGTGAATTAGAAGCGCGCCTTGTGGCTAGCCTCGCGTCTTGAGATAGCTAGAGATTAGAGAACCTGAGCTCCTTAAACCCGGACCACCATGTTCTCTGTCGTTTCCCACGATCGAGACCTGGTTCCATGGGTAAGGCTGAACCCCCTAGAGTACCCCGGCGAGGTGGCAGGCAAAGCCCTCCCACCTAACGCCTCGGTACTGGGTTCAGGCGATACCAGCAGCTCCGGGGACACCACCCAGAGCCAATAAAGGCGATGCAGACCGCTACTGAGCACAGAGCGCACCGCAGTACACGTAGACACCTGCGGAACGAGACAAACGCCAAGAGGACAAATGAGATAAGACGCACGAGGAAACGACCTCGCGCGCCGAAAAAATGGTATAAATAGAACGAATGACATAGGATGCAACGGGTGACTAAGATAGCACCCAAAAAGCACCGGGAAACCATGATCCTGAACCAATAAACTAAGGAGAGTAGACGAGCGCTCCACACAAGGCACTACGCTTAAGAAACACTGGCAGCTCCAGGGACACGCGATAGGTAACAAGTGGGCTATCGAGCCCAAAAAACACCAGTAAACTAGCCCACCGACGAACGCATAACAGCTGGCCGCGACGCGTAAGTAAAAAAAAAAGGGGGTCACCTGACAACGGAGAAACGCACCCGGAGAGACCTCGGGCCCAAAACGGAAATTACGCACACGCATCAAAACCGGAGCCACCACCGAAGCAGTCGCAGTGTGGAAGCCGCAACAAACCAAGCACACAGAATACAAATAACTTGAGGACACCCTACCACCTCACAAAGGGGAGTTAGACTTATAATATGCACAAGGGAATGCAAACTGCACCTACACACATAAAGGGCCCAAAACGCCGACCCACAGGCCACCCAGCACACTCCCTACCCAACCACCCCACGCTCCCTACTAAGCACGCGTACTATCACTGGACCCCAAGTTGGTATCTCCATAAGGAAACCTGTATCCACAATAAATCAGCAAAGCATAACAAAAAGGAGAACAAGCACAAACCATGTCCGAGGGTCCTCGAAGACCTTGGAAGGCACCTGGACTGCTCCAGGAGCAGGATAGGTGGTTCGATGCCAAAACTGGATGTAGCCAACTGGTGTGAAACGGACCCAGCGTGGCCGAATGATCAAGGTGGTGGAGACCGCGATAGAAGGTGTCTTCGCCATCAGAAATGAATACTCGATCCAGTCCTTCCCTTCTGAAATAACACCACCCAAGACCCCATAGCGTACCATCGGAACCATTCTGTTGCTCTCATCCCTGAAATATCCGACATATCGCACTGGATCCCCCTCCCAAAGCCTCTGGCGGGCTGACTCCGTCATCCAGAATACCTCCTGGACAGGAAAACCCTCCTCGCCCCACCGCCGTCGAACAACCCCAACCAAAGTGATAAAGCCACTACGGCGACCCATGAATAGACTTGGAGAGACAAAGGAGCGTAGATGACTGGATAGTATGAAGAGAGTGAAGGAAGGCCACCCAGAGGCCTAGCAGAGCGATATTTGTAGGGATGCAATCCAACGCTTAACCCTAGGCCTTATATACCAAGAGATGGCTGCTACCCTGCAAGCTCCATATCTTACGACACTGCCAACAGCTGGCAAACTACGATAGCCACAACTGCCGCCGAAAATAGCCTCATCTAGAAACATGCCCCCCTACCCAGGCATGCTAATATAAATGACCTGAACACCCATGGAACCGAATGTAAAATAGGAAACTAATATTGAGCAGACCTAAAAAGAAGCCCACACAGGGGCCACGCGAGACGCGACAACTAAAGCACATGACATGCCGATTCGCGGCACAAGGGAGCGGCCCCGACCCGCGGCCCGCTGACACGCAACACCAAATGCGCAGGCGACAGCCCGCCCAACGCAAAGACCCTCCACCCCGACCGCAACAACACAAGTTCACGCACTCGCGACCACCTCTCTCATGTCCCATGCCTCACGCCTATCCCGCGCCCATCTCAAATGGGCTGCCCTAACGCCACACCCAGCCACGGGCTATACGGGCTCGAGATCCTCACTGCGGACACACGAGCTCACAGGAAGGGCCGTCTCACGCAAGCCAGTACCTGTCTCTCCCCCCCCCCCCCCCGGCTAACTGGAACCTACCCCCAGTAAGGCGAAGGCATGAGCGATGCCCCGGACCAGCCCTGGAGGTATCAGAAATGCAGAACTCGACCAAGGAAAGCATCATTACCTGGAAGCACAGAACCCCATGCGCTGCCCTGAATACCGCAACTCGCACGGAAACCGACCCCGAATACCCCGTGAAAGCCGGCCATGACATCCGAGTACCACCTCCCACCACTCCCACTTTCCCGCACAAATCTACACCCCCCACCTCCCCAAAACTGCCCCGATAGCGAGCGAGCCCCACCCCGATGGAAACACTAAACCCCCAAAGCAGCCCCATCCCTACAAATCAACAGGACGACCTAGACTCCATCTCTGACCACGAAACAAGCCAGACGGTCAACAGCCGAGCCAGTGGACCCAGCGCTCTCCCCAACCTGCCAGGGAACGAGATCGCGCCAAACGAGGTACCTTCAGGCGCTAGCGCCCACACGGCGATCAGGCAAACCGTATTATCCGACCAGGCTGCGAAAAAGAGACGCCGGGGCGCCTGGGAGGACGCGGACGACCACCAAGGGACACCTACCATAAAAGGTGGCTTCGAGAGGGGAATGCGAAACCCCCAGATCCCGCCGCCGCCGCCGCCCACCCAGACAGCCAAGCATGCCCCAAAGATGCCGGTCGACCCAGCCCGAAGAGGGGTTTTCGACCCAACTCCTACCCCACGCGCCCACAACCGCAAAAGCCTCCCTGACACCCCGAATGCCCTGGAGAACCTGGCCGGTCTTGCCGATACCCACCCCCCGAAATCTACGAAACCAGAAATGAAACCCCAGGCGAAACGCCACCAGCAACCCGTAGGGGAATATCCCTGGCTCTACGAGACCGCAGCGAGCCTCAAGATCGTGCCGCACCCTGAAAGTGGCCTCCCAAGGGTCGCAGGAATGACGTCCTTTGACCTACGCCGAAACGTCAACGAAGATAGCCTGAGGGAGTGGAGTGAAATGAACGGTACTGAATACTGTCTGGCCATCCTGGCCTTCGACCTCTTCGACTCGGACAAGAGTGATAATGTACAGAAAATCAAAGCACTGCTCGAACAGGCCCTAGACTGCCCAGACCTGCTAGTAAGCTCCCCCGGACGAAGAAAGGCCACACGACGAGACCAGAACCCCATTCACCCATACCTGATCACTGGCCTCAGTAGCGAGCACCTCGATATCCTGATTCTCAAAGCTGTCTGGAGCACCCCTACGCTCACCCTTTCCACGTTCCCGGGCACCGTCTTCGTGTCCGACTTCACTATGACCCTCCGCGGCCTCTCCTACGATCCTGACGACTTCTCAAATGCCCAAGAGGCTGTCAAAAGCATGGTATCGGGTGCCATAAGGAAGGACTATGGTGTCCGCGAGGCGATCAGGATGCATACCACCCTCTACCCTATCTACTACACCGTCGACGAGGTCCTCGACCAGACGTGCGAAACCATCGATGCAAACCCGCTAGATACGGACCCTCCAGAAGAAATCGTCACCCTATGGAACGTGGAAATCACTTGCCCCACGGACACCGAGACCGGCTACCGCGAATGGATCAATGCAGTCCGGGCAGCAAAGTATGCCTGTATATACGGCAGAGCCACTCCTCAGCCCATCTACAACTGCGCCCAATGCCACAGCATCGACCACCCCACTGGGCTCTGTACTTTCTACAAGGTACCTGGCTGGCATACAACACCGGACGACACCACCCACATCATGGTGATCGGAAGCGGACGCCACCCCCCACCCCCAAGCCCGATGGGCGAGGCTGAAGCAGGTACCGCGATAGGAACAGAGGAGGACGGGTAACACGCTAAGGACGTTCTGCGTGTGGCGCCGTGTATATAGACTTAGAAGTCTAAGTGTCCACAAAAAATGGTGTATTCTCCGTGCCGGTCTCACCTACTCTCCATGACCACTTCTTCCCCTCTCCCTCTCCTGTACCCTGACTGCTACTACCTCCTCCAAACCCCCCATCCCTCTGCTAACCTCACCCTGGAATTCTGAGGGATACGTATTATGGAATAGATATAAAAATGAACTGAGACGACTGATTAGCTCTGAGAGGCAAACTTCCGGAAAACCAGTAAGTCAAACAAACTCAAATCAACCAACCCCAATGCACCTCCGCGAACCGAGAAGATGCTCCCCCCAGCCCCCCAGACCCTACAACACCAACCCAAAAGCCTCGGACACGAGAAATAAACCCGGCATCGACCGCACTACGAGGGGGCGACCGCCGGGCCGCAAATCACGCGAATCGAAACTGAAATACTTATCCGGGCGAAACCGGAAAGCACGTCAGCAAAGGGACAACAACACCAGAATCCACCCACTACGTCCACGCCACCACCTTGTGCTTCGCCTCTCGTAACACCCCTCGCCACGCCTACAGATTGCAGGAAGCGCCCGAAGCTCGCCCTCACATACTAGACACCACATCATCTCCACGAACGCCACTGCGCAGGAAGGATCCCAACGCTGCTGATAGCAAATCGACCGAAAACAAGGACATCCGACGCGGCAGGGAGCCCCCCCAGATAACAGACCGCCAAAAAACTTCGCCCGTGCCCCAAACTCGTAGATGCGCCCTGGACCGAAATTGAGAAGAAGCAGAAACCGAGAGAAATCACAGCTGGACACCGCGACATGCCCACAAACGCCACTGCACGAGAAGGATCCCAGTAGCAGCCGGACGTAGCGCCGAGCCTCTGCATAACTGCTGCATGAGTGACCACGACGAGACCCTCGTCCAACCCCAGGAGCGACCTCCCCCCCTCCACAAAGAACCACAGCGAGCCCCGCCAAGCCACCGCTGGCGAAATGGACGTTGCCCCCCACCCGTACCCAATCTGCACACCCCCTTGTTACCCATCTATCTCATGCAAGTGAACCCATACGAACACCAAAATGCACCGCGAAACTCGTCCCCATCGAGGAAAGGCAGGCAACCCACGCACCCCGGGCGGAAATACAAGGAACCCGCGAAATCCCTACGACCCGCCGCAGGAGAGATATAACTGATGAAAGGTAAAATACCACTTCTCCCCATCCCAAACGCCTCAGAATAACCTACGGCACAGCTACCCACTCACCGCGAAATGTCCCAACAAACCCCCCAACCCACCGTCCCAGAGCCTCAAGGCCTCGACGAACTTGACCAGGTTATGGTCGATATCACCGCCGACCTAGACGGGGGATCCGCTGGCCTGCAAACCAACCCTCCTACCCCCTTGTCGCCTGCCGGAAATGCGACTGCCCTACACGGGATCCCCCCTGGTGTCAACTTCCAGAGGACGCCCATGAAAAAGGGCAAGAAGCGCGACCGGGGCCAGTACGACGACGCACGCGCGCCAGTAGGCTCGCCGACCGGAATCATGGACACTCATGGCGAGCAGCCGAGGACCCAGGCGGTGGAAATTCGCAGCCTTCCGCCGCCACCCCCTCCCACCGAGGGGGAGAGCTCGTCGAGTACCCAGGCAAGCGCCACGTCAGGAGACGAAGCTATTGACGTGGCACCGCAGAACCTCACCGACGTCTTCAATGAAATGGCAGTCCGTGCGGCCAAACCCAGTGGGCAGAACGAGGAAGGGGCTCCAGCGGCCCCGAAAGACCCACCCCACCCCGCGGACTTTGAGCCCCCGGCAGGCCTAAACCTCGTTCCCGTTCCCGCGGGGGGTTTCCCCGCCATTGCAGGCCTGACGTCCGACGATCTCCGTAGGAACGTCGACGACGAGAGCCTCCGCCTCTGGGGCGAACTTCCGCAGGGGTCCTACGGCCTGACTTTCGTCGCCCATGACACCTTCGAAGGCGACAAGGCTGGGAGGGTCCAGAAAGTGGCAGCCCTCATCAGCTCGCTCTTCGCCTGTCCAGGGCTAATCGTGAGCGCCCCCGGCACCAAGAAGACGGTACGCCAAGACAGGAAGCCAATACACCCATTCCTCATTACCGGAATCACCCCGGCGCAGCTAGATATCCTTGTGGCGAGGTTGTGCTGGAGCACCCCTGCCATCACTTTCTTTGTCTTCACGTCCAAACCGTTCCTATCCACCTTCATCATGACACTCCGGGGCCTCTCGATCAGCCCTTCCCCCCAGCGATGCGCGACCGTGGCCACCCTCGTCGGCCAAAGCATTCGACGGGACCGCCAGATCCACTCAGTCATCGTTGCATACAACGACGAGTTCCCTCTAGGCACCACCACAGCTGACATGTTCACCCTACTCTCCGCCTCGATGGGTGTCAGGGAACTCGACACTACCCTGGAAGGTGCCACGGTAACGGTGTACAACGTTTTCGTCCACCCGCCGACAGCCGACCAACAGGGCTTCCGCGCCTGGATCTCTGCGGTACGAAACGCACGATACATATCGATTGCCGGACAAGCCACCCCCCAGCCAATCTACAACTGCGCCCAGTGCAGGGGTATTGAGCACCCCACAGGCCTCTGCCCGCTCTACGGCGTGCCCGGGTGGCATGCAAAGGCAGACAACTTCTCCACGGATTCCGCCGCGGGGGGCGGATACAACACCCAGGCAACTCACAGCGCCCGCGGCGCTTTCAGCGGCAGGGCAGGTCGGGGAAGCCTTGGAGGGCGCGGACGAGGAAGAGGTACTCGCACCCCCTTCTGACCACCATGCTACATAGAACTGATGCAGCCACCTGCTGCTGCCCCGCCCCCCCCCTTTTCTCTTCTCTTAGCCACTGCGCCAAGCTACCACTGTCATTACTACGTCCCCATCTCGCCTCGCTCATGAACACTGCCCCTTCTTCCTGTTCCTCGCTCCACAAACTGCAGCCTGTCTCTGTCCCCTTCTGATCCACTAGAAAATACAAAACCTAGACCTTGACTGACTCCATGCTACCGTAGTTCGCACCGCCCCGCTGTACCGTAAAACTTGACTATAAAAATACTGAGACCCCCTTATTACATGACTGACTCAACTGGAGTGTCTGGCACACTCTGGACAGCACGGCTGTAAGAAAAAACCCCAGTCCACTGGTTTGCGGCCCAAATACTACTGACCGTACGCGGGACAGGAAAGCTGCAGACATCGGACTATAAACTATGAAACGGACCAGAGCAGGCCGTGGCGCGCCACAGCGCTAAAGCATCGGGAAGTGGGGATCTGCACTGCCAGAGTGTAGGTACCTATGACCTGAAGCAAAATGCTCAAACCTGTAGACTCCGAGGTCAAACGGATCCAAGACTAGCTCCCCGGTAAGGACCTAGACTTGTAAATACTCACCACGACACAGCATTCCACAGCAGCAAATCCGAAAGACCTACGGGATCGCGAAACCAGCCACGGACAACACCTCCCCCCCCTCGAGGAGCAGGTGGTGTTATCTGTCCACCACGGCCCCAATGACAGGAGGAGGGAGCTCGGAGACAGTACCCTCGCAGGGGGAGCAGGCCAGCCTGAGCCGCGCCACCCAAATGCACGCGGCCAAGACAGCCAACCTGTCTCCCCACCTGCACTTATCGAAGTGCAACCCAGAGCGACCCCAGCTCCGCGCCTGATGCGCGCTCCGACCCAGGAGCCACAACCCGCAGTAAGTGCGGCCGCGACACCAGCGGTGATCCCAGCCCCAGCATTACCAGTGGCGACCCCAGCCCCCGCGATACCAGCGGCGATCCCAGCCCCCGCGATACCAGCGATGATCCCAGCCCCAGCGATACCAGCGGAACAACCCCCGCGGGGGAACAGCGCTGAACATCGGCACCATGTCAAAACAACAAGGGCAGTGCTCAAGGTGGCCTCCCTAAATATCAGAGGTGGAGGATCGGCCACTACAAGACCCAAATGGCAGAATATAAATCAGCTCCTCCGAGATAAGCGCATTGCAATACTAGCAATACAGGAAACTCACCTTCGGGCTGAGGATGTTGACGCGCTACAGACCCAATTCCATGGGCGCCTAGATATTCATAATACAAGTGACCCTGAGAACCCCACAGCCCGGGCAGGAACAGCAATAGTGTTAAATAAACAACTTACAGAGTGGAAAGCAGCAGTAACACAGGTTATCGTGCCGGGGAGGGCTATATTAGTCCGCCTCCCCATAAAAGGCGACGCCGTGATAAATATTCTGTCTGTGTACGCCCCAAACGACAGCAGAGAGAATGGTCGGTTCTGGGACCTCATGACCACTGACTGGGAGGAAAACAATCTCCCTATCCCAGATATCCTCCTTGGAGATTTCAATATTGTGGAGGATGCAATTGACCGTCTCCCGAGTCACGGGGACCATCCACGGACAGTGAGCAGCCTAGAAACTTTCAAGAGTACCTTGTCAGTCCGAGACGGGTGGCGATACCAGAACCCAACTGAACTAGCCTACACCTACGCAAGGCCCCCAGGTTTTGAGGTGCCTGCAAGGTCGAGGATAGACCGGATCTACACCTCTGAAGCAGTATTAAAACATAGTCGGCAGTGGAAGATAGAGGAGACCGGTATACAGACCGACCACAAAATGGTATCCATGGAATTTTCTAACCCCGGAGCCGCATATATAGGGAAAGGAAGGTGGTCCATCCCGCTCTATCTGATAAACAACAAGAAGGTAATGGCCGAGGTGAAGGTGCTAGGAATCAAAATGACTGAGAAACTAGCCCAATTACAAGAAGGGGGAGAGCGGCAAGAGCATGAAAATGCTCAGACAATCTTCAATGACTTTAAGGAGCAGACCACAAAGTACATTCGACAGTACTCTCGGGAGCACACACCGCGGCTTGATGCAGAGATCGTGGATACGGCGGCCAAGCTGAAGGCAGTTCTAAATAACCCAGACCTAGGGGCAGCGGAAAAGAACCAACAAGCTGTAGTACTGGAAGGGAAGACAAGGAAGCTGGAGGCACTCCGACACACAAAAATCAGAGATAGCCTGGCCGCCAAAGCTGCTGCCCAGATGGAGACCGTGTCAAAGTTTTGGATACAGGTAAACAAGGAGCGGAAGCCTAGAGATACCATACCTGCACTGCGGAAGCTCCATACCAGCTCGGACCACCCTGAGTACGAGAAACGGTCCCTCCAGATGGCTGAGCTCGCAAGCGAATACCATGACGCCCTCCAGAAGGAACACCTGGACGTGCAAGTTGCGGAAGAAAAATACACAGAAGTCCTCGAACACCTACAGAAAGGACTCACGAATCAGGAGAAACACAAACTGGCGACTTATATCAAGAGGGAAGAGCTTCTCTGTGCGATGAAGGTCCTACCTGATGGAAAAGCCCCCGGAATAGATGGCATCCCACACGAGCTGTGGAAAGCACTGCAGGCCGCATATGCGAAAGACCTCAAAGGGGAGAAGCCAGCTTTTGACATAGTAAGATGTATGACCCAGGTGTATAATGATATTGAGAGAAATGGGGTGTGCCCTACTACAGGTTTTGCCAAAGGATGGATGTGTCCAATATATAAGAAAGGGGAAAACACTGAGATAAGTAACTATCGCCCAATCACTGTCCTCAACTCAGACTATAAGATAATGACACGCGTATTAACCACCCGAATAGCAGATGTGGTGCCGAACCTGATCCATACTGACCAAGCGGGCTTTATGAAAGGACGACGCATTGAGGACCAGACGGACCTGGTCAAGCTAATGCTCGATAAGTGTGAAGCAGATGAGGAAAATGGAGTGATTGTCTGCCTGGATCAAGAGAAAGCGTATGACAAAATTCAGCACGATTTCATATGGAAGACTCTAGATAAATTTAACTTCCCAAAGCACTTCTCGAACACAATACGATCCCTATATGAATCTGGAGAAACAGTGGTCATTATAAATGGGGAGATCAGCAGCCCCTACAAGGTTATTAGGGGAGTGCGACAGGGTGACCCCCTCTCATGCCTCATCTTCAATCTGGCCATAGAGTCCCTAGCACAAATGCTACGAGACTCGAACCTGCAGGGCTTTCGTATTCCTAAAATGACGGAGCGCCTCATCACGACCCTGTTTGCAGATGACACCACCGTCTACCTCTCCGCCGAAGATGATTTTCAGGAGCTAATGAGAATACTTGAGGAGTGGTGTGCAGTATCAGGAGCCAAATTTAATATCAAGAAAACTTTTCTGATTCCAGTGGGGTCCCCTGAGTACCGGGTACGCCTACTGAACACCAGGCGGATACATGAAGACCAGCAACCCATCCCGGACGGCATGCAGATTGCAGAGGAGGGAGTGCCCATAAGGATCCTGGGGGCGTATGTGGGAAATAAGGTTAACGATGCAGAGATCTGGGCACCAACAATTGAGAAGATTGATGTCCGGCTAAAACAGTGGGCGAAAGGCCACCCAACAATTGAAGGCCGACAAATCATTGTCAATATGGTAATTGGGGGCCTCACCCAATACCTAACCCGAGTGCAAGGAATGGGAGAAGCCACGGAGAAGGTTATCCGGAGGAAAGCAACGAAGTTTGTGTGGGGAGATAGCTCCCCCAGGGTAAAGCTGGAGACTCTCCAGGCTGAACGCGAAGGCGGAGGCAAGAAACTTCTTGACATCGAAGCTCGAAATGAGGCAATACGTATCACCAAGGTAGGAGCCTATCTGAAGACTGGAGAAGCGCGGCCAAAGTGGGCATACGTCGCAGACTACCTCATGGGGAGGAACACGCCAAAAGTACAGTGCGTCAAAGACCCAGATATGCTAGAGAATATGTTTCTCCAATCGTGGACGACAAAGGTAAAAAATGGGGCTGGCCTTCCTGTGAGCCTGCGCAAGATAATAAAGACCGCAAATAAATACAATGTTAGGCTCGACCCCGCTGTGCCCCACCTGAATCTTCGGCGCCGCATGCCTATCTGGTACCACATAGCAACCGTGAGTAGACCACACACAAATAATGGGGAGTGGCCAACATGCCTAAGATCTAGGCACGGCATCTACACTGCGGGTGAAATGCACGACTACGTGAAAGGTATAGGCATCCACCAAACCCGGGCGTGTAATGGGTACATGAGGTGTGCGTGCCCAAGGTGCAAGGATGCACGGCTAAAAGGTTGTAGATTCCCCGCAGAATGCAGGCGGGCGGGGAGGCAGCTACTAGAAGCGCTTAAACCGAAATGGAGAATCACCGCCCCCCATGGAGGAGAGGGGGAAAACGATAATCTGGATGCCATAGGCCCCATAAATGAGGGCGACCTTGATTGTGGCCTTCCAGTTCTATTCTCCTGGGACCCTGTCTCTGGGGAAGACCCATACGAGGAGATACGGCTGTACCTCCACCAACCTGGCGTCGGAGGGGCAATTGTGCCGCCAGCCTATGAAGTGGGCCAGCACCTAGACGAGGAGCAGGTCATAGTATATGTGAGTTGCATGAGCAGGGGGGCGGGGTATGACCATGCCACCACCGCCGCAGCAATTTGGTACAGCCCCGATGACCAGAGGAACAGAATCGTGCGGCTAGCAGATACCCAGTCTGTGGCGAGCGGAATGAGGGAGGCAATAAACCTCCTGCTGGGGCAGACAAGGGACCACACACCCATCCTGGTCCGGACAGACCAGAAGCGGATGGTGAAAGGCCTCACCGTGAACCTGCGGAGAAACGAAGCCAGGGACTGGGAAGGGGTCCCAGATGGCGAAAGTCTGCGGGGCATCGTGAGGGCACTAGGGCAATGAACAGGATCCACCTCTTTCGAGATCACTAGTCTTGTAAGGCATCCAAGGGAGGCCACAGCAGTGCAGGCAATGCTGCAAGGTGCACTGGATAACAATATCCCAGCGCAGGAGGCAAACCCGGCAGAGCATATTCACTCCGGAGTGAAAGTCTGTATCGCGACGCAGGCCCTCACCTATAGGAAGATTCGAGGGACAAAGCCCAAGCCGGTACGCCCCGCTACGCGCATAAACCTAGATAGTGCAGGAGGGGCTTCCGCCAACCCAGCGGGGAGGGCTCCGCAAGACAGTAAACTGTGGCTGTCAATTAGACAAAAGTGCGTTACACCACGCGCCCGGGCTTTCCTCTGGAAGGCGATGCACAGTGGATTTAAACTGGGGCGATACTGGGGAAACATAGCCGGCTATGAACAGCGGCAATTCTGCCAGGCATGCGGCGGAGTAGACGATACGATGACCCACATAATGACAGGGTGCAGGGCCTCTGGCCAGGAGATGATCTGGGCTGCCGCGAAAGCGCTGTGGGCACTGACCGAGATCCCCTGGCACGAACCTACCCTCGGGGTGATACTAGGAAGTGGAGCGAAATCATTCAGGATGCAAGCCGCGGCACGCCAAATGAGAGGAGCCAGCCGACTCTACACTATTATTATGCAAGAATCTGCACACATGATATGGCGGCTGCGGTGCAAGTGGAAAATACAAGACGAAGGAGACCTAGGCAAGATAGTTGCCCCTGATGCGGTGTGGAATAAATGGGTGGATATGATTAACAGAAAGCTCCAACTAGAGTGCCTACAGACGAGGGCGGTGGCCAAAGGCCAGCCAACGATCCACCATAGGGTGGTGGAGAGAACATGGGGTAATGTACTGAGGAATAAAGCTACTCTACCAGACGACTGGACAAAAGATGCCGGGGTTTTAGTGGGTATTGGGAGGCGACCACCTGGCCGGAACCGCTAGCGGTTCTGGTCTCTTGGCCACCCCCCCGAGTCCCACACTATTCACTTGTGAATGTGCGTAAACGCATCTCCTCGGGGTGGTATTTCTACAAGGATCATCTCCTTCAGCAACTACCGGGAGGAGGGGCCGACTATGTCAGCTGCCTCCCCCCAGACACGGTACCACCAAAAAAAAAAAAAAAAAATAGAGATTAGAGAACCTTTTTATACGATGTATGCCATCGAGCAGGATGTAGTTCCAGTTGAAGGTAGTGATAGAGGGGCGTCTGAATTACTCTGAATATAAACATTTTGAACAATGGGTCGGAAATGTGCATAAACGTTTTAACAAAGTTTAAATTTGAGCGGCGAAGTTCAACCAAAAGATGACCTAATTTGGCTCGGATATTTGATCCGTTATCTGAATGCCGGGTCACGGTCACACCGGTCAACCATTCCTCGTTTCTCCTTTCCTCTCAAGCTTTAGAACGGTCGTCGACTCTGTTACTTTATAATGTCTCTCTATTCCATTTCTCGACTCATTCGCGTCATTCAGGAAGACAACGGACACAAAGTTACATTTGACCCATGGGCATACTTCGATTTGACCCGAATTTGGTTCCAACTCTCCTCGATTCGCAGAACGCTTGTACAAACCATAGGCTGCTTGACGCGCAAGTGAACTATTTTTTTTGCGGGAACACGCCAATGAGGCCGTCTCTCAAAAAATTGGAACTCACACACGAGACCTAGGCTAGAAAGGAAGGAAAAGGGACAGAAACATGGTGTGTCGCCAAAACCCGCTTTTATGAGCGAATAAATGACCACAACTTGTAGGTGTAGGTGCTTCGTCACGGCTAAGATTTTAAGGCCTCACCTATGCTCTAGTCTGCGGGCTTGACTACTCTAGTATTGGGAGCAAATACCTCGCAACCTATCAATGAGTTTGAGTGTTCGTTGTCCGATTTATCCATGTCAATGAATTTGACTCTTGGCCTCAAGCTACTCTCTGCAGACTCATTCATGATCGCAATCCTCTATACCACCGCCGAAAAGGATCAAGAACGATATTCCTCTTCTTTGGTACTTTTACTGTTCGTTCCCATCCGCGATATAAGGGAGGACACCGGACTGGCTCATCTATGCTATCTGGTCACTATCTTGACTGCGATTTCCTGTTGAACCCAACCGCCGTCACTAATGTAATGCATGGCCGAATTGGGCTATTGAGCGAAGAAATGGCAAAAGCTCTGGGCATTCGGATAGGCAGTTTGGCCACACTGGCAGCTTGTCGCTCTGGACTCTTGCCCTTTCCATGGAGATACACGTCTGTTTTCCCAGCCCAAGATACGGTTTGTGCGGCGTCTGGAGACCTTTGATGCTTGCGTAGCGCTTGGGGAAACCACAGGGGCATTACGAATGTGGTACATTCGGGGCTCGAGACGTAGTAGCGTCCAAGATGGTAGTATACTTCGAAAGGAGTTACTTCGAAGAATATGCATAGCCCCCCGCGGTACGTATCTCTCTGTGCCGGTGCTTGGTGGAAATGAATTTATTTCGCCTTCCAGCGTCGCTTTACGGTGACAAGGCCCCGACGATCTTATGCTTTCTGCGGAGAGCCTCCCCGATGCTTGGGGGAAAGGTTTCATTCTGGATCTTCCTCTTGTTCGTGGCGAACGTTTGCTCATCAAAACCGCGCATAACGTCATGCGAGTCACGGTGATTTCGGTCAGAAAAATTATGTCAACATACCCCGCTCTATTCTAACTCAATTACAAACTTCAGGGAGAGGAGCAGGTCATAGCGGCAGCGTTATTGCACGGCGCCATACTAAACAGCATTACAATTGAAAATCAGGTTCAGCATGACGCGGTGTTATTCTTTTGTCGATAGGACTACTCGCAACGCCCTTACATTACTAGTTCATGCCGCATCCAAATACGCGAGGCTGGAATAGATTCTCGTCTCTAGACGAGGCATATATTTGGGCACCTTTACCGAATCTCTTTAGTCAGCCTATACTTGAACCTGGCGAGAATTTCTATCACTGCGTACTTGTTTTTCACGCATGCCGGAAGATCGGGATGCATTGTCAATGCAATCCAGAGCAAGATGCGCCAGCTCGCATGGGTCAACTGGACACTGTCATTGGGAAAATACTTTGAGAGAAGCATGCTCATTCGGTTCTCGTCCTGCGGGCTTGAGGTTCCGATGGCAAGGGACACGTCAGAGGGAAAACACGTAGTATCAGTAAGTAAATCAAGCACATATCCCTCAGGCTTCCAAATGGACTATTCTGGAGCAAGACGAGACGGTGAGAGCGCGGAGTACTCTTGCTGAGACAAATTCAATGGCGCTCTTCTGAACTACCTACCGAATGACTGCTTGCTATCCGGAACAACAAAGATCCTGTGCGCTGTACCCACGCAGTACATCGCCTGCCTCAGAGAAAGTCTTGCGAGTATTCCACGCCACTGCTCAAAGTGCTTTGCCGTATGCCCATGCCCATCAACATGGGGTTATCAGCAACGGGCGCTTGGCAGTATTCGGCGTTCGTCAAGGGCACGAGCGAAAATTCTAGCACCATGGATAAAATTATATTTTCATCTTCTGAGCAATTAACGCTCACTATTGGATTATGAAATGATCTTTCACGAGAAGGATGAAGCGCTATTTCCCAAAAGGGCGCTGTCCATGGTTATCAGCCGGCTCATCTAACAGCTTGTTCTATTAATAGAGCAAAGTTCTGTGAAAGAGTTGGCATGTAATTCCGAGGGGAAGATTTTGTGTGAAAGGGAAGGCCGGATTTCTTTAGATCTATTCCGTCAGAATAGCATATGCCGCCTTCACTTCTTCGCATCTTTTTCTCATATGCGCCATTTTTTTTCGTGCCTTGAGACGCGAGCAGTTGGCTTCTTTGGCGCTGAAAACATGGACGAGTTGAACCGAACCCGCTGAATTCGGAATACGGCACGGTTGGAGGAGATAATTATACCACCTCGTACTTATGCATTCCATGGTAAGTTCGTCAAATCTGAAAAGCTGTTATAGGCTTCCATATCCAGTAATACGGACATTTCATCCTCGAGTGGAACGTGCAACGGCCAATCTCAAGTTCGGAATGCAGTGCTTCTCCCCGAGTTAATGGGCCATGGATACTATAACGCGCCATATTGGCGGCTCCCGCGTTCACCTTTTGTTCTCTTTATTACATATCTCATCAACAGGGTTCCATTCCATGTGACGCGAGAGGTGTGAACATACTGCATACCAGGGGACGAGTCAGGCTCAAGGGACGGATATCCGCCTCAGGCTACCGCCGGAAACCAAAGCAGACACTTGAACTTCTTTGTCGGATATATTCCATTGAAATAGGAAGGAATCTTTGTAAATTGCATGGATGGCTTATTAGCGTGTCTATTCTGGTATCACTTGAGAGTTGCGGACCAAACACCTTGACGGTTTCTGACGTCTACAGCATTGCTGTTCAGTTGATGCAAGTCATCTGATACTCATGGTATCAAGTCCGAGTCAAACGTGTCCTGGTGGGTAAGAAAATCAGTAATGGAAGTAGACGTGATAGATATGTAACTTCTATTCACTGAGGTTCTCTTCTCACACAAGACAACGGTTCCGCGCCAAGTAAAATATTGTCAGTATCTGATAAGTATATAACGAGACATTTGTTGTGCCTGTTACTGAATTTTGTATTCAATTCACCCCATTAGTCCACCGAAATCTCTAATTAACTGCGCACTCTCCTTCTCTGGAAATGAGCCATATGATCTTTTTACTTTTGCTGTCAACCGTGACAATTACTAAACGGTGATAGTGACATATCAGCGCATCGGCAGATAAGCCGAATCTTCCAATACAGTGCGCCACTGGCACTCAACTCAACATTGACGAGTGGGAAACAAAAATATGGTTGGGCGTTCAATAGGGTCGGCGCCGGGAACTGGGGTAGCAGCCTTGTGATCGCTGACCGTGTAGGCAGCAGAGGCAACATCACCATATCACCAAATTTGGTCTGCACAGAGGTTAACAAGCTCTCTGAATCTTGTTCCAGTTCCTTGTCATGGGGCTCGAAAGCACGATATCCATGGTCCCGGGCTGACTGACAGGTCCCCTTGCTGCGGGACAGATACATATTACAGGGATGCTTGAAATACTGATAATCTCGAACACAGTACGCTGAGATTCTCAATATCTGTTATTTACGGATATTCTTAAATAACGACGCACCGGCTCTAAATATGCACGGAGAGGTGAGAGGACTCACACGGAGCCTTCGCCAAGTACCACTGTGAGATACGCTGGACTTTTTATTCTACATGAGAATCTCCATTTACGATAAATATATCGATATTTCAGTGCAATCTTGAGTCAGTAGGGCCGTAATTAGTTCGCTATATTATAGAGTTAAATTTTTAGGATACTTGCTGAAAGCTACAGAGTGTTATCATTCTTCAACCGCTTTTCTTGTCAATCTACATTTTGACAACGACAAGAGCCCTCAGACGTTTGGAGTTATCTGATTCATGAGAGATACGGTCAGAAAATGCCGCACAAGAATGCCAGGATATCTCTACAGATTGGTTTTTCCTGATATTTTACTTGGACATGACAGCTTGTATTGGACGTATCGTTCAGAAATCGGATGATGACTAAATTTCTATGTCCTCTCTGTATGATCTTTTGACAGCTACGTGTGAGGGCATCTCGGACATACAAGAGATTTACTCACGAAGGGATCTTGTAGAGCATTGAAATGGACCACAGTGCTTAGGCAGAGGGTTCTGCAATACGTGTTCCACTCGAAAGATCAAGTTCGCTTACTGACTATATCCAAATTCTAAATATAACATCCTCTACGCCGCATGACAAGATGCGGACTTGTACTGATTTGTACAATGTGCACCCAGCATTCCCAGTCGTGCATTTGGCGAAAAATAAGCGGAAATAATACACCGCCAATTAGAACCCACTCAGTCTACTAGCTGCACTATTTTTCAGACGTGCCAAGGTCAATAAAACGCGATATAAATAGGAGAGGCAATTTCTGAGAACCTCAGCCAGCCTCTGGTGCCTTTTCAATGCCCCCCATTCCTCAAATCTTACGCCTTCTTACCCTTCTAACCATTGGCGTCTACGCCGCCGATGTAAACGTCGTCTTCAACCTCGACAATAGTCAGGTTGCACCTGACGGTTTCACTCGTTCTGGTGTGATTGTCAATGGTATATTTCCTGGGACCCTCATCCAGGCCAACAAAGATGACACTCTTCACATCGCCGTCAACGATCAGCTCACCGACCCAAATATGAGGTAATTGACTCAAGCTTACAGTGCGTATCTATGTCTGACAGCCCTTCTAGACGTAGTGTATCTATCCACTGGCATGGTCTCGTCAGTGTTCCATCATATACATTTAGTCTATATGCACTGATAGAATTGTTCCTTACTTCACAGTTCCAGATGAGGACCGGATCAGAGGATGGACGTAAGTCCTTAACACGAGTCGTTTTATTTCAAGAATCTGACGTGTTTTGAACAGCTGCTTTTGTGAACCAGTGCCCTATTGCTCCTGGGCATTCGTACACTTATGACAGTACGTAGATATAGACCCTTTAATCGTTCAATTTAGCAGTTCTGACCACAAATTACAGTTCCGTTGAACGGCCAGGCCGGTACCTTCTGGTAGGTTGATGTTTTAATATCGTGCATGCGAATATTGATTATCGTTCTTTCATAGGTATCACAGGTATACCGTATTCCAATTGGGAGCGCCTACTATCAGGTCTAACCTTGTATAAAATTTAGCCATCTCTCTTCGCAATACGTTGATGGACTGCGTGGCGCGTTGGTCATTTACGGTGAGCTACATCCAGTCTGAGTTCTACAGTTCTTCTTCGAACACGTTTTAAAGATCCCGTCGATCCGCACCTCTCCCTTTACGACGTCGACGACGCTAGCACCGTCATCACACTCGCCGACTGGTATCACAACGTGAATGGTTCTAGCTTTTGTAAATCTGGTGTTATAGCTAATCTTTATTCAGCCTGCCCCAGGAATGGAAGATATATTCCTGCGAGGAAACGACGAACCCGTAAGTTCATTAATACTTTGAACCGCATTTTGTGGGTGGCACTAATAAATTTAATAGATCCCCGATTCCGGTCTCATTAACGGAATTGGACGATTCGTCGGCGGCCCGCAGGTTATACGCGCAAGGGTCAACGTCGAGCAAGGCAAGCGCTACCGTTTCCGGGTCATCAATATCTCTGCCTACGCAGCGTTCCGCTTTTCCATCGAAGGTCATGACTTGACTATCATAGAGGTATTAACGTCCAATATTTTCGATGCTGGTCCTAAGCTTATGATGCGCTTTCTAAAACTAGGTGGACGGAATTAGCCATGTCCCCCACACCGTTGGCGGCTTTGATATTTTCGTCGCGCAGCGCTACTCTGTGGTGCTCAACGCCAACAAGCCAGTTGCAAACTACTGGATTAGGGGACCAATGACGCTCCAGCACTCGAGCGACAACAAGAACTGTGAGATTTTCTACTTGGAGTTAACTTCCTGCTTGCTTATTCTGCTACTGCAGTGGATACCGAGAACGTCTTCGCCGTCCTTCACTATGCAGGCGCCCCTGACGCCGAACCGACCACGAAGGCACAAGATGGTGTTCGGAACCTTTTGCAGGAGTTCGAGCTGGCAGCTCTTATTAACCCAGGTGCTCCCGGCGGAAGCGCGCCTGCTGATCGCTCTATCGACTTGAACTTCAGGATGGAAGTCAAGAGCGGAAGGCTTATGGTATGCATGTAGCATCTTTTATAAGATTCTACTGGCTAATTTATTCCGGACAGTGGGAAATCAACAACATCTCCTACCTGCCACCGGACCTGCCCACGCTCCTGAACATCATCGCCAATGGTTTCACCAGCGAGGCCAATTTTACGACCACCGAACACACATTTGTCATCGACCGCAACGAGGTGATTGAGCTGGTTATCCATGGTTCTCCTAACGGCGAGTTTCATCTTTACATTGGAAGTCCTCCACATTCTCAATGCGGGTTGTTCATTCCATATGCAGGACACATCCAGTAAGGCGTTTATGTCTAAATTCATCCCTAGCAATGGCTGATCACTCCATTTTACCCCATGACATGACAGCCCGTTCCAGTGAGTCTTTCTGTTCTTCTTTTGTTGATATGTTGTTAAGAGCGGTTTATAGCCTTCACGGACACGCCTTCGACATTGTTCAATCCATGCAAGGTCCCGCTAACTTCAAGAACCCACCCCGTCGAGATGTTGTTGGCGTTGGAGGTAAACTACCCTTCTGATTCATTCAATATTTACTTGAATTCACTTATGCTAATATAATCCACCAGGCTCCACCGTCATCATTCGCTTCCAAGCTGACAACCCGGGACCATGGTGAGTGATCATCTGCGCCTATTTTGAAAATAGCACTCAAATAACGTCGGCATACCAGGTTCCTCCACTGCCGTATGTCACTGTCGAGTTTTTTTTAATTAACACCCACGGCTAACTCACATCACATCGTTCGTGAACGAATTGAATCAGATATCGGTGAGTGTCTTCCAAAGACTTCCATTGTACGTCGTATATTCATAGCTAATTCTCTACTTCACGCAGACTGGCACCTTGAGGCTGGATTAGCGGTTGTCTTTGCTGAACGTCCTGTTGATCAGATTTCTGGACCGCAGTCCGAGATCATCAAGCAGACGTGGCTGGACCTCTGCCCGATTTACAAGGCGCTCCCTCCCGATCAGCAGTAAAAGGCCTTGCGGGAGGGATGAGCTGATTCGACTGAATAGTATCGAACATTTTATTCACATTTTTATTCTTTGAAAGCTTTTGTTTCCCCTCAAATCGCATCCTTTTGTTGTCCTGAGGGAGGTGCGCTGAAAATAGTAGTAAATATATCGAAGCGGTGTACTTTCATTTTTATCAATCGAGCTATTATTTTTTATAAATAAACACATATTTTCCTTCCTCAAAATATCCATTTCTAATTTTCTAATGCAATTGAAGTTTTATCCACTTTTGCAGCGGTTCTTGCAAGTGTGCCGTAGTGCCAACATAAGCGCCGAAAAGAAGCGCCAGACCGGCCGATCGCGGACTTAGATCAATCGATCAAATCACCTGACTTTAGTACACGCGTCGCGCGCAACGCGAAGTCGCCTCGATCATATTTTGTCCATTACAGGGGCGATTCGGAGTCTGACATTTTAAAGGTAGCATATTGGATGGTATAGTATGGTATAAAATATGTACAGAGTAAGTAGCGTGCATTGTTGCTGGTATTTGGTTGGTATAACTTGAATCCAATTACATATCAGTTTGAATCTTTAGACGTAGAATTCCCCTTCTGTTCAGGTCGTACAAGCAGTTGTCCCGAACGTGAGCTGCGACCAGAGTAGGGAAAGTGTTGAGATTTGGGTGGGCAGTGACGGCTGGGACGCTCGCAGTGATCTCCAGTGCGCGCAAGCCGCCCCATTTGTCCTTCGCGAGCGTCTCGTTGAGGACACACCACATCTCGTCCTCCGCGAATTGCATCATCAGCGCCACAGCCACGTCCTGCTGCATGAGATGGTTGCCCATCTTAATTCGAATTGAGAGGGTATCGATCGCCCCCGCGCGCTCGTCTGGGAGGTCGGCGAGCATGCTGCATATCCACGCCATCTCCCCGTTCTGGGCGCGCGTGCAGCTCGTGGACCAGTACGTTGCACACAGTGCGAGGGACTGAACCTTTGGGCTGCAGGCGTGCTTTAGCGAGATGGGCTGGAGGTCATGGGTGACCCAGCCGTCCGCGAGCGTCGTTATACCCTGCGAGATGAGGTACTGGATGGTCCTGGAATCCAGTGCAGCAAGAGACCGGATTGACCGGTCGAGCGCGGCCTGGTAGAGTGGGAGGATCCGGAGGGGCTCGAGGCGTAGACCGTTGGTGTTGAGGGAGAGGGAACGGATGGAGTGTTGGAAGACGTCAAGGAACAGACCAGCTTCGGTGATGCTCGGCCAGCACCCGAGCGCGAGGGAAAGGTGTGCAATTTCGGGGAGCTGTGCAATCCCGTTACAGCTCAAGTAGGCCCAGTGACTGAGGATTGAGGTGCTTTCCGCGTTCTCGTCAATTCCCTCTCCCATTTCCAACCACTCCAGAGACAGGCGCTTCAAGCCGACACGCTTCGACCGGTGGGTGGGTAGATTATGTTGATCGATCGCGAGCGACCACGAAAAGGTGCATTTGGAAAGGCTGACGTCCTCCATGGAAAGAAAGGTATTGGATAGGGAGATGGGTATGCACCGAATTCCTTCGAGCCGGGTCGTAGTGAGGCCGTCTTGTTGGAAGAGGAAGCGAGTAGCAAAAGACAGCTTGTTCCATCGAAGAGGTGGTTGGTTGTGTCCGGAAAAGACGTATTCAAATAAGATGGCAGCACTCATCAAGTTGCGCAAGCGCAAGAGAACAGCAGAGAGCGTCGACTCCTCCTGCGTGATCTCGGCGTATCTCTCCACGTCAAGCGAAGCTGAAGGGCCGTTTCCGACGCGTTGATGTGGATTCGTCGTCGTCGTGCATGACGTCGGAGGCCGGGTATCGGTGATAGAAAGGTGTCGAACGAACCGCGCAACCTGGGGGTCTCTGTCGAGGATGGCGCCGAAGAGGGCGATGCCGTCGCGATCGTGAACGTCGAGCTTGATGCGCTTGAACAAGCGGCCGCGACAAATGGTGCCCAAAGCCTTGGAGGTGCGCGACAGGCTCTGCAACGAGTCGCGCGCGTGGTCGGCCTCGAGCTGGTCGGCGAGGGCGTAGAAGATGTCCGTGTTGAGCATGGCTCGATTCTTGCGCGAACAGCGAGCCATGGCAGGCGAAGGGGGAGGGAAGGGAGGGAGGACAAAGGGGTGGTTGCTACAGCCTAAAGAACGCTGTGATGGGCCGTACATAAGAACATTCTCACCACACTAATGGGCCAAGGGCCCGTTTCGCAAAAAACGGTGGAAAACCAATCCACAATCCACTCGCTCGCATTCTTGCCTTCTAAGGCAACTGTTGGCTGCGCTCATATGGCAATTTCGCCATCACGCACTTCGGCCGGCCAGATTTCCCGGACCGCGCGGCGTATCGTGTGAAGTCGCTGGACGGGAGACAATGGATCAATAATGCTCGCAATATCGATATGAGACAGGCAGTTTATTGCGCATAATCGACTTCTGCAATAAGACATGTCGATTGCCTTTGCGAATGCTGGATTCCCCTCGTTACAACTACCCTGACCGATCATGCAGATAGGAGACGCCATGAGGACGAGTTCCATCGACTTACTGGATTCCTGACGCGAATGCATTTGCACTGATATTATAGCATACGGATGAATTTAATTCTCGAGCTTATTCGTCTTCATCAACGCTGGTGCACCCACAACACCTATAACGAACGAGGTTCTCGGGCGTCGCGGTCTCTACCCTCTATGGCAACAATACCTTGACAGCCCCCGAACCGAAAGGAACAAGTCACCCTGGGCCAGCAACGCTATTCATATCTAGATAGCAAGATCGCCGAGGTCGCTTACAAAATTGACAAAGGTGGTTTTAGTCGGATGATTCGCAGGGAAGATCGAAATTTTCAATTGAAACCACGCGCTGCTCAAGCGCGGGGATATTGCGCTTGAGTTGGAATTCGCGCTTGCAGCAAGCGCGTTTGGATTCAGCGTGCGCTGCACGCATCAAATAATCATAAGTCGGGTCGTTCCGAACGTCCGGATCAACGGCATCAACGGCATGACTCCCCCTCTAGATCTACGCTACCGGGTAGTCTTTGCTACACGGGATGGCTTTGGGCAGCGCTTAGAGCCTAAATTAAATCCAAGGCTCCATATCATGTATATATTTGCGTCTTTGATTTTATACCTTCCACAAGGTGCCAGTGAACTGAGCTCGGTCCTTCAACTGCGCTTGCACGTCCTGGCGTCTAGCGTTGATGTTCATGATTATCATTCCAAAAACTTGCTCACATCATATGCACGTCCTGGTACATATCTCGCTTAGGCAAGTTCTGATGTGGGTGCGTACGCCGTGCATGGCTTATCCGCGGTCCCGGGTGACGGATTGGCACTGACGTTGACGAGATGATTGAATGTGTCAACAAAGATTGACTTGGATTATACGTGCTCAAATTCGATCTCACGGACATACCGTGCTAATCTCGGGCGTTTAGTCCAGAGTACAAAGATGATCAACGAATTCCAAGGCTTCGTTTGTGGAAGGAAGGAGACATGAAGACAAGCTGCTGGTATATATACCCAGGTAATCATGGATGCCCCTCCTCTATATCTCACCTAGTCCCTCCTTTTCGACGCACTCATGAATTCGACAGTGGTGACGATACCGGAGGATGTAGTTTCGAAGTGCGTTTATTTTCCCGATTCGGATTGTGTGCGTTCCACGTTGACGCTTCTTCTAGGACGGGACCCCGGGTATGTATTCTCCTTCGAATTCGCTGAGTCACCTGGGCATTTAATTGGGCTCAATATTTCTTGAAAAATAGATTATTGGATATTTGCTTCACTGGGGCCTATTTGGTGTTCTGTGCATGCAAGTTTGTAAGCCCTATTCTGCTCCTGTCGCTCCCAATTTATTGCTTACATTGAAATTAGACCTCTACTACTTGGCATTCCCTAAGGATCCCATCCGGAACAAGATATTTGTCTTCACTGTCTATGGTTTAGAGGTCTTACAAACCATCATTATAACTCAGTCGGCCTTCCACGTATTTGGCTCCGGTTATGGACACTTTTCTGCGTATGACCATGTCAAATTGGCATGGTTCAGCGTACCGGTTTTGAGCGGTATGGGTAAGTCACTCATGTTTTCCAACGGTATAATTTTGGGCATCCAGGACTAATACCTTGATGGTAGTGGCTTTTATCGCAGAGATGTTCTATGCATACCGAATCAGGATCCTCTCGGGGTCGCTCAAAGCGGCCATAGTTATATCAACAGTGAGACTCTGTTTCTACGTAAATGGTCATCTCTATTTACCAGTGGATTCCTAGCTGGCTTTTGTCCAACTTGGCGGTGCAATCGCTACGGCTGTAACCCTCAAACAGGCTGAGCTTTTCAGCCGTCTCCTCAATCCTCATTTCTTTATCACCGCTTCCGTAGGAGCACTTTTGGCCTCTGTGCATTACGCGGCGTTTATTTTTCTACCAGATATGGAACGGCGGAAGCGCCCTTTGCGATGTAATTATCGCTGGGTACATGACGTACTTCGTGAGTTTATCCCGTTCACTTCATTACGTTACCGGCTCGCGTTGACCTTGCGATCAAAATAGCTGTCCAGACGCAGTGGCCCCAACAGCTTACAGTCCACCAAGGTTCTGCTGCAAAAACTTATCCGTATCGTGATTGAAACAGGAACAATAACAGGTATGCTCTCCATTCACCCCAATTTCATAAAACAACCATCAACATTCATCTTACCGTAGCCGCCATCTCAATGCTCAATCTTGTCCTTGTCCTTCTCCCTAGTCACCCCTCCTACTTCGAAGTCCCCTCCGAGGTCCTCGCCAAAGTATACTCCAACTCTATGATGGTTGTTCTCAATAGCAGGATGAAGCTGAACACCAGCGAATTCGAACCTAGGTCGGACATGGGGCCCATCAGGGGACTCACCACAGACGACACGGGCACGCAGGATTCGCGTGACAATGCATCGCAGGTCAGTGGCGGCGTTCTCGTCACTCGCGAGCGCGTTGTGTTTCCAGACGGGGGAGCTATGAAGTATGCGGAAGATCGGGATTCTTCGATGAACTCTGTTGCTACGGTCTGAAGCGAATTTGAAACTGGATTTCGGTTGATTTTGAATTTATTGTTCTGCGATTGAATGTGTATTGTATCTGTCAAATGCTTCGGAATACTATGTCGAGTATGTCATTATGTCAGATACCTTGAATTTTCTGTGCTGGAACGAAAAGTGAGATGCTTGCATGCGCTTTTGCCTCTTGGTCTCCATAATGACGCTGAGGGCGCTTGGGCGCTTAAGCACTCACAACTATGAAGTAAAAACCCCCATAATTTGCGCCACTTCCTCAGATATTTCTTCTAATAACATTGTTATTCGCTCAGTTATGGAAACCAATATTATAAGAGAACAACAATAGTACTTCACCTGACTTTGTCTGTAAGTTATTGTTTTTCCGACTTCAGTCACATGGGCAGGGGGATCCTCGAGCTCGTCGCCTCTCATAGCGTCATCAGGCGAACCAGTGATATGTAAAAATACAATAAACTTGGTAATTGGTCCGCCTGCAATGCATTCATAAAGCAGTCGGCGATGAACATACGGTCATTTGCCTTTCCATCACTTCCGACTTTCTGTCTGAGATACCCTCAAAGACTCTGCGCCGGCGCACCTTCACTTTCTCTACCGTCCTTATAATTTCAATTTTCGTAAAACTAGCCGCTGGCGGCACCATCCAACTATCGTTCAAAAAAATGCCACTATTCGCACCCGGACCTAATACGCCAACTAAAGCCACTGTCATTTCTGTATTTCCAATCGTGAGCAATGGACAAGCCGGCTTGATGGACGAACCGACACCCCTGCAAAGCATACCACGTTCACGAACACCGGAACCGGTGCCCTCGTTGCCCGCCGTTCAAACGACACGCAATATCATGACCCGCAGGACCAGCATAGACGCCGACGAGCTCAGTTACTATAAAACCATTCGGCAAAGATGGGTGAAATATTACTACAGCGAAGAGTTCAATTTAACTACAAAGGTACGCCTGTGCGAGGTGTAATTCAACTGATTTTCCATTTCTGACATTCTTTTTATCGTCATCGTGAATAGGATTTTAAGAACAAGGAAGAAATTATGCTAATGCGCGACATGGCCATCTTCAAAAAAAGTATATCGGATCTGGGCAAGAAGTTGCGAAAGAATTCCACGGAGCTGAGGAATTCGCGCGTTCGCAACGACGCTGTCAACTTCTACAAAGCACTTCGACATTTTCACCGTACTCTGAATAAGGTGGAATACCCGTCTCGTCTCGATTTTGAAGCAGACTGGATTATGGGGTATAAGGATCCGACATACCCTGAACATCTCAACAAGACTGGTACCTAGCTTTGTCGTAGGAGCTTCGGTTACGCTCTCCCTCTCTCCCTGAGCACCCACCATAAAGCGCCAATTAGAAACACTACCCAGCCGCCAAGAGCATGCGTCCAGTAAGGCAAATGCTTATAGGGCTCGACACTAGGAGGTGGTGGCAGCAGCGGCACGATAAAGAGAAAGACGTTCGCAATGCCGAAGACCAGTGCTGGTAGGAGGAGAGAATGTGTAGGGAGGAACTTCGGGGAGAGAGAAAGGTCAGAGCCAGAGATAGACGATGAAGACGTGGTCGGCTCTGATCTCGTGGTGGGTTGCAAGAGAGGCGTAGTACCGTCGGAGTCATCGACGGAAGATACGTCTTTACGAGGCTTGTAGCCAAGTATGGGAATGAAGTGGGTATCACGGAAAACAAGATATACAAGGCCAAGAGATATTGTAGCATTTATGACGGCGAGAGGATATGATATCTGTAAAGGTATTTCAAACATCAAAGATTGTCGGAATCGAGTCATAGAGGGCTACGCACAACATTGAGGACGAAGTTGTATGCGTCCCCTTCAGGCAGCGCAAATATGACGATATTACAGACCAGCCAATCTATCCAGGGTCGATGAGTCAGAAGCGGATATTCGGATACTACAGAAATTTGGAACATACGCAGCGCAAGTCCAGCTAGAGGCGCCTTCGCTGGCCAATCCGACTTCCAAAAATTACTCAGCGGAAGCACACCTTCCTTTCCGAGTTCTTGGTTGACACGGCCTTGAGAGAATGACTGCAACACGAAGGATATCAGTACCGAATACACAAATGAAAAGCAAAATGAGCTTACCACCGACAGCACATTTCCCAGCGCCGATAATGCCACGAAGGCACTCAACACCCTCTCGGCTGGTTCTCCCCATACATTGCGAAACAGCAGTGCTGCTACTAGCCTTCCGGACCCTACAATCTCGCTCTTACTTGCTGCGGCGTAATAGGCCACATTGCACAAGAGGTAGAAGAAAGTAACTGTAATCAACGCGAGCGGGCCTGCGATGCGCAAAGTACGACCGGGATTGTGCATTTCGGATAAGGCGTAATTTGCGTTTGAGAATCCGACATAGGACCAGATCACCTGTAAATCATTTCAGTATGGCACGAAGGATCTGGAGGGTGATAACGTACATTATACAAACATGCGCAGACCACGCTTCCCCCTGTCTGCGTTCCCTCCCATACTTTCGACCAGCTATCAAAGTTTCCTGGTGTCTCCACGTCCGACTGAAGATGGCCAGAAATCGCAACGCCACCAGCAACGACAACGACAAATAAGATCAATAGTTTAAGGAATCCGAGCGTATTCTGGAGGCGAAGGCCCCAAGGAATATGTAGTCCGTGCAACAGGAGCACGAAGGTGAGGCACAGGGCAGCAACCGCACGCACTGGTGACAGCAAAGACGAATTGGATATTGGAGTGTTAGGAGAAAGTGACGTGAGTGTGTATTCTGCGAATACGAGGGCATTTCCCGCAGCGTAGGCCAACAAAACAGCGTTGGCCGCGTATATGGAAGTAATTAAGCGACGAGGATTAGGAAAGAGGTGTTCAAGGTAGTTCTTTTCGCCCCCATTTCGAGGGAATGCCTATATAATTATGAGCTTGTCATTCCAGGATTCTGATTAATAGAATCTGACGTACGGTGCCCCATACGATGTATACTTGCATTCCCGCAGCCGCAATGAAGGCACCAACGATCCACATCATGCTGAATGAGTTAAGTATCGTTGTCGATGAGAATTGTAGGAGAACACGCACAAAGATAGTCCAATGCTCCCGCTGAAACCCAATATTGTGCTTGGAGTCGCAAAGATCCTAGACCGCCGCTTCGTTAGCACGCGTAGTGATAATAGGATAGAATACACACACCCAGTCCCAATAATTCTGTTGAAAATAATGAACACTGCTGACACGACGCCGATTTGTCGCTTGTGTTGTATCACCTTCGGGGGTATGGAAATATGTTCGCGACGTTGGCTTTCTTCATCTTGAAGCGAGTCCAGAAAGGGTTCCGAGGATGTGAGTGGGGAGCCCTGCGGCATTCAAACTTGATTGAGAGTTATGAAAGTGGCGGGCGTTACATTCGATAAAGGTGCGGCTCGTTCAATTCGCATGGTACTTGCGAGGAATCACACACTTATGGCGTCATGCGATGTGTCCCCGTAAGTACTCTAGAACGGGTAGCTGTGTCTTCATTAAAAATTGCATTGGTGTGGCCGGCGAATATCAGCATCCTTCGCAGCGGATTGTCCTGAAATTACAATGAACATGAAGGCGTTGAAGCGACACGTATGTACAAAATACCTTTCAATTGGATTCGGACTGAACTATCCGAAAGAGAGGCTTTGGTCGGGGATCGTTCTTCAGCGTTCTTCGAAACGTACCTTCAAACATTAAACAAGGGACGGGCGAATGAGTAGACGGCTGTGGCAGGATAGAGTCCACTTCAACGTTCAACACCAACGTTCAACACCAACGTTCAACGTAACGTTCACGCGTTCACGCCGCGTTCACGCTGCGTTCACGGAAGACGATGGCCGGCCGAAAATAGCGCCGATTGAAATATTATGTGTACTACGTCTCCGAACAATCCTTCCGAATCCCCATCGACCTGTCAGATAATGCTCCCTGGCGACGAGTACGACAACATGAGGTTGCAAGCGCCTGAGGACGACCACTGCGATGCTCCAACATGCATTAGAAGAGCCACCCCTTTCAAATTTCGAGGGTTGGCCGAACCTAAGCGTCAGATTGGGGTGGTTTCAGCGGTATTCAATAGTATCATAGGCAGAAGGTATGTTCTAAATTGTTTGGTTTGAGCTTCATCTGATGACCACCAGTATCTTCGCCACATCACGATTCTTAGATTTAGTGGAAGCATCAGATTGTCATAAGGGGAATATCTACGAGAATAACTCATTTTCAGACAGAGTGATATTATTGCTCATTCAAGTTGACGACGGCGCCGGGAATACGAATTTATATTATATGAGGTAGGTTCTTTGTGTTCAAGTCCGAATGTGATTCATGCACATGAAAGACTTTACCTTTCAACGGAGGCGAAGTGTCTCTTTCCAACTCCCCGTCGGCTGGCAACTTCTATAGATGCTGCAAATGAAGTACTGTTGGGTGAGTTTATTGTTAAACTTTGCGATATGAATTGCATCAATGTCAAAGCACTAACTGGGCCTTGACCCATAGCATATGAAGCAGGGAATTCCTTCGTCCGCTGAATAGGTCTTGTCAAAGAGGGCGTTCTGCTGTTCAGTGATTTCTGGAAGTTGGACTGGCCTGCAAGAGCACCGCTCGCGGGGTTAGGATTTAATGAGTATTTGCCTGCAGGCCGTAGATTTGGCAGTTTGCAACATCGTCATATTCACTCTACCGGAAGGAGACGCACTTGATTTCGTTCTCAACGGTACGCGTCGATGATTTGGCCCTTCAGAAGTATACTTAAGTTTCACTACTTCTTTTATTCTCATGCCGTCATAAACGCGACGATATCCCTGGGACTGATCCATCTCTCCCTGCGCGGCCCCCCAATTTCACCATCGACTGACGCTGCTCGATCTCCAACAACGACCAACATTTTCCCCCTCCTTATCAGCCCTCCTGCCATCCGTTTTATGATGCCGCGGCCAGCATCTTCCTCTTCATAATAAATACCGCTCATTCCCTCATCGCTCGGCGCCGCTCCCTACAAGTATCTCCCGTATTAGGCCCATAGGCGAATGGGGAGTATGTTTTCTAGGAGGCATGTGGTGGTGAATTTTCGGGAAAATAGGAATAGTCAGGGAGTGTATTAGATTACACAGCTGAACATCGCTTGTTAGCTCTGGTTATACAAACACTTTCAGCCATTCCACTGCGTCTGGCCATTAATCTTTCAGAAATCCTTATTAGCCCCCTTCTCCAACCCCCATTCGTCGTCGTTCTCGAAAGAACCTGCATCTCGGCCCTGTTTGGAGTCTTGTAGCTCGTTCTTCAGATTCGTCCCGTCAGTGGCTTGGTCGATGAGCCCGTTATCGGGTATGTCCTCATCTTTGAATTCGGCGCCTGTGGTTGGCATGCTGAGCCCGCGCTGAGCCTTATTGGACCAAAGCGCTTCAGGCTTTGAGCCGTATCCCCCAGAAGATGTGGCTATATAGTAAATGGTGATTATTGACGTTGCCTTGAAGAAATTAAACGAAACTATGCGTACAATCTTTTGGACTCATTGGGTAGTTCCCTGGCATCTGCTCCGTTCCTGTTGTCTCATCTGTGTTGGTCTTTTCCATGACCGGTTGATTTCTGGTCACGGCTATGTTTTGAAGCATGTTAAACACTGCTAACAACGAGATTCGCGATGATACGTACGATCTGGCTGGCTTGGTTTGGGTGTAGGGTCATTGCGGAGGCTCATTGTGTATGAAATGGAGGTACAGCTTTGGACATGGCATTATTAGTATGAGAGAAATACCATGACATCATAAGCAGATGGCCACATGTTATGACGTTCTACCATATCTGAAGAGGGCGTCTACTACCCTAAAAAGTACCTACCAAGGGCATGACTACGCATACTGGGTGACCGTACATAAATCGCACCGAAATTGCGCTGGAAAGAACTCTTGACCGGATAATAAAAACTATTCTGAATTTGCGCCACCTAAGTAGTAGGACCTGGGATTCTCTGGCCGCGAAGGTGTATATGCCTGCGATAGGCATGATGCATGGTATTGGTCGTCATGAATAATCAAGGTATATAATAATACAATGAATTAAGTAATGCAGGGCCTTCGGTGAGACAAGCAGAAAGCAATGGACATAAAAATACAACGGGTCCGCGTTACTGTACCCCAAAAAATATCCCTAGTAAATGACCACCAAATAAAAACAACGCACGTAGGTATTAGTATAGGTATAAAATTTTTATCCGACAAACGACGGAGGCCAACCCTTAGATTGACTTCACGTGCTTGAACACATGTCGCTGCAGACCGTCCTTTCCGATCTGCTCCACGCGATGAAGCCGGTATCTAAGGACGCGAGGCAAAATGTGCGCCCAGATCACCCAGTAGAGGAACCCGATACCGAATACAGCCCAGCCAGCGACGGCGTGCGTCCAGTATGGCATGGTTGAATAAGGTTCGGCGCCTACAGGCGGAGGCGTGAGGGGAACAATGAACAGGAATACGTTGACCGCGCCGAAGAAGGCGGCAGCAAGTAGGGAGAAAATGCTGACTCGTGGCCAGTCAGAATATGGGAAGAAGTGGAGGTAGATGATGCCGAAGGAGATGGCCGCATTGATGACGGAGAGAGGGTAGGAGATCTTGAAAGGAAGTTAGAGGACGTCACATTGAAAAAGGATACGGAAACTTACGACGTTGATGACGAAGTTGTAGGCGTCGCCGGGAGGAAGTGCGAAGATGACAATGAGGCAGATGACCCAGTCTACGTATAGAAAGTCAGAATACGCAGATTTCGGAGACAGCATTACTTACGCAGCGCAAGGCCAGCGAGAGGTGCGTTGAAAGGACGATTGGATCCCCAAAACTTGCCGAATGGAAGGATTCCTTCACGTCCGAGTTCTTGATTAACACGACCTTGACTGAAGATCTATGGTAGACGTTAGCATAACAATAAATGACAAGAAAAATAAGACGCACGACAGAAAGGACATTTCCTAGAGCAGAGAGCGCAACAAAGACGGATAGAGCGCGCTCAGCTTTAGGGCCGTAAACATTCCTGAACAAGAGCGCAGCAACTAATCGTCCGGAGCCGGTGATATCCTCCTTCGTAGCGCCTGCGAAATAGGCGATGTTTGCGAGCATGTAGAGAACGGTGACAACGCCGATAGCAAGAGGTCCTGCGATACGAATCGTGCGCTTAGGGTTCTTCACTTCCGCGAGAGCGTAGTTGACGTTGCTGAATCCAATGTAAGACCAAATAACCTAAAAAAGGGTCAGTAACCCACACCATATGATTTCAGAGAAGACGCACGTTATACAAGCTCAAGCAAAATGACGATGCGCTTGCCGTGGTTCCTTCGAATGCGTGCGAGAAATTGTGAGGTTTCTCGATCTTCATGTGTCCCCCGAGGGCAACGAATCCTGTGATGATGACAATGACGAGAACGAGGATCTTGAAAATTCCTAGGAAATTTTGCAGACGGAGACCCCATTTCAACGCGACACCGTGGAGGAGCAGAGCGAAGGTAATGCAAGCGAAACCGACAAGACGCAGCGTCCAACGTGTGGGTTCAACATCGGCCGCAAGCAAGATATATTCTCCAAACACAAGCGAGTTTCCGGCGGCCCACGCTAAGAAAGAGGATGAAAAATCGCACCAAGTAACTAAATATGTGTACGTACCCATGAGAACACCGTTAGCGGCGAACACTGACGTGATCAGGAATTTGGGCTTCCTAAAGAGGTATTCCAGGTAATTCTTCTCTCCGCCGTTCTTTGGAATAGCCTAGGATCTCGAAGTAAGTACGACAGTTCTTAACGGCAGAGAGAAAATGACCACACACCGTTCCCCACACGATATACACTTGCATCCCAGCAGCCGCAATGATAGCGCCAATAACCCACATGAATCTATTTGCGTGTCAACGTTTCATCCGGCAGGCAGAACGCGGTCGGTGCTTACAATGATAGTCCAACACTTCCACTCAGACCCAATATTGAACTAGGCGTCGCAAAAACACTGAACGCAACCCAAGGTCAGGCAAAGAGATAACCACGACAACAGAACATAAAACTCACCCTGTGCCAATGATACGATTGAAAATAATGAAGACTGCTGAAAAGAGGCCAATTTGGCGACGTTCATGATTCGGTACGACGTCTTCATGATGAAAGTCGATGCTGTCGTCAGACATCACATCGACACTGACATCGTGTTGCTTGAGGGATGATTTTTCAGCGTCTATGCTCGACATGATGCGCGGTGGCTGGGACAGAAAGCGAGAAAACCAAGTTCACCGCTCACCGTCCTGTATATGCATTTCGCGTCGCTCCAATGTCATCAGAATGGCGAGCTTTGCGCTCTACTGAGCGGAGCGAATTCGTTGTCCCGAGAAGTGACGAAAAGACGTGTCAATGGGGATGGAGGAGTAAAAACGTGTGGTCGAATGACTCGGATCAGAGCAAAAACTTCTCTGGGCTCAATTTCGATCGTAATTCTCGGCATTAAGCCAAGCAAAATTGTCTCCGCCTGGAGTCCGCCAGCCTATGGCGAGTCGTTTTGACAATGCTCCGGAATAACGCCATCCTACAACGAAATGGCGCCCATTACCCAGAATTTTTACTGCAGTGTTTTGGGTGCCAGGACGGAATCAACAGAGCAGTTGCAGAGCAGGCGAGCTCAGCGCTGTAATCTTCCAATGGTATGTAAGTACGTACTACATACGCGAGTACTTACAACTTCAGGGCAATTACACAGCCACAATTTTCGATCATAGTTTTCGATCCGCAATCAAATTTTAGGGCGGGGTCACACGCAGTCGGGTCGCAAATCCTTGCATTGCGGCTTCCTTCGCAGAGCACCAAGCTAAAATCGTTAGAATACCTTTCTAAAAAATAGGTATCAAATTCAGAGAGAGTTACGGTCGTACTTCAATAAGTATATCATCTTAAACACCATCTACCGAAATCAGAGTTGAATATTCAAGTTAGCATTGCGGGAAGTCACCCACTTGCGATGTTAAATTAAATCGGTGATGTTACGGGTCATGCGCATGCTCTGTTAGGAAAATAGCTTACGTGCGAAATGTTTGCAATTCTGATGCAGATATTGAATAAAAAGAATGGACTGATTATGAGGAAATGAGGAGAGTTCAGAAAGCGGTAAAGACAACTGGCTTTTTCCCCTGAATGGCGCACTCTGCCACCTTAATGACGGAAATAAGTTACATGGTCCTCGTGTTCAGGTCGCAATCCCTTGATGGACCCTAAAGGCTAAGAACAGTACAATGTGGAATAAATAGCCAAGCGGAGATCCCATTCATATTATTGACTTCGTTACCACAGTGTTCATGACAATATGATTCGTCAAGCCATGTCCAGGGTCCAACACCCTCTTCCCATTCTACGAGTCATTTCATTGAGTCAGGAAACACCGTTCAACCAGAGAAATCAAGTGCTTACATCGAATTCATGTGCGTCATTTGGAGACCCTTGGGAAATTGCGTAGACTTCAGATCTAATTCGAGAATTTGACATATCGCTCAGCTGGACAGACGAGGCGCCGAGATGTTGCTCTTTGAGATGTTCTCGACTGTTCAGCCTGTGATAACTCAGACAATTAGAGACCTGTTCTAAATGGTCTGTTCAGGTGTCGATAGACGTACATCGCGACTAGAAGAAGCCTAGAATTAGTCCAATCACCAAATGCTTAAGAATAGTCTACTTACAAAAGGTATTGACATAGAGCTTCGCGACGTTGATATGGAAAGCCATCCTACAAGAGCCTTTCTCAATTTGTGAAGGTCTCGGAGATAGTAGATGTGCCTTACCACACTAGATTGTTTGGCATCGCATAGAACGTGATGACCAGAAGTGTCTGTGTCAAGGTCACTAGAAGGCCTCGAGACATGATAACTCTCATCAGCGCATCGAGTAAAGAGTTCGTCCTATAGGAGTCAGTCGTCATGAATACAGTGCGAGTAAAAAGCGCCTCATTCATACTTACTGTTTCATCTGACCTCGCGCAGACTTAAGAAAGATACACATTGCGATAGTTGCAAGGATATCAGCCAAGGCGCTGAACCCTTTGGAAAATCCAAACGCGATCTATTTCGTGAGCATGAATATAGTGAAATTTGACCAATACAGATTATAAATCTTACAGAGAATACATGATTTCGATTCGAAAGAACGCCGTGAGTGAAAAGACTCATCGATACAACACATGCTAGAGAAATTTAGCTGAATTTCTTCACAATTTAATTATCACCGTACGTACCAATTCCTCCAGCAAGGGAGATTATACTAAGTATTGCCTTATTTTTGACATTAGATGCGCGAGGACTGTGCTTTGTCTGCGGTTCAAAAAACTCACGATGGCTGCAATTATGTACCAGTGACCTTGTCCAAATCTTTTCGCTTGATTATTTACTGTCAGTATATGAGTATGTTATCTCAAGAAAATAACATACCTCCAATGAGTTGGTAAACGAAGTACATCTGGGAGCTAGCGTATAATTGATTTGAGCATTGCGTTAGGATAAACCAGGCCAATAAACGTACATCACAGTGATGAAGGACGCGATTATACACTCAGCCGTCAACTCCCTAGAGTATATGTTTGCATATTAGCCAGAGCGTAGCCACTTAAATGAAAATTATGTTACCAGGGCAGGAACGATAGCCGATACAAGGAACCGAATTGGGGAACCTGTCAATGGACGTTGCATATCAAATGCTACGGTGAAGTCATTGGGCGCTTACAAGGAAGTAAAAGATTGAATAAGCAACCAGGCCGGAGTCGATGAAATCGAGTATACTAAAGTCTGGTAGTAAAAACGGGGGCGTTCATGTACTGCCAAACAATAAACCCACATCATGGACGCTGCCTATAACAGAATTCCGAGTCAAAATTTGCGCAAAGGTTCGCAACAAGTCCCCGACGTACCAATAGCTTGAGCTGCAGTCGGTCTTTCGATTTCACAAAGAAAATGTACGCCTGGACAACTGATACTCCACCGAACCTACGAGTAGGAAATGAACATTTTCTCTATTTTTCCATGATTAGGAGACCCACAAAAGAGAGAGCACAAATCCTGTATGGAAACATGCGTTAAATTGTAGGCCACTTAAATAATTCCACCAGTTGTACTACATACCCCAGTAAATAGGCGAAAATGGATCAGAGAGATCCACAAACGTTGAGGGAGATGCCATAGTGCGGCTTGAACGAGGTGCAAACTGCAGGACGGGATGAATGCTGCCTGTATTTAAATGAAGACCCTCTTGTACTTTACACATCGAACAAGTGATACGTTAGGTAGAGCAGAATGCATAGCTTATTTATATATAGAACTTACACGAGGTAAATACGAACGACCGCCGTGTTGCATTTTCGTCGTGGCTTCTACATCCACCGGGGAAAACGGTGGCAGAAGCTTAAACAACGACAGTTCCCCAAGGTTTGATACATTTGAGCATAGGTCCGCGCAGGAGCCATTATACGCATCTGGTTAATATTGGTGTGTCATATTCATTTCCGACACCGCACTAGCGCTTTTCGGCCAAAAGCGCACAGCAAGCGTTGAATTTCCAGTTGGAGTACGATTGTTATCGAGGGGAGGCAGGTTCCGGCACGATCATCTGCGAGCGCTTCAACGCTCACCGTTTCGTCGCGGAAGAGTTGTTGGCAATGGACAATTGCAATTGATCATCAGGATTGCGCAATCCTTGATTCGAGATCGTCATTCCATTAAAATTAATAATACGATGTAGGGGATTATCTGAGGGATAAAATTACATCTCACTCATGTCAGTTTGTCGACATGCCTGGAATTTTCTTGTGGACAGAGAATTTGTCAGAAATCGCATTGCCATTCATGGACTAGCGGCATCATAGCTCACTCCATCTGTATATTTCCTGACAGAATGTGTTTGCGAACTAGGCTAGTAGGATTCTTGGTCAAAACATCAAGCGCCCGTACAGCATACAAGCACTCGAGAACAAAAGTCGAGCATATTTCCTGCCTGCGAGTTTTTGAGCTTCGCGCTTCGAAGGCTGTTATCTGTCATGCGACGAAGCTTGAAGCTTGAGAAATGGAAGTCGACGGTGCTAGAAGATCAGTCACAAGCCTTTGGCCGTTGGGCCTTGCGCGCTGTTTCCCATCTAGATGGACCTATTTCATAAAACATATCAAACTTCACACCCAGTCAAACTTCCAACTCTGATATACCGCTATGATAGCAGGTACCCCCACTGAGCATTAAATTTATCGCGAGGACCCTCGTGATGCTTCAGCTTCAGGCCTCAGGCCTCAGGATTCAATTTGGAAATATACATCAGATAGCCGAGTGATGTGGGCAGTAATCGACAAGGCCTGCGACTTCCGCTCTCCCTCAAGGCACTCAAACACTAACCCACAGGACCCATTACCTTCATCAAACAATCAAAAGAAGTCCGTCTTGAACGATATTTAGACAGCATTGAGTTGAAGGGCACCCCCAGAGCGAAAGCCTCTGCCTCCCACTTGCCCTACTCTAACTTGATACTGATCATTATGTCTTCTTTGCACCTTGGAAGCATCGCCCCAGACTTTGAGGCCGAGACTACCATCGGACCCATCAAGTTCCATGAGTGGATTGGCAACTCTTGGGTATGCGCTTTCTTGGTCTACATGTCTGCGTATCGGTGGGCTGAAGCTTACCGGCGTATGCTAAATTTCAGGCGATCCTGTTTTCGCATCCAGGAGACTTCACGCCCGTATGCACCACCGAGCTCGGGGAGGTCGCTCGTCGGGCTCCAGACTTTGCAAAACGCAACGTCAAGGTCATTGGTATCTCCGCCAATGGACTTGAAGACCACCAGAAATGGGTAAAGGACATCAACGAATACGGTGCCCAAGTCGCCCCTACGGATGTCCAATTTCCGATTGTAGGTCTTTCCAATAAATTGCAATAACACGAACAGCTCTGATCCAGGTCCATTACAGATTGCGGACGCCGACAGGAAGATCTCTACCTTGTATGATATGTTGGATGAGCAGGACGCCACCAATCGCGACGCTAAAGGTCTCCCGTTCACTGTAAGCATGCATTGTCGGTCAGCATAGAGTCGCCCGCTGATACGTTTGACGCACTTTGCAAGATTCGAACCGTATTCGTTATTGATCCAAAGAAAACCATCCGTCTGACCTTGGCGTACCCTGCTTCTACTGGCCGCAACTTTGACGAAATCTTGCGGTGCGTATCCCAGGATCCGAATCCACACCAATCTTTGTTGATAAATTTCCCAATCACGTAGTGTTGTTGATTGTAAGAGGAACACTCAGCTAAATAATTCCTACACGGCTAACATGAACGATTTGAACACTATAGCTCTCCAAATCGGCGACAAACATCGCGTCACCACGCCTGTCAACTGGAACAAGGGCGAAGACGTGATTGTCCACCCTACGGTAACCAACGAGGAAGCGAAGACTCTCTTCCCTGAATATCAGCAACACCTTGTAAGTGACCTATCTTAGAAAGCCGGGATTTGGCAGGCGCTTACAAGACCGTCATTTTGCAGCCGTATCTCAGGACAGTGAAAGCTATTGACCCAGCAGGTTGTTCGAACACGTGACGTACTTTTCGATTCTCGCTCATGGCAAATGTGTTTTTCTAAATAGTAGTCGTAGACTTTAAAGATGTAATTCAAAGGGATAAAATAAAATGAGGGAAATATGAATAATATATATTCTATTCTATCCTGGCCTGATCATGAGGGAATATGAACCTTTAACTCACATGATAATTGTGTACAACTACTGTAAGCAATTGTATGGTGGCAACGGCTTGGAGTGCGTTACACTTCTCAATGGTTTTGATGAAGCAACCAGACCTGTGTTACGCATTACAAAATATAGGTTAGGCAACAATTCTGAAGAAAAACTGCAAAAGCCACCCTTATTGTAGTACAAAATGTCATTTCGAACGCTTCAAGACTGTTTAAAAAGCATAAAAGAGTGTCAAAAAGTTGTTTCCAAAAGCCTCAAATGTTTTTCTTCTTAACTTCTAGCAACCAGCCTCCCGTTATGCGTTACGAGTTCGGGAATAAGCAACATTTGAGAGGCTTGCGTTACGCGTTACGTTGCCACCATACAATTGGTTACAGTACTCTCAGGCGTGCCATGTTTAAGTCCATTAGAATACAACGCAGTAAGGTCACTTCGTGACTGTCACTCAGTAACGCCGCTCCACTGCCTCTGCAAGACAAGATAATTTATTCATCATAACATGCTCGAATGTATATTTTGACACTGTGATTAGGTATATATGCATATTCTCTTGGAGACTGTCTACTCAGATTTCCTTAGAATAACAGCCGGCAGTGGATAATTGGACCAGCAGTATATTTGACTCGGACCGGTAAGTGGCTGTACACTTACTGCTCATCCGAGCGACTTTCCACCTCTCGCAAAGATGAGTGCCCGAAATGTGTTGGAGTACACAGTAGGTCACAAAACTTGTTGTAATAATTAAATTGATGCTGTATCTACCAAACTAAATTACTTAGAAAAGTGAAATCATCCCATACACTTGTCAATATCATGATTTCTAAAGCGCTATATCACCCACTACTTTTAGCACTCCAAGAGCTGACGAGGTTGCTATCTAATTGTAGTTACCTGAGTTACTTATGTGATGTAGTTAGTCAATTTGATTCCCAATTCCCAACAACGTAAATATGTGTCAAAAACATTTGCCATGAACGAGAATCGAAAAGTACGTCACGTGTTCGAACAACCTGCTGGGTCAATAGCTTTCACTTCTCAGGACGACTCCCCTCAAAGTCGACTAAACGTTTGAAAAATAAGCGCTAAGCAATGAGAACTGTATCTGGAATTGAACGATAACTGATGTACTTACCTGACCGTGTATTAAATAAAACGCATTCCTATGAGATATGTTTACTTGAGCTTTATGTGGCGAACCAGAAGCGCGCGTGAAGTAACGATGTAGTGAAGCACAAAAGGTGTAGAACCGGAACCGTGAATCCGTGAATCGGCTAATCGGCTACTTCCGCTGCGACCAAAACAAACCGTCACTAACCTTCGTTTCTTACTACTCAAGGCCATCATCAGCATCGTTACCGCATCCAGACTGCTTCAAGACACTGTGTTCAATGTTGTTAACTTCACGAGCGCTTACTTCGAACGAACAAGACCTGCAAAGAGTCTGGAAATTGTCTCTCGCTGCTGCGTAGGCTCGGAATAGTACGTTCCACACTGCCTTGTTTTTTTTCCCCCTGACGCATAAGTTCCTCTCCAGGTACCCAAATTACCCTTGTTATACAGTACAAGTAAAATGCCATTTCGCGCTATATTGTTCGAAATTTTGTCTCGTTACCAATGTTACTGGCGCGCTACTCTTCTACTTTGAATCTCCCGGACAACCAAGAGTCTGTCTCGCGAAGCCTTTTAAAGGCTGTATTGGATTCTACTTGAGCATTCACAACTTATTTTCGACTCCGCGAGTCTAGTTCGTCCGCAATGCAGCCTTCATATCCGAATGGAGAGAATCGTTCTCGGAGTCAGAGCAGGTGCGTCTTCAACTCTTGAGATTTATATTGTTGTGGGCTTAATTTTATCCTCAAGATCACTCCTACAACCTCTTGCAGCTCAATTGAATGGCTCTCCCAACGGTTCACCCCTTTTGCTCTTCTATTCAGACCGACAAGCAACCCGACCATCCTTGATAGACGACGTCTGCGATCGACTTCAACACTTGGACTTCTCGCCATTTGATTTTGGTCGGCGTCGCTCTGTTGACTCGCCCAATGGGAGGTATTCGGGGCCTGCAGTGATAACCCGTCCTGATAGTTGGCATCGCCTTGACTCGCGCGTTGAAATGCCTTACCATTACGGTCCCTCTGAATCTCGCGACGTTGGATCGCTATCGCCAATCCGACTTCCTCATTCGCGTCCGCTTCCCGTCCCAGTATCACCTCACCCGATTTACTCAGGTATGCTCAGATACGCCTGGCCCTCCCCGAAATCCTCAAATAATGAAGTCGAGCTGATCTTGGAGGAAGCCCACGCTAGTCCCAAGCATAGACATCAACACCATCCTTCCGGCGATCTGCGCACCCCTCTTCCACTCACGGCATCGAATCTGCGTATGAGCGAGTCTTTTCATTACACGTGTCTTGACAAATACCTCGCCAAGCAGCCAGTCGGATCGATCGACAATGCGCTTGATGTCCATGCAAGTCGAGACCTCCTTGAGGCCGGGGAAAGTCTTCAAAACACTTTTCGGCACATCAGGGGTTTCTTGTATCGATTCTCTCACATCTCTATCTCATTGAAAGCCGAGCCTGACTCCCCTGATCCCGCTGGGGTGTTTCTCGTGCTCGATGACGATGACGGCGACCCTCAGGTTAATCCTATGAGGGAGGTCGTAAATCTAGAAGATGCTCTAAACCTAAAATCGTTTACCTGGCGCGGTGGGTTTAAATTTCTAACTAGAGTGCTCGTTGGTCTTCCGAAGAACAATCTTACTGCGCTTTGCATCACGGATTGCGAGATCTCGCCCAAAGACGCGGTTCTTCTCGTGAGATCTTTCCCTAACCTCAAGCGCCTAGAGCTCGACAGGATTGACGACCATGCTGAGAATGTCCTCTTTGTGACGCCTTTTCTGCATCCCACTTTGTCTGCTCCTAGTCAGATTGAACGTTTGAAAATCACTTCATCCATCCCACTCCAAGGTTTCCTCAAATCCATCAGGTTTACGGACTCCAATACAAGGTTGAAGAGCGTCCGCTTCATCTCCCATGGGACGAACAGGAATATCGTTCCTGACAATGATCTGGCGCATTTGGAACAGAGATTTGTAAATCCCATTCGCCGGTAATGTAATCTTCATATTTCTCGTGCCAAGGGCTCAAGGACAATGTTTTCATCGCACTCCTCGCTATGTTTATCGCTATACTTATATGTATTTTATGCTTCCTGTTTATAGCTTTATGGAAATCAGTAGTAGTTTTATGCTCCTGAAATCGAAAATCGAAGCTCCTTGTTTCGTGATGTCCATGTTATTTCATTTGTGCAGATGATCCCATGTGCTACAGTTATAGAGTCTACTTTCGCGAAACGGTAGCAGTAATGAGTCCACTGGGGTGCGCAATTGGCACAAAGACTTCCGCTTGGGCACTACAATAGTCATCCAATGTTAATATTGAGTATTGTCGAGACTGAGACTGGGACTTACGGTGTTATATTATCTACGCCGATGTACTTCATATCGACCGGGATGTAGTGCTTGTTGGGCAGGGAGTACGAAACACTGTTGATATGAGCGTTCTCTTCGATGATCCTCTGTCCCATTTTATACAACGTAGCCTGCGATCCAAATTAGGCTAACGCCCGATCTCCAGAAAATGCAAATAAGCGTACCTGAACACTGGCGCTCTCGTCGATGGCGAAGGTCTCCAAAGTGGCGTTCCTTGCCCTATCAGGGACGTTCTCGTCCCACACGCTACCGTCGTAGCCATCCTCGCCAGGCTGCAAAGGGATGATAAACTCGAGTTTCTTCTCATCTGTGGGAGCCTTCAGAGGGATATCCGCGAACTTGTAAAGAAGATCGACGGAGGTGGAGAAGATGCGATCGTTGACGGGGACGAGCGTCGTGTATTCATCTCGGTAGAAGTTCTCGAAAGCGGAACCAGTAGATTTGAGGACTGCCGATTTAGATTTGAGTACGAATTACTGAGATGTACGACGTTTAGAACAATAGATAGGGACGTACCTAGAAGATCTGATACACCAGCCGAAACTTTTGCAACGAGCTTGTCCTTTCCGGCCGTAGCATCGATCTTCATTCCGTTGTTAGAATAGTCCTGGAAGACATTTGCGACATATACACACCTCAACTTTAACAATACGCTTGTCATCTCCATCCCTATAGAAAGAATGCGGGTGCTCTGATATTTCCCTGCCTGTTATGATGGGGATACGGGACCATCGGAGCTGTTGCACCGTGATGAAGGCCTTTGAGATATGTGCATATTTTGAAACGAGGAACGTCCCCAGATGCAAAGCAAACTTTTCAGGGCTGAGGATATGAGGGGAGATTTTGGCGAGGTCTGCGCAGTCGACGAGTTAGAATGAGATTATCTGAAACTTGACGGCGACGAACAGTATGTGATATTCTTGACTAGGATTGAATGAAACGGTTAATGTCGACCCAAACTTCACAGTAGATGGGTACTCACTCGAATCTGTTGCGACTACAACAGAGTTGTCTGCTTCTGTATAGCTGCGATGGCGATGAGAGATATATACAGGACTTAAAAGCGATTACTCACCTGGTGGCTATATCTCCCTCCAACAACGCCTCGACGTTGTATTCAGCAATATAGTGGAATTTCTCGTCTCGAACGATGCGGAACACCCGAACGTTCGTCTTACCGTAACGCGCTGTTGCCAATTCAGTCTGAACGGTCGCGGACATGGTAGTAGTGATGTGTGGAAGAGTAGAGTAAGAGTTCGCTGTCGACAGAGGTGGTAACAAACGACGACGTCGTGGGTGCAGGTTCAGTGAGAAATGATATCGGCTTTATATATTTTATATATGTGATAACAAGATAAGATAAGGGATCTGGATCAGTGTCGACGGGGCATCGAGACCGTCCTGGACGGTTTGGATGGGATATTCTATCAGGTATTTTTACATGATTGGAGTCATAAGATACGGAGAACCTCATGCCGCACTCTATCTCGAGGGCAGGAGGTGCTGCGTCTCTGCGCGCTAAACCTACTCAAGCGCCAACGCCGATCTTTTCTTCATTTCGGATATCAGAGCAACGTGAACACTGAAGACGCCGAAAACGCAATGAATTTCACGTGATATACAGCTATAGCGAAAGTACTTCAGCTGCAAGTTCAACAGAATGATTTATCCAAACATTCCAAATATTAATCCAGTTATTCGAAACGCGCACCGATACAGAGAACAGTAGAAAATGCCAAAACGTACAAGACAATTTTACAATTCCCCAACCTTCTTAATCCCAACCATCACCCTTTCGTTCCTCCTCCAAAACTCAACCAAGATCTCAGCCACACGTGTCGGGTCGTCCTAAAATCCAAAAAAGCGTGAACATACAATCTCATCTCAAACGAAGAAAGAAAGAGCGCACCTCATGCAGCATGTGCCCTACTCCAGGAACGACTACCATCTGGAATTTGCCTTGCATTTGGCCGATCATGAGCTCCTTGTCGAGCCGATCAGTGCCCGCGAGGACAAGAAGCCGAGCGGTTCGTGCGGCGAGGAAAGAGCTTGACAGCCCTTGAAACCAACCTGAGGTCAAGCAATCAGGATTAATATGGAGTACCTGAAGCTAAGGTAGCGAGAGGCAAGAGTACTCACTAAGCCAGTATGGAGCAGTAGAACGTAAAGGAGTTCGCCACTGATAGGGAGGCAGAGCACCTTCAACGTATTTCATAGTCGATGGGATGGATACTCTCGCTGATGTGGGATTTTGAATCGTATTGGTGTTGACGCTAGAATCTCATATGAGGTGACGTTGGGAATTCGTAGAAGTACACGTACTGCCATTCAATAGCTTCTTCCATGCTATCAAATCCATGCGGCCGCGCATTCAGTAGATTGTTCATATGTGGCAGAGCATCGACGGCAGAACCTAAACAGCAAAAAGGGGAAGATATAAGAAATGAACATTTGACGTCTATGTACTCTCACACCTTCAACGACGTCCAGCACTGCAACGCCACCAATCTTGTAGGATTGTTTCTGAAGGATTGGACAGCTTCTCGTTACGACTGAGCCACCCATGCTATGACCGACAAGCTATATAAATTGTAATTTTTGAATGAGGGCACCTTCAAGAATGGACGATTTCACATACGAGAAGGGAAGGCGCTGAAGCAGGATCGGGGTATATAGCTGCTATAATAGCGCAGAAATCTTCAACGAGGACGTCAACTGACAGGTTGCCATCGTCGCCATCCGTTGAAATCGTTTTCCCTAGAATAAAAATAAAACTAAATCGACAAAGGGTCGAGGAGAATATAACTGCATTTGACGTACCATGGCGTCGAGCGTCTATCGACAGAACCCCACACTCTCCATTTGACAGTTCCGTCACTTCCTTCGCAAAGCATGCAAAGCTGATACCTGAGTACCCAGCACCGTGGTGACACACCATGACCGTCCCATCCTTGAATTTAGGGGGCGTATAATAGATGCGACAGTCTAGATCCCGGCTCGAGATCGCGATCTGCAGCGCCTCTGCGAAGAAACCTGCAGCAGAGATAGGAGCATATTTCGGATTGGGTAGCTTTGGCGTCCTGTTTAGAAGAGATGCATGACTTGCTGGCCTTGAAGAATTCGGAAGGATCGCTATGAGCATCGTTCACTGAGGGTAATCGATGAAGGGCACTTGCAACGCTGGTGGGCCGAGACCTGGGCCTGGTAGACTGCACACTGAGTCTTCTCCCTCTCCCTCTTCGTTTTCGTCTTCTTCGTCGACTTCACCATCATCTCGAAATGGAGCATGAGTGGGCAGAACCGTGGGGAGTTTGGCTGCCCTGGCGCTTATTGCAGAGCGATAGAGGCTAGACATGATGAGAATTTAAGCGCGGGAGTTGGCGGGTTGAATATATGATTTGTGAGGATGAATCGATACACTGGTCGGAGGAGTTGCGAAGATATAGAGAGATGTGAGTGGAGAACGTTCGCGTTATTTAACGCAGAAGGAAAGTGCAGATTCAAGTTGTTGATCGCGAATGTGGCACTGTTTGCCAGGATCGTATGCTGTAAGCAAAAGATTAGATTACATAGATGAACGGATGTTTTCCGGGTCAATCGTATAACCGAGCTTGTGATGTTCACACTGTGACTATAAGCTAAGCACCAGTTCATACACTGCGAACGTCCTTTCGGCCTCAAGCCTCTATACCCCCTCGAAAATGACTTCTACGCCAGAGAACGACGATTCTCCAGCCATGACTTCGCTTTCGGAAGGAGTATACCTGTCCAAACCCAGGCCTACAAAAGGGACATCGACTTCCGCAGTCCCTGCGCCAACGTACGTGTCACTACGCTTAGATCCAAAGCTACTGACATTCATCACACTATTCTAGGGTTATTCTACTCTTTGCTTGGAGTGGGTGATTATTTGCTCTCAAGACAAAGTGTTTTGAAACTGTATTCAGTGGGCGCAAAGCTACCGCACATCGTCAAGTATGTGCAGGCCTACGACGAGCTCTACCCCGAAGCAGCAAAAATCATCGTCAGATCCGAGGCATCGTTCTTTTGGAGTAGTACGAAGGCAAAGGTGCGAAATTACTTATCAAGGTTGTTGCGGAAAATGACAGGAATTCTTAGCGAGCAAATCTTACGCCTGTGGTAGAAACCCTTGAGTTACTGGGATGCCTTCCTCCAGCCGTTACACCGATATCCAAGTCTGTCCGTGATGCTTCTATGGAACCTCTAATTCCCTATCCAACTCCACGCGTCCTAGTTCACGCGTTTTCTAATGGTAAGTATTTCTTATGATAATAATCTCGACGAAGCGTTACAACTTTCCCGCAGGCGGTTCATCACAGCTAGCGACTTTGAGCGATATCCTTGCTGAGCGTACCACTTCGAAATATTATACTACCCACGCAGTCTCCCTCCCCGCCTCTGCCGTAGTCCTCGACTCATGTCCGGGAAACGGAGGCCTCGACAAAACCGTGCGCGCTTTCGCCAGCGCCATCCGCAACCCCGTAATGCGCATCGCGGTGAAGTCCTTTATTTATACCCTCTTCTTCTGGGTCTCCGCCCGTGCGCGTCTCAGATCTCTCGTTGCTCTGCTACTCCCATTCGCGCGGGTAAAAGCGAAGCAAGAGACGTTGATAGACCACATGAAGACGCGATTGCATTCCAAACAGCTGCTCCCCTGGCTCGGTCCCCAGACGAGGAGGCTGTATATATTTTCTGAGGCAGACGATATGATACCCGCGGAAGAGGTGGAGGCACATGCGGAAGATGCAAGGAAGAAGGGACTGCAGGTCAGGATAGAGAAATTCGAGGGGTCGCCGCATGTTCTGCATGCGAGGACGTATCCAGAGAGGTACTGGAGAGCGGTGAGGAAGATTTGGGAGGATGCGTGTGCGGATGCAGGCCATGTTTGATCTCGTGTCGGACTGTACGTTCCATGGAAACCTTGTTTTCGAATACAGTATAATTAATGAGTTCGACGATCCCTATACTAATAGAAATCTCCTTCTATATTCCCTAGATATTAACATGACGAACCTACTACACAGAATTACGATACCCAGACTACTATCCTTTTAAACAATTGTAAACTTACAAATAACGTCAAGATTAAACTACGAGCCAGTCAAGTCGCATTATCGTCAAAGCATTTTCGGTTCCTCCTTCCCCCCAGTACGAAACACGGAGTCATCTTTCAAGGAAGGCTCTGGTATCATGTTCTCGGAATTGGTATCGTTCGCCGCCCCCTCCGGGTCGTGCGTGGTGCTGATAATGGTGTCCAGCACGATTTCTTGCGTTAACGTATCTCCTTGCAGCCGGGATACAGTTCTCTGCACGTCCTGTATAGACCGTCCAAGAGCGACTTGGACAATAATAAGGACGGGAACGATGGACTGAATAATGGTTAGGCGAATGAAATGAAAGAGTTCAAATTTGGGACGAACCGAAACTCTGATTGAGATGGCGGCTGCGATTACCTGCCAGAATATGAATCGTGCGTTAGAAGGGCACGCTCCTAAGATCGACGGATAGGATAATAATAACTCACGAGATATGGCGTTCTGAGAAGACCCAGTACGAGGAGGGATGACACCGTATACAGCATACCAGATTCAACTCTGTTTCCGTGAATAACGACAGCAGGGCTACAGTAAAGTACTCACAGAATGCCGATTGCAAAGCGATAATGCGGTAGCATTTTAGGCGCAAGAATTTGGCTGGCTTTCCGAGCTATCCAAATTATTTTTCCCGCTACGATTCGCATGAGAAGAGGATGTAAAGGATAATTGTCGAAGGTGAACTTACCTGTTAGGATCGTAATGGCTAGATTCCATATGAGGTTGGATAGGTTGTATATTGCGATGAACTGCTTCAATCCGAATGAGGTCGTGCCTTCACTTACAATACCAATCACTGTCTAGAGCTAAGCGATCGGGAGACGGACGACATAAACATGCACTGGGCACTTACCTGTAATCGCACAAAGGAAACCTCCCCCAAGATATAAGATAACCCTTTTCCGTCCCCAAACCACGTAACACCGAATGAGCTTTGAATAAATCGTTTGATTAGGTTTTGAAGATTACCCCAGACTTGTTCCTTGAAGTTGCATACCATCGAAACATCAGCTAAAAGACTGAATTGAAACGTTTTTTTAACAGAGGCTCGTATCATGTTGATGAAGGAGTGTGCTCACTTATTTATCAAGTGGATAATAATCTTCGGATAAACAGCTCGTAGAAACGTGGCGCTAGTTCCACCATAAAGAATGTGAGTCTGCCGCAGAAAAAGGCTCCAGGATATCCCCACATCAGCCGTTGCAAGCAGGAACATAATGATCACAACGCCCAGCATTACGCGCTGCAAATTCCTCCTCCTAGGAAATAGAACCCGAACGCAGAGGCAAAAGATAACGATGTGGATTCCTAGAACGATATGAGGGCAGTCGGTATGTCCGTCGATAAGAAGAAACGTACCATATAGCAGTCCTTCTATCTGAGAAATGCAATGAGCATGTTCAATGCATGCTATGAAATTGTGGCGAACTCACAACGAAGGCCAGAATCAAGTATGGCAGATATCTCAGTGTGATAGGGATTGGTTGGGGCCATATACTTAAAGACCTGTGAAAGAACATTCAGAGGCTGAAAGAGAAGGCAGGTAAATTGGAAGGTTGAAGGCGCGAACAAGTCCAGAAAGTCCAGGAAAGACTCGTCCAGGAAAGAGTGCCAAAGGTTGAAGAAAGCAGACCTCAGGCAGATTAGCTCTCTAATGCAGTTATGGGCAGCATCAAGCAAAAGAAAAATTATATTGGAGGAGAGATCCGACGCTGGTAATGTTCCCACAAGTGACAAGGTACCCCCAGGTACCCCCGCGAACAAATCACGCGATGCCATCATATCCATCTGACATATCATTGACATCAGACAATGTAACCATATCCGTGCTTAGCAGCTTAGCTCGTAAGTACCCTTATCATGGCGCAACCTCTGAGATAAAGATGTGGTCATGCCCGGAAGTCAATTTTAGGCGAGCTACCAGCGATATATCAGCAGAGAACATGGGCGCTAATTTTGTCTTTGAGCACCCCATTAGCTCACATCCGGGTCGGTGGCATCGTTCTAGCGGGGGCCCGGAACTATAATATGCCTCCATGTCGGTACATTTTAATTAGCGCCAGGCACCATGACATTGACGTGCGCTGGGGATGGGCATTTCACGGGTCTCTGGAGAATGCCAGGCAAGCAAGACCAAGCTCAACCCTTTGTCAGATGTTGTTAGCGCAACATGTAGTTGGCTTAAGAGATTTATTGTGAAGGCCTAGGTGAGTCATATAAGATGAGAGAGCACAAACTAGGATGGTGTTATAATAGCAATGCTTTGGAAATTTTGCCCCAATGTGCGAGTACAGTATTATTCCTGAGTGAATGTATCTGATTTTCTTGTGAATAGTAACACTGAATAATTTTCCCGATAAATTAACTTACCTTGGGAATATATACACGTTCTAAGCCTGGATGGCGGTTAGTTATATTGGCAAAGTAGATAGCGGAAAGGAACCTGCAAATGGCAATTTACATTCCCTAATTAGAAATTCATTCTCCCAAACCACGCGAATGACACGGTTTCACCGATCCTCCATTCCTGTGTCACAGTCACTTTCCAGCGTACGCTTGGAGAATGTATTTCGGCCGAAATGTTCAATGCACGTAACACTGGCAGCTCTTCTGGATTCTCCGCTGCCCAATTTCAGAGTCGATTATGCCGTCGGGCCCTTCTATCAACTTGAGGTCGAGTCGTGTGTTGATCAGCCATAGAAGGATCCACAGCCATAATATACTGACCAAAGGATACTACAGTTTCATGTTAATTCTTTCGACTACATTGTCCTTAATATTGAATAGAAACAATTTTCAAGTCCTGTAATTCTGATAATATGTTGATTCGGGCATAAAACGTTCTTCATTACACTTCGAAAAATAAGTGAATAATATCTTCGTAATTTCCCTGCCTTGAGGTCGCACACGTGCAAAATTCCTTTCGTCTGGCACCACCCGAGTGGCGTCACTGAGAATAAGCCTTGAGCGCATTAGTGAAAAGCTTCATATACACCTCCAGTAATTTGAAATGCGGTACAGTAGATGCGATCGTGCAAACGGTGCTCGTGATAAACAAGTAGTCTGTCCATTGTTCCTTTCCACTGGAGCACAGTTTTGCTGGAATCGAGGCAACGGTTATATGGCAGTTATGGTTATGCTTTAAGGAGACTGAACGACTCTTTCGAAATCCTTACGGGAACCTTCTGCTGCGCTTATACTCCATTTACATCGGTTTTAAATATTGAGGCCTCAAAGTTCATGCAATTCTCAGCGAGTCCAAATATATACATCACCGCAGTGATCGATTTTCTCTTCAGCGCGTCTATAATTTGAACCTTCACAGAGGAACGAGCGGAGAATTCTCGCGGCTCTAGGTAGCCAGTCGCACCGGACAAAGAGAGGCGGGAAGAATGGGCTAGCTTGATAGTGTACCCGCCACGTTGTGATGTATAGCGAGCTCATGCCTCAAAATGAACTACACGTTGGGTTCGACGTTGAGCTCGAAGTGGATAAGACGCGGGTATGAGTTCGGGCCCTTTCATTTTGGTCGGCATCGAGTGTCTAAATATTAATAATCCTTCACCCAGGCCAGTCGTGTGTATGGATATCCTATGAAGGAATATATTAAAAATGCAGGAATATATTAAAAAGTAGTCAAGGGAGTATTGGGACGTATTTTTGGCCCAGTCGCCATATCCTCCCCAGGTGATTTGGTGCGCCACACGACTAAGAGGCTTCTTTCCATTCTCATCAGAAAGTTGAGAGCGCCTTTGTGTTTTTGTGTGTCTAGCGTGAGACCCCGTGAACGCTGTAGCCTGGGGATTCCAGTGCAACGAATTCCTCAAATAGGTTGTTCTCGCCATTTTATGCCGTGCATCGATGCTATGACACTGGGAAATTCACTTTTTCCTTCTATTCTCCGAAGGAAGCGGTGCGCGCCAATAGGGCCGGGGCCGCATTATCGCAGTGGACAGGTCGTGCCTTCATTTTCTTGGTATATAGACCAGGTATTAAAGTTCGACCCAATTTGTTTAATTCATTTAGGAAGGTTGAAGAGCTATTGTTATCTCATGCGACGGACTGCAATGCGCTGATCAACAAGCTCCAAGAGTATTTCACTGATTGCGCAAAACCATCAGTAATGTCATGTGCATCGATGCCCATTGTAAATTCGGTTGTTAAACCTTATTGGTTATCTTTCTGGAACTCTTGTGGCTACATAGCTGTGCACTTCAGGTACTGGCGTTTGGTAGCCTCGTTTTTTGATGCGACCTTCTGGTTTTAGGAATGGGCAGATCAAATGCGCCCAATCGGGCACCCGACAGATGATTGCATCACACCCACAGATCGACGCAAAATAGGGGCATTTCACACAATCGCATCGCGTATGCGTTTACTGAAGCTAGATGAGCCTTTACACACTCAGCTGATAAGGGAGTCACTGGTCGGCTCGCAGATTAGTCATTTGTGGGCGCTTTCATCAGAAGGAGAAGTCTTCTAGTCGCCAAAAATGCTCCAGGAATGCTTTAAGTCCATCATTCGATAAGCCCAACTATAACGCACGAAGCTGATAACATGGCAGTCCGTTCAAGGCGAACCGAAGACCAAATAAGAATAATGCGAAAGGTGGTCATTCCCATAGGTTGTGGGCGCCTCGTATTTGTTCATGTTCTCAGTTCTCTTTGGACCTTATCGCGACAAGGCTGTACGAAGTTAGCGCTTTAGTTCTTAGGCAGAAATTACAATTTGTTGTCTATACCCCTTCAGGCTCTCTCCAGTGGGTTGCTAGCACTCCGTTTCCTTGAAGTCCTTCAAGCTTCATCAGTCATAGCTTGGCAGTTACACTGGCTATGACCCACAGATTGCTACAAATCTGACTGGTTGAGGAAAACCGTGCCTCCTCTTCTTTTACCTGTGTTATATGCTCAATAATTATCGAATGCCTTTTCAGTTGGTTCCGTTAATAATGGAATTGAATGGTCGTCCCCGACCGATCGCTGGACGTTAGCGCTTAGCTTTGGAAAGTCAAGCGTTCGCCGTATGCGGCCAGGCGGATGCTATTCCAGAGAACTACGGACGAATACCTGAACACCACGGATCTTGAAATCCTATTGTCTATTCAGAGGTGGGAGTTTGTGAAGAATCAAATTATTCGAAATTTAACGCTTGCCTGCGCCATGTGCATGAATGTTTGGGCTGGTTGTGTTAAGCGCTATTTTGGACGCTCGATACAAACACAAGATATCACAGTAATCACACCTCGGAGCATCGTCCGACAGCGTAAATGCCACCCTTGTATATAGGTTTTCTGTACCTCCGAGTCATTATTTCATGAAAATACCAACATTTTAATCACATCCGGACCTGTGTTCGAATCTAGCAAACGATTCATGTGCTCTCGCTAGTACCCGGACATCGACCTGCGTTCTCACGAAATGAAATAACGGAGCCTGCGCTTCATCCGCCTCGGATGTAGGCGACGCGCGCGCGCACGTCCAAAAAGGCTGTCAGTGATAGCGCGGCCGGGTCTTTTTATTGCGAGCGATGCGGTCATGGGCAGTTCATGGCATGCGCACGCACGCGCGAGTGCCATTCCTGAACCAGTAGTCGCATTTGGGAACGGCGCAAAAGGGTAATCCTTCGGATGCTCTCGGCCTGGGAGCAATGCGAGAGGGTTATTTCCGGGGGAGAGAAAAAGAAGAAAGAAAAAGAAATCCCAGAAATAAATCAACGCGCCATGTACGCAAGCGTATACCGTGAGCAGCAGGTAGCAAGACCGCGTATCCTCCTCGGCGAGACCGTCCGGTGGGTGGGTGGCCCATGGGATGACGACTGTCAGCTGCCAGTGTCCTTGATTCCATCATCGTTTAACGTTTTGTATGGCGCCTTTAGAAGGGCGATTATTGGAGACCTTTCGTGTTGGGGAATGATAAGTTGGCATTCGACCATCTGCTCCCGTTGGGAGAAGTACTAGTCTTCATGCACATGGGCGATGTGGGCGACTGACTTCTTTGTACTTGGGTTTGATGGTTTTCTTGAACCAGAAACATCGTCGCAGAGGGCTTCGGTGGGCGGGGCGGTACAAGAGAAGAAATCTTCTACATGTTTCAAGAAGCGGCAATTATTGTCTAAGAGCTTCATGCATCACATTCATCGCCTTTTCAGAAATGATATCTACGAAAAGATGAAGAACTATAATGACTGATGGATCCGCACTTTACACATCCATAGCCTTTGGATTGAATCAACCGTAGAGCCAACATAAAGCCTTGTAATTCTCGTATCCCATTCAGTGGCATTCACTTGATCTCGGTGCATTTGACTCTACTACCTTACACTGCGTCATAGGCACTATATAACGCAGGCGTTGTTGTCAAGGAGGGTTCTTGTCCAAAACAAGGTGACTTTGTTCTCTGGAAAGACTGGTTGAATACACGGACGTGATTGCGCTATCTTATCCCAGATAAGGATCGAAGTAAGGTAAGCAAGGTCTGTAAATTAATAAATTACACCCGAGGGAAAACCCCAATCACCTCGAAGGGGATTTAAACCACGATGGACCCGTTCGATGGGGAAACGGTGAGAGTGGGAAGGAAGCATGGGTGGGAAGGCGTCAAGTCCACATAGCTGATTCATTAACCAGGCCTCATAATTTCCTTCGCTCAGGAAGTCAATCATCTGGGGCACTGAGGTTAGGTCGTTCAAAGACAAGGAAACTGACTCGCCCCAATTTTGAATTCAATTCGTAATTAGATGTAACACTGAGAGCTGCAAAGGGATCAGCTTTGCGAAAGGTGGCGCCGTCTGATGCGAGTTCTAGATTGATCATTCGCTCCATTCGGGTTACGTGAGAGGTCAATGTTATATCGACGTTCGGTAAAGTATTCAATATGGTCAGTGTGAGTCGGACATTTTCGCCTTGTCAAGCAGTAGCCTATAAAGTACTTTCGATGGGGCGTTGCGCCAGCGCCTCGAGGTCTGCATCGTGGAGGATGCTCTGGCGACTCTTTGGTTCTTGCGGTGAGCGTGGTGAGATAAGATGGCGCGGAGTAGCACCTGATCAATCCGCTTATCGAACACTAAATGGGACCAAGCCGAGCTTCGGCCAGTACCGGCGGAGCTAAAATTCATGGCCAAACTTGACCAGCGCATTTTGGATCCATTTTGCTTCCTTGTCCCTCACCTCCATTACCGTCTTTCTCAATATCGGCGTATCTCTGCATCTCCGAGCGCAGAAATTTGTGACTCGGAGCTCATAAATGTCCTTTTTCAAGCGAGCCGGAACAGCGCCGCTAGAAAAAAAAGCCAACTTTTCCATCACGAAGTCACTAGTCGCTTTCCTTTCTAGGCATATTTTCCGGACCTTGCGTAATGGCTGGTCACAGCGGTTTTTCTAGGTTCATGCATCCGCTCGGTGGGGGGTATTGAAATTTCCGTCTACAACTCACCTCTGACGATCGAAAAGTACAACGATTAAGGACGTAGATGAAGGACAAATACCTTCGACCATCGCGCGTTGAGCCGATTTAGGACGAGCGGCAAAAAGTACAAAACGAGTTCTCGGGTCAGGACTTCCTTTTCTGAATTGTTTCCGTGAAGATCTCATCCCGATCTAGGGTTGGCCTGGCTGGGACTTTCTGGCGTACCTTCTCAACTCTTCCTTATAAAGAGCTGGGAGGACCTCGTGTTTAAATCGAGCGACACCTATTCATCCACGCACCACCTCTCTTTGCCTCCCCGGTATCCTACTCGCCGCCCCCCAGCGTTTCCCCGCCTGTGGCATACCTCCTCCAGCGCCTATATCTGCCAGCTATTTCAAACCATGCCTGCGGATAGAACAAGAACTATCAAGCGCTCGGATTCAGGTAAGCACGCCGTGACAGCATTTGAAAAGCATCACCACGTTGACTCCAGCGCTTGCAGGCAATCAGTTTGTGTGGGCCAATGTCGAGCCCACAACGGAAGCTGAAGTTGCCTTTGCGCCCAATGTCACGCCGATCACTTTCTCGGACTCGCCCCCTCCTCTCGTCGACTATCCTCCGAGCGAGTTTATCATGTTCCCACCCAATGGCGAAGTGTCTACTCCGCGCCGTCCCCCCCACTCGAAGAAGAAGCCCGACAATCACATTCCCCGTCCCCCCAATGCATTTATTCTCTTCCGTTCCTCCTTCATCAAGAGCCAGCACGTCTCCACTGAGGTCGAGACCAACCACTCTACGCTCTCTAAGATCATCGGTCTCACTTGGCAAAATATGCCGGAGGACCAGCGTCAGGTCTGGCACCTCAAAGCGAAGGAGGCGCTCGAGGAGCACAAACGCAAGTTCCCCAAGTACGCCTTCAAACCGGTACAGACGAAGGCGAAGGGGATGCCAGCCGAGAAACGAAAAGTACGCGAAGTGGAACCGAAGGACATAAAACGATGTACCAAGATAGCGCAGCTACTCGTGGAAGGTAAAAAGGGCGACGAGCTCAACGCCGCCGTGCAGGAGTTCGACAAGACGCACGTTCCGGAGATCATTACGCGCTTCGAGGCTCCCATAACTGCGCGCGCCTACCGCCGCTCATCGTCCGCTCCGGTTCCCGATACGGATTCCGCGCGCTCCAGCGGCTCATTCCTCCAGGAAGTCCTATCGCGCCCACTCAAGATGGCCCGCTCCGCAAGCACACGCCCCACCCGCTGCGCTACACCCGTCGACATCGTCGTGGAACAGGTTCGCCAGGAAAACCCGTATCCCACGCTCGACGCCCAGCCCCTCCCACTCAAGCTGGAGTCGGCATTCGTAAGTCCGATTTATCTTCCACAGAGAAATTCTTTTTTCTCACCGCGCTTTCCCATGTCTCCCAGAATTTCGGCGAATTTTCGTTCGACAACGTCACCAGTCCGCTACCCACCTTCGACTGCGACCCACTGTCGTCCTTTGGGCAGCCTGAGCCGTTTGCTGATAGCCATTTCAACCCTGGCTTGACGATCGATACCTCTTTCTCGAACGCATGGGAGTCGTCACCCTCGCCTGAGACGCCTCAAACGCCGAGCTACATGATGAGCCCGATGTCGACCGCCTCGCCCATGTCACCGTATCCTTCGAACTTCGACAACTTCGACCACATGTTTGATACGCAATTCGCTTCATATGACCATGGATGCGGTCTACCGCAAGATACGCTCTGCGGCGGTGGCGCCGACGAGGACGTCCTCTACGCCGCCTTCAACGACAACCACTTCGGCAGCTCGCAGGTTTCTCAACTCGACCTGGATTTCTCAGCTTTCATGACCGCTATCCCCCAATACGCATGAAGCGATTATGGCATCGCTGCCTTTATTTCCCCTTCAAAGGCGCCTCCCCGCGTGGACGAAGCTTCCTCCCAACCTCGACTTTCCCTTTCATTATATGTATTATAGTGCTTCTTTCCCTTGTGCTTTTTGCGGATTTACACGCTATCTGATTTCGCAAGCCTGGAGCCGATTCTCCCGTGTATTTCTAGTCATGCGTGCCCTCGGGCCGTTCTGGCGGTGCTGCATCATGACGCTCGCCATCACACTCCTTAAGTTCTGTCTTCTCGCCCACACCCACTACACTCTTTTCTTCATCTACCTGTTCCTCGTTCATTCCTGTGCAACATTTACCCCAGAGCATCAGCAGCAACCCTCCGCCAACCCATTTCACCGCTTCTACAACCACCGCTTTCACAACCCCAACACATTCTATTTATCAATCTATCCATCATGGTATCTTTTTTGCTTTTGTCAAGAGTCGACCGCTCTGTTGTTTTCTGTATATGTACATACTTATCCTTCCTTATAGACTTACGAATATCCGGTGTCAACCTAATACACCGTGATCATAACGAACAGTATTGTTGATCATTTAACTGTATGCGCTCGAGCTAGCCTCTATCGTCGACAGCAAGCACTAGCCCTCAAACGTCTCTAGAAGGTCGCGAACGTGGACACAACTCAAGGAGCCTGATTCTACCTACGCATGATGCGGTTACTCCTCAAGCGTGTGCTTCAATCTTGTCTTTTCCACAGTCGCCGTACTCTCCGGAGCGCAACAGCGCTTTATGTTGCGCGGTGATACGGCGCTGTGATTTTATCACTATTGCGTACATACATCTCCTCTAGCCTTGTTTTCCTTGGATCCCGCGGTGCCTTTTGGCATTCCCGTCTATGCCGTTCTTGTCTTCGATCCTGCACTGGAATTGGAGTCAGATGGCAAGTGTTTACACATACTACCCGCCTTCGCCGACTTTGGTATCATGTTGTAACCATATGACCTGTCCCGCCTGTTTAATGTGTTACTATCTGCTATGTAGTTGCAGCCCGTTCCTATCGATCCATCCCCATTTAAGTTCAGGACGCTCTCATAAACTCTCTCATGGGCGGAAGTGCACAGAAAAGGGAAGTTACTTTAATAGAACTCTTTTGAGTCCGTATTTCTATCGATTTTCGTCCTCATTATTGGAGCTCCAGGTGGCTGGCGGTGCCCATTATTAGTGGTTCTTTTTCTCACCGAAATCTGCTTGAGAACTGAAATTAACGGCACAGAAAAAAAGGTCTTCGTGTTCACATTAGTTAGCCGCCTCGAGGAGCCTCGAAGCTACGGGAAATAATTGACCAAAGTTGGTCCAGACTTACTATGGTCCATGGAAGACGCTGGTTATGACTCTACCAATCAAATGAAAACCGAGATGTGGATTAGCGGCGCACTGACTTGTACTAAAGAAAACGCGGAAATCCACGACCATGCGGAACCTCTGAAAGTCTGTGAGCACGGCAGCGTTTGTGTGAACTACTCTTTCAAAGAGCAATTATATTCTCTGCCTACATTTTACATGACATACGCCTATAAATATGTCGTTTACCTTCGACATGGGGAATGGGGAAGGTTCAGTGGGGCCACGCGCCCTTGGTCCTGAGCGCATGAGCGCTTGGCAAGCGCTGAATTGTCGTCATCTCTGGCCGTAAATTAGGCATCGTAGAGAGTGCCCTTTGAGCCTTGAAGCTTGAAATTCCAAAGGCGTTGCAGCGCCGCACGCTAATCAGGAACGGAGCACATAGTCAGCGACTCACTGTCCTTCGGTCAGATTTATCCAGCTTCAGCAGTCCTCTCCACGTCCTCGTAATTGACCGTAAACTCGGTTTGAAAGGAATGTCGTTCAGCTTCGGCTTCAGCTTCGTCGTCGTCGATCTGAACCAGCACGGGATGCGCTGTATGACTTACGACTGAATCGCGAAGGGACCAACGGTCAGGGTCATGGACTTCGAGGTTTTCCGAGGAAAATTTGCGAAGGTGGATGAGCATTCTGGAGGTAGCGATGCCCAGAGAGGCATGGAAAGGACTGACGATTGGACGCAAAAGTTGTCAGCGTAAGCCCTAATGTTCTTCGAAGCTGTTTCTTACCCGAAGCCAAACCAAGGAATTTTGGTGGCGCCCTTCAGATATGATAAGCTTAAGAACAAGTAGGTTTCAAATAAACTCTCGTACCACGACCATCAGGTTATTGAAAATCAGAACACTGGTGACGCTGCCGTATGTAACGCATCAGTCCGATAGTCAACCTTTCGGGGTCCAACACACAAGTCTACTCACGTGAAGAAATAGAGGATGTTTTCTTGCAGGAGTATAGCCATTAGCGAAGGCCTTTCGTTTAATTTTATCCTAGCGGAAGACGATATAAAACACTTGGCGAGCGCGAACCCGAAAAGAATGACTTCGAAACCGGTGGCTGAAGAAGTTGCCTATTGAAATCTGACGCGAATATGTGGAAATAATTAGCTTACCTGGCACCCATTGGGCCCATTGACTTCCTCCGTTGATAGCAGGACATCCGGTATGCGGAAGTTGAACAATCTGGGCGATCAAGATACTTCGCTGAACGGCATTTCGCACCATGACCCATATAAAGAAGGCGATCGACAAGGCAAACGTGATGGCGTTGAAGAAGGCTATCTTTGTCAGGTACCGTATTAAACAGTGCAGATCTTGAAGAAACCTTAGGGAACTCACCTTTTTGTTCCTTCCGAATACAATGTAGATTCTCATCTGCATTATAACCTCTACTGACCAGAGGCTGATCGCTCCTCCCATTCTTGTAATGGGATCTGCAGCGACGCATCTATGATAGCATAAGATTTTATAACTTGCACGCTCACGAGATACGAGTCGAACTTACAGTGCACGGCTTGCCACTCCGGGGATAGTGAAGGAATGAATTTGGACGACATCGAATGCAACAAGGAAAATAGTGAAATAGTGTATCTGTTAAGGATTCAATCAACTCTAAATTTACTTTAATTCAAACCCAACTCAAGGCTTACCCAAAAGTACATGAATCGCGAGAAAGTACTTCTTTGCTTCTGTTCAAGATGACCGATAACTCTTGAGCTAAATAATTCCTCGTTGACGGAATTCAGCCACAGACCCAGATATAATTAACCTGTAATGCTCAGGTCAGCGGCCGATGATATATGATTTAAAAAAACGATGAAACATGCCTCATCCTCCAGTGTCACAACTATAATCATATATTGAGTCAGCAACTCAAGCGGACTGAACTAGTGAAAACGCCATACAATGATCATGGAGCACCCATACCAACGAGGTCACTGAAAAGTGTCGACTGGTCAGACAATAGCTGGCAGGAGGCTTGCGCCCAATATCTGAGCACTTACGAACGACGTAGAGAGGGATTAAGCCTAGCTTGGATAAACGAATGGTTTCTTCTTCGACGAGAACAGTAGGCGGCGTCATTACAGTCATTAAGGTCATTAGCAGAAATAGTAGGATAGTGAGGAGAGGTGTTGGCGGCCAGCGCTTAGGAGAACGACTCACTACAAGGCTCATCTATTATATACTACACTCTCAGGCGATACGGTTGTCTGGGCCCTGGCTTCAGTCTGGCTTTGAATTACATATCTAAAACGACCGGCATGGATGCCGCCAAGAGACCAAAAATACGGAAATCAGCGCAAGGAACAGCAATTCGACAAGGTATCCATGCTACTTATCTGTCTATCGGCTTCCGTAAAAAAAGGCGGTGTGAGAGAACACTGCTCCTAGTACGGCTGTGAGTGTTTCCAAAAATAAGCGCTCAATGTCAGAAATAGCGCCCCGACCTAATACGAAGGACATGTGGCGGGGGGAAGCCCATTCGGCAAGAGTTTCGCCGCCGTCAATGAGAAACGACACCAAGACCGATTGAAGATTAGTCAAGAGAATAGACGAGCTTACAGTCTGTCCAATTGAAGAGGATTTCGAGCGCTTTCGAGCGCTATATGTCGTGCATATCACGATCAAATAAAATCAGCTGTGTTCAACAATCGAAAGATCAAACCGTCGACGACTGATGATCGATGATACTGGAATAGTCCTTGTTTAAGAACCCATTGGTATCAATTTCAATAATAGCTTCAGCGTTCAATGTTCAACGATCAATATCCAATGTTCGAACTGCAAGCGTATCATACTTCCCATCCCATCAAGCGAGCGTGAACTTCAGGAATCTGCCCTCATGTTTCCAATCCCTGATTCTCTCCGCACACGAATCCATCATCTTCTCGTAGAACGTCATATTTGGCGTGAGGTCACGGACCCAGACATGCGCAGAGCACAATTCCTTCTTTGTCCTCTTGGCATCGTCACCAGCTAGGTCGACGGAGAGGGACGGAATGACAGGCGTCCAGAACCGCGATCCTAGCATCCTCAACAGCACATCATCGTCGATGGAATGAGCGCAACAAGACAAACTAAGATGCGTAAGGCGAGGAAAGCGCTTTCCTTCTAGCAAGTTCTCTCCGACAGATGAATGGTCCCAGGTCAGCGTCTTCAACACCTTGTCATCGATTTCGCAGCCGGCTATGCAGAGTACTTCGACGTCTTCAATCCATTCGATATCCATCCATGCTTGGACCTCTACTGGAAACGCATCATGGATGTCGATGTTGAGCGAGTGTAGTCGACAAGAAGACCGTTGAAGAAGTTCGTGCACGGCGAGACGCGTGTATACTTTCCGGAGGTTGTGATCTTCCGCTGTGACGTCCATGTCCATTCCATCTGGGTGATCAGCGACACCTTTAAGACCGAGTTCAGTCAGGGAGGGAGTGGTGAGGAGGCGGAGGAAAGGAACGAGGGTGAGTGTTTCATCTTTGTTCATTTCGTTATCAGGTGCGACCAGGATAATGATGAGCACCTTGAGAAGCGGTAGTAAAATTGGCGCTTTAAGCCCATTGAAAGATATTGATCGCCCGACTTTACATGCGGAGAAATAAACAAGGTTGGGGCAGTCAGCGAGGTTATCGGCGAGTTCCGCGACAGTGATACGAGAGCTAAGATCAATGTACGCCAGTTGAGCGCCAAAGCGCATGTGTGGGGTATCGATAGGACTGCTCCAAGTAAGTTTACACAGAGAACTTGTGTTTTGTAGAGCCTTGTACACAGTAACCACTTTGGAGTTCGTAGCCACCTGAGCGGCATTGTTGGCGTTGTCGCGGCCTGTAGTGATGTCAACGACTCGCAATGCTGGTTTCGGGTGCCGCTGGATTGCTAGGAAAGCTTTAACGACATCGAACGGGATACTTGCATTGAAACGGAATTTCACGCCACGCCAACGTGCAGAATGCACCACCAGCATGTCGAGGATCGTCGAAGTCGCCTCCCATTCTACTCTTTCATCCAACGCTTCGGAGCCCTCTGAGGTAATGACGACGTCCAATGGGGCAGCTTTCGAGTATTTGAGCCATAGTTCCGTTCGATAGAAGTGTTTAGGATGAGGAGAGACGATGACTATAGAGCTCCATATTCGCGCATAGTTGTTGATAACGTACCGCCATTTTTTGCTGACGTTCGATAACGGGAAAGGGGATGTGTAGTTGCCGGTGGAAATGACAGGGGTGTACGCCCCTGGCGGTAGCGTGCCAGGTCCAGGAGAGAGAAGGACATATAGAAAGATTTCGCCGAGGACTTCCGCAGGAATACGAGAAATTGGTGAATTAAATTTGCTTTCAGGTCGTATGTAGCTCAGGCAAAGATCTGTTTATGCACCAAGACGTCAGTAAAGTTGGCGGACCTGACATGGACGATTGGCCACCGTACTCGATGTTGAAGCAAGCACAGACGCAAAGGGAATGTTTGGAAGGTGGGGTAGAACTATCTCAGTATTAGCATATGACGCAACCTAGATAGCAATGGAATTCAACTCACTTAATGCAGGCATTTCAAACCCAGGCTACAGAATGTTAGTTCGCTGGCTGTATCCCAAGAGGATGGACGAATCGAGACGTAGTTTGCGACGTAGTTGAAAGTTGCGAAAGCCTTCAATCGACCTGGAGATATTTGTAGGATGCATTGAACACGACCGTAGGGCGCACATACACAAGGTATCCAAGCTACGTAGGGAGAGGTTCTCGTCTTTGTACTTGGCTGTTCACGCAACAGCTTATGTACAACAACGAGCGGCCAATTTAGAACAAGTGGTCGTGAAGAAGAGTGATCCACTCTGTACGCCTGCGCAGGAAACTTGAGCTTGAGCTTGACTTTAGCCATGGTGGACGGAAGGAAAGTGGAATAAGTAGACGTATGTAGACGTCACATACGGTCCGGCACATTTTGATGTCAGATGGCATGATGCCGAATTAAATAAAACAAGGGCACCGGGAAAACAATGAGTCCGCTACGATGCTGTTGAACGTTGAACGTTAGCAGCCTATACATACAGCTTGAAAATACGAGCAATGGAGTCGGTACAACGTGCAAGTCTGAGTCTCTACGTATGAGAAGTACGATACCATTTTATTTATAGAAATTTTGAAAGACTACTACGTATACGATCGTTATCCCTGCCTCATGGATGGAAATCAATTAAATAATCTTGTGCTGCCTCGTTCCTCGTGCCCAATAGGCTGCGGCACAAATTCCGCCTTCCTGGGTTTTTCTGTTCTTTTGACTGGGTACCAGGGAACTGCGCGCAATCATCTAAATCTTGCACGAGATGTCTGATTGTTGCCGTCCGAAAATTGCGATGCGCAATTTTGCTTCGCACGCAAAACGAAGGAATCCAAGCCCTGTACATTCGATTCAGAAATCTGTTAGTCGGTGGAAGCCGAACGCCCTGGTATCACCCTTGAGGCCTGAGGTATCCGGAGCATATCATATAAAATGGCCCAACTAGGCATCAAACAAATTTACCTCCGTTTTTCTCCCCCCTCTCGTACTCTGCAGTTCTCAAAATCGAAATGGCCCAACAAGAGTTTGATGAATCGGAGTTGGTGCAGAGATTGTCCGAGTGCGACGACCCAGTAGAGCTGGCTCAGCTCATTTATGACGAACCCGAAGCACTTGACTATTGCATGAGGAATCCAATTCCTTGTGAGCGTCACAAATTCGTCCTAAGACTATAACAAATGTTTTACTGACTCATTCACGCTCTCGCGCATTTGGACACTTGCACTATTTCATTACGGAACCGTGAATATCTTCTTCTGATTCATGGATTCGCATGCTCACAAAATCACAGTTTTAGTTGCCGCACCAATCACCGCACCATCGATCTGCTCTGGTTCGTTGTTGAGCCCCCTGGTGCACGCCGTCGCCATAGATGAACCAGACTACGGTGCGGATGATGATTTGATACTTCCTCTCGCATACCATATAGTTGATGACGGTGAGTTTCCTGTGCAATGAGACGTTAAATAAATACTGAGCAGGAAATGGTATGAACAGACGAACTAGGGTCGCCAGTGCACACGCCTCGATTGACCAGGATACCGGCTTTGAATTGGCTAGAAAACCTCACCTCGCCGGGTTGTGAGTGTCTCGATTAATCATCATCGTGTCCGTCAGATGCTCAAGCTGCAGTTTCAAGGTCGCAGAAAGGCGCCACCCTCCTCCGAATCGCTGCTACCGGGGGAAGACGACTACGACAACGATTCCGACACATGTAACATATCGTGCTTGTAAGCAAAAGACCCACCTAATATTTATATTCCGCGATGCAGCTGCTTCCAGTGCAAGTGCGCAAATCGATGCGCCTGAATCGCCTGGTGAGTTAATGATTTACATTACATCTCACTTGAAGTCTGCACCACCTCATTTTAACGAAATAGGAAGCCTGCATAGAAGTCAAGTCGCAATCGCAAGGTCCATGACAGGATCAGCCACGTCAATTCCCTCGGAGGAGAGGGAGTTGACAGCACAAAAACTGAGGAGGTTTGGACCGGCCATCAAAGCCGGCGGCAAACGCCGTCTCGACGACGATGACGGAGAGATGAGAAAATCTCAGCAGATATCGGTCCAAAGGTAAATTTTGTGGTCAACCCCCTCTGGAGAAAATGAACTGATGGCTCTGAAATGCATTCACAGCGATGCGAAGAAACGAACAAAAAAACCGAGAAGACTACGAGACTCACCAGACGACGAGAAGCCTCTTCCTGCATCAAAGCCACAATCCACGCATTCGCCTGCCTCGCAACCAATAGCCACTGTCGATCATTCAGAAATCGGGTCCTGAAGAAATAGGAAGAAAGGACTGACCCAAGACGTAGAGGGTCGCAGCTAAATCGTGTGCTCCCGAGCCAACAGGGTACTACACAGGAACCGATGGATACGAGTCGATAGAGGTACAGTAGAATTCTGAATGCATTTATCATTTTGTCGATGGAAGGCTGGACCCGGAAGCAGGATGCGGGATTTCTTGACGTGTTGTGGAGATCCAGAGATTGGATATCTATGAATTGAAAAAAAAAGCCGAGAACACAGAAGTTTAGGAAAACGAAGCCCGCTCACACATACCTCTTCAATCCGGTCCTATCCTTGACTCCTGATTGATATGCCCTATCCATCGTTGCCTGGTCAGTTGGTCATCCACATGTGCGGTTGGGTCACAATCAAAAACAGAACACGTAGATAACAGTCAAGCTGCAATCACAAGGTCCAGGACGGGACTCGCCACATCAATTCTCTTGCGGAGGGGGAGCTGAAATTACAAAAGATGTCGCTCGGACCGTCGATACACGCCATCTCGATGACGAAGACGGAGAGATCTCATCGCATGACGGTTCAAAGATAGGTTGAACGGATTCGAAATACAATCGCAGGAATGTGAAGACGTGTGCAAAGAGCTCGATGGTACTGCAACACTCACCAAGCAACGCGCCTTTACTTGAATCCCAGCAGCAATCCACTCTGCACAACCAATAGTCTACAGTATCAGTCCTTCACGACAAAAGGCCTGTCAAGATACTGAGCCAGTTTAGCAAGTAGGAGGGATGAAAACACACAAGGTGATAGATGACCCACAGCTACAGAAAGCCTAGGCCGCAGTTTGGTGCATATTTCTTGGTTAATCAATGAAGAGCTGGAGTTGAGGCGATCTAAATAGAGAGAACGGAGTAGAGCCTGTTGTTCTGTTGCATTAATTATTAGGGCTCGCGTTCGCCTCTGATCTTATAATGGGAGATAGATCGATGTACGAGGCGAATAGTCGGTGACGATATGCCGTTTATGCCGCGTACATAGATAAGAGAATAAGTGGATGGGGGGTGCCGGTGAGGAGAGAGGGCTCGGAGGATCGGGGATACCGGAGGCGGGGCATTTGTCATCGATTCACACGACTTTCTTCAAAACCCGCTGAAGTCCACAAGCCGTCTTGAACTTGTTCCACATCCTCCACCCACCGCACCCCTTCCCTCAGGATGTCGAAACTCTGCGGCAGGAAAGCGTTCATGCCTAATATTCTTATGTGTAGCTCCCCCTGTTCTCTGCCTCTCTATCATGTTCCGCTTAGACACACTGGCTCTTTTTTGGTTTGCTCGACGACGCCGAAGGCCGGACTTCACGAGCTCGGTAAGAAACTATCTTTACCATCTGGCTGTTCTGACTGTCACTCCTGATAGTACCGCGAACTCATCAGATCTGACGCATATACTCTGGCAACCATGTACTTCTCATACGCCCGCTACTTGGAGTCTGGGAGAAGCTCAGAATTGTCCTGTCGCAGTCGTGTACGTACCCAAATTCATGCGTAGCACGCGTTTTATGCTCATTTCTCGTGTTTTATCAGTGAAATCGTGTCCCCGCTCTAATTTGACGCGCATATATCCAGCGCTTTTGGGGCTACCGACTGGGAAATAAAGAGGACGTCGCCGTGATTCGACTGTACCGAAGAATCGCCTCGATGTCAAAGCATTGAAACGTATGCTTCCCCGTGGTCCACACATAGGATCTCATTGGCTCTATCGCGAGGGGACCAGCTCTCGACTCATGGAAGAGGTCGGATACCATAGGCGCAAGATCACAGAAACTCGGAGAGCGTCTGACGTGCAAGAGCTGCAATCACAGCCTCTTAGGCACCTCTTCCCTTTCCTCGTTTGCGTCCTCGGTTTGCTCCGTGAAAGCGATTCCAGCCCTTCTCGGATACACCGCATATATTCAGCCTCTGGACGACTTACCATTACTGGTACTATCAAGTGAACAAGAGCCTCTCCCCGCCCAGTCCATGAGGTGTATGCCCGTGTTCTGCAGCGCTCTCTCTAGGGATAGCCGGCTTCGGAACCTGATAGAGGGACCGTGTATCCCAATGGGCATCATTGACTCAGAAATATGAACGACATCCTTCCTCCACGCGTCCCTCCGAACCCTTTCCACGTGGACAGTCCACGTTCTCCTCTCGAAGCCGTCCCAGCTCACTCCCGTCTATTTTCGATCCGCCTTCGTTACCGCCGACACGTTATTGTTTCCGCCATGTTTCAGTGCGCTCGCCCTCTAGGCGCTCGTTGCTTGTCCTAGCCCCTTCATCCTCCATGCGGGAATCTATCAGATTAAGATCCACGAGGGAGAATGCCTAACGGGTGACCTATGACAGTGAAAATTGGTTCGACCTTCGTCTAATACGACCCTATGATTAGGTTCATTCACCACCCTCCGCGTCCATCAACGCCATTCTACTTCATTCTTCCTTCAACGAACCGCCTTTTACTATTCACCGTTCGCCCTCTGCCACCTACGACACATATGAAATAGCCCCGACTGAGGCAGATTATCCATCTTGCCAAAGCCATTCTGCGTCGCTGATTTTGACGCTGAGCGATTCAGTTCTTCAGCGCGTCAATTTCCCTGTTATTGGCACAATGCGTTCGACGATCTGACGCGCTTCTTGCGTGAGATTGCGTCGATGGATGTTCGCGTTGAACGAGGGGACGCTATATCCCTGAACTTTAATCCTCATTGAGTAGGCGAGATGAGATCGTTTCTTGTAACTTACTCTGACTGCTCTGTATGGCACGCCAGCGCGATCGCGTTCTGGGTGGATTGGCTGAGGGCAAGGAATTACTCGTCTGAGATTCTACACCGTTGGCGAGCAGTCAAAGACGTTTCGACGTCAGCGTTGGACTTGAAGACTCTACGTGAGTTCATGTTCTAGAGGAGTTGTTGCCAGCGAGAGTCAGGGATATTTGGAGCGATTCAGTCCATAATTGGGGAGGATCGGCAGACCTCTTCGATGTGATACAATGGTGGCATTCCGGCTCTGCGACCTCTATTTGTGATCACATATACAACACTAAATATTCTTTGCCTACATACAGGTGCCACAGCCGCAAAATCATTGATCTAGGTGCCGCTCAATGCGGTCGAGAGCGACGTTTTCGCGTCGGTAGTGATCATGCACACCCCTGCAGAAAAATATGTCAAACGCTTTCATGGCCGACCTCGTTTCCTCGCACTCAATAGGCCTACAAAGTCGTGGGCTTCTTGAACATTTACGATCAGCATCATCTTCCGATCTCCCAAATCACCACCTTCTCACTAACCATTTTTTGATGAACTGATACTTCTTTAGCGAAAAGCTCGATGGGCCATCCTAAGGGAATCTTACATTTCGTCGCCCACAAGCTGAAAGATTGGAATTCGAATGACAGACATGAGCTGCGCTGCCCCTCCCTCCCTCCCTCGCCTACCACAACGAATTCCTTCATTATACAGCGCTGTCCCCCTTTCATCCGCTCTCGGTGCGTTGTCCTGTAGGACGAGGAGGTCGGTAGCTGTTTCCATTGCCTTCTGAGGGGTGACTGTTTTCTTCCCGTCTCATGGGTATCTTCTGTCTGAAGTGTAACACTTTGTCACGGATGACTTGACTCAGCGCTCGCAATTATAGAGTCAAGCATATTTTCATCCTCGTGCATCTGTCAATGATAGGCACATGTTCGGGGACATATTTTTTCTTTCATGAATTGTTGATTGAACGGTGCCGTCACACATGGGCGTTGAAACGCTCAGACCCTCAACACAATTTCCAAAACAGTACAGTGATTGATCAGGAGCTCGTCGAGCACCAACAGTTGACCCTAGCAGGACGGAGTTCTAAATGATGGAAAATCCATCCATGCTGTTCTTGTTTCTGTCCCTCACCGCTGTGAAATAGAATACAAGTTACAAATTCGATTGATTTAGGTTCATATTGACAGTATTACACCTACTCTATATTAACCTTTGTTAAGGTTCTGCATATCCAGCATTTGGCATCAGATTAATTTTCTTATACAGGAACAGCTGCGTACCTTCAGCATGACCACGACCACGACCTTCCTCCTTTGTGGGCGCCAATATATGGAGATTGTTTACAGAACCAGTCGAGGAATTCAGATTAACTTTGATCCCGTTAGTGTCTCGAGTCGAGCGCGGTAAGGTAAAAACGAGTTCGTTGTCTCTCCAGGTCGTAGAGTCGGATGCAATTCCAATTTTCATCCTGCTATTCAGAACTGCAAGCATTCTGTCTGTTCAGAATTTTTTCAGCATTGACGAAAGTGGTGAAAACGAGGCCATGGCAGATAACACGGCCCGAAAGTTATCTGTCGGAAACTTCATATTGCCTAATCAGATTCAAGCCTAATTAGGGTAGTTTTTCTCATGTATAGACCGCCGATGATGGCCGTGTAGGATGTAACTTGCATAAATAACGCCAAGTCTGCATTGACATGTCAAGTTGCCAATAAATTGACCGAACTCACCTGATCAGACTCCCAGGCAGTAATTAGACCACCCATTTTCGATGTCACTAGATACCCTGATTAGATACGAAATCTGATGCAGACCTGATTAGATATACTTATTAATAGAAGAGCTCATTTAGTCTAATAATAACGTGCCCAGCTGGGAATGACGCACGAACGCCGCATTTCCCGATGAAGTTGCAGCGTTCGTGCGTCATAACACCCCCTGTTGTCGATGGGTGTCTGACATAAATGAGATTATCCATGATGTCTCCGAAAGCTGATGCGCTAGTCTATTATTAATGATGTCCAAATCTTAAATAGCGTATAATATTATGACTCCGAGCGAGTCCATTGATAGATTCAAAGCGTTTGACGTCACTATTAATATAATACTGCTGTTGAGGTTGGGCGCCTAAGCTTATTGATACCGATGGAAGTTCCTTGGATGTATGAGGCTCTGCTGAGTCTCAGCAATTCAGACGTGAATGCTGTGGGGATTGAAATTTTATGATAGTTGGAATCAGAATATGACTGGAAACATATAACTTCCATGTATGAGGCTCTGCTGAGTCTCAACGATTCAGACGTGAACGCTGTGGGGATTGAAATTTTATGATAGTTGGAATCAGAATATGACTGAAAACATGTAACTTCCATGTATGAGGCTCTGCTGAGTCTCACAATTCAGACCTGAATGCTGTGGGGATTGAAATTTTATGATAGTCGGAATCAGAATATGACTGAAAACTACAACGTTCTTCAGTAGTTGGAATACAGGAAGTCTTAATATGAGTTCAGAAGGCAAGATATGTTATCCTATATCATTTTTTTAGGGGAATCACAGATGGTAATGCATATACCTTGTCAAATCATTACACTCGCCATCTTAAACTCTTATTTTTAGAGGAGGAGAAATCATATAAAGACGCCCACTCTTGGTGCTGGTGGTCAGTCAAATCGATTCAGCATAACTTCAATGGCTACTCGTCGCAACTGTATACACTGTGGAGTATCCTATACTTCACGTGGAATCACGAATCATGAGCGAACCTGTCGACAGCGCCCCGACGAACAAACGGAAGAGGACATATTGCAAGCTGACGCTCTTGCAAATCTATTGCAGGCCGAAATTGACGCAGGTTGGTGTTCAAACGTTCAATTTTGACATCTCTCTCCATGATGATGTTTATTCATATAACTGTTATACAACCTCAGACGCTTTTGCATTTCAATCTATTTCTTCAAATGCAGCTCATCTCAATCCCGGCCTCGGACTTTCAGTAATACAGGACCCAGCCCCAGGATATAACTTTGAATGTATGTCTAATATACTGTGTTAGTCTTACAATTTTACTTACGATGATACAGCAGCCGTAACCTTCGATGAGCCCTTTCCGGAGTCTGGAGAACTATTCAATCAGTTCACCGAAAATCCTGCCGTTATTATCGAAGGGCCAAAGCTCAATTCCATCTGAATCATTTATCATCCAGCAGCTCAAAGAGATCCAGAGTTACACGACTTCGACAACTATTGCAATCTGCCAGATTTAGGACCTCAAGTTAGCGGACAAGACATTGTTGGCGATGAAGATATGCAAGCACTAGGACCATGGAATCCATTCCCAGCTCGTTCCGACTTCGATCTCGCAGAATCTATGCATGATGCCGACATGAACGCACCGCAGAGTGACCGTGTTATATCGATTGTTCGCCAGGTCATGCCAGTTGGATGCACCACATTCACTCTTCAGAATAGTGCAGACCTCAATCGCATCTGGGAACAAGCAGTTATCTCAAGAACAACTGGGGTATGTGTATCTACACCTACAATTTGATCCCTGATCCGCTAACTTTATCTAATCTTATTATCAGTTCAAGATGGTGAACTTTGCCGTGCAGTATAAGGACGAGAACCTCACATACAATGTTTGGGTCCTTCCTGTATGGGATTGGTGCCGCGAGCTCCTTGTAGACGAGAAGTTAGCACCTCAATTCACTTGGAATGCTATAAAGTTATCCAAGTTCAATGGAGAACGGTTCATACGCATCATAGACGAACCTTGGACTGCCGAGCACTGGTGGAAGTTTCAGGTAAGCACTGTATTTCATATCTATTACTTAGAGCAATGAGTTAATAAATTTTAACGCTCAAATTAGGACACGCTGCCTAAGACTGCATCCCCTTTCTTTATTATTTTGTATGCAGACAAGACTCGACTCTCTTCCTTCGGAACGGAAAAGGGGTACCCTGTCCTTGCCCGGTGCGCAAATCTTCCAGTTGCAATTCGGAATGGGACAGGTGTCGGCGGTGGCAGGTTAGTTGGTTGGTTACCGATTGTGGGTTCCACTTTATTTTGTCTATTGGAATTCAGATACTGAATTACTGTTTCTAGCCGGAGGAAGACTCTCTCGAAAGCGGGAAAAAAGATTATGTCAACCTCAAGCGCAGTATCTGGCATACTGCATTCGCTGAAATCCTCAAATCTCTCCATGGGCCTGGTGAATTTGGAAATGTTGTCAGATGTGGAGATGGTATAGATCGTCAGATATTCCCTCGTATTCTGATGATGTCGGCCGATTATGAGGAGCAGTACGTCAATTGCCCAATTAGTTTCCATTTCCTACCTACTCACATGGTACCCGAATTATTAGGTGCATGATGTCGCTCATTAGAGGTGTTGGCAGCTCCTTTCCATGCCCAACATGCCTCGTTCCAAGAAATGAAATCCCCAATTTGTCGCAGCGGTTCGCGCTCCGGACAACAGATACTATGCGTGACATATGGATTCGTGCTCAAGGTCTGAATAATACGCGAAGCGAAGAGCTCTTGAGGGGATATGGACTCCGTGATGTCGAGGTCCGTCGTCTCTGTACCCTTATATACTGCTTCATTGTCCATTTTGCGATGTAATTAACATATTACTACTTTCAGAATACATTTTGGAACCTAAAGGGGACTGAGATCTATGCTGCTATCTCGTGGGATAGGCTACACGCCTATCATGGTGGATTATTTTCCGACCACCTTCTCCAAGAGTTCAAACGCATAATTCAAGAACTAGGACGGGAACAGGCTGCTACAATTGATAACGCGTACGGCCAAAATGTTCTCATTAAAATTGGCACTTCTGACTAACAACTTCTAATTTCAGACTTGCTGAAATCCCTCCTTGGAGCGGTTTGAATCATTTTACAAGAATAAAGGCATCAGGAGAATTTGCAGATGGCACCAAATTTGAAGATCTCTCAAAGGTAAGCATTGCCCGAGCTCTATAATGACTGTAACTTACTAATTTGGATCATTATTGGTTTCAAGGTTATAATATTTGCGTCGCTGCGTTGTTTTACGGAAGAGAATTGTGAAACTGGGTATCGACTTCTGCGCCTGATCCGGAGTTACCTTGAACTGGACATGTGTGCTGCACTAACTACCCATACCAAATCGACGATTGCTGCAGGCGAACAAGAATTGGAATTTTTTGAAGAGCGTCTGAAGGTACCATCTATACTTACTGGAATGGTATCTTACTAATTCATTTCTATAGGAGTACGTCGCAATAGTCAAAGATTCCCTTCCAGAAGGCATTGAACCACAGAAGTCTTGGAATTTCCCCAAACTTCACACTCACCAACACATGTTCGATGACATCCGCAACAAAGGAGTAACGAGAAACTACAATACCAAGCCCGGAGAAAAGGCGAATGGGACATTGAAGAAATTCTATCAATTCCATACAAATTTCAAGAATGTTGCGCCCCAGGTGAGTATTACCAGTATGGTCCCCATTTAATGATGACAAATGTTATATGGTAGATACTTCGAGTCAATCAAAGGGACGTTGTTGCAGCCATCATACGTGCAGATATCACAAGATTCGACGAAGAATCTCACCTTCGTGCTCTAGACGAAGATCCTGAATTCGCAATCAATCTAACCAATTTAGGCGCTGGCCATTCAGGTATTAGCGCTGCTGGTGTATCCCCACCTAATGTTCTCTATATGTCGGTTCAAAGGGACACCTCGCTTTTGGACGTGGAATTGAGTCACAGCAATGATGCTGCATTTCGAAACTTCCAGACTAAACTAGAGCACGCATTGTCTCGACGGCCAGGTGTAGGCCGTGCACATCTCCTTGCGTCTGACATAGTAAGTTCTACCCTTACTCCGGTGGATTGACTTGCAATAATACAATTACTAACGCTTTCTCAGATCACACCTCACCATGCACTCAAGGTATTCTTTGCCTCAGTAATTGACTGGCGCCAAGATATGAATATTCTTCGAGCACATCCTAATTTTCATAATCGTCCCCGATACGACTATGCCCTTGTCAAGGTTGGGGATGAAATTGACCACTGTATATTCGTGCAACTACTCTATATTTTCCGGATCACCTACATGGAAACTCAACACCACCTAGCCCTTGTGCTTCCATTCGATGGCTCTCTCCACGACTCAAATGTTACGCGAGACCTCGAACTTGATCTGACGCGTGTTGCTCCAAGGAGCAGATCATCAAGCATTTTCATAGACACCAGTCGAATTATTCGAGGTGCGCTTCTGGTGAATGACCCATCTCAAGATGCAGGCCCTGGGGAGCGTCTCGTAGTCAATTTTATTGACCAGGATATGTGGATGCGGTTGAAACAGATTACCTTGCAGACTCACGTCCATATGTAATTTCCGAGTAGTTTGACAGCTATAGTTTCAGATATATTATGTTTTGGTGCATGCTTTGACTGACATTGAAGTGTTCTGATTATTGCAACATGCTGAATTAATCTCCGTCACTAACAGTCGACCTGCTCACAAATGCTGCACGCTTGACGTTGCACGCAGTTTCAGATAGGCGCGCAGTTGGCTAAAAATAGACCCATTGACCATTGACAAAACGACGTTGCGCTACGATGGATGATTCAGCAGCTTTCAAACTGAATAAATAGTATACTGAGTATTTCCAAGCTCCTCCATCTTCAACATGTCTCGTCCTTCCTACCCGGCTCCCCCACCAATCCATGCCACACTAACTCGTACAACGTCTGGTTCAGTCAATGCCCCCTCGCTGGCAGCACTTTCATCGGTCAGCCGAGAGGGAAGTTCGTCCAGAAATCCTACTCGTCCTCCTTCTCCAAGTTGGGAGTTTGTCTCCCCCGACGATGTTGATGCCGATGAGCTTTACGAAGTAGGATAGCTTATTCTGTTATCTGCATTATTCAAGTTACTGAGCGACATTTACCTATCATTAGATGTATATGAATGCAACTAAAGAAATCGAACGCTTGCTCAAGGAGAATAAGGAGCTCAAGGTCCAGCTCGCTGACTACAAGCTTAGATTTGTCGGTGCACAAGTTCGAACGACAGCCGCCGCCGCCAAATCCGGTGATGCCGAACTCAAGATTCGTGTAGAAATACAGAAACTGGGGAAGCATTTTCAGATCTTCTGGTCGTTCATAATTGACAAGGACATGTTCTCGAAGGAGAAGCCTAGCTTCAAATCCGATGATCCCGTTCGCTACCTCACTACCGCAAATCAAGCATTAGGGCCCACATCGGAGGTGTACGATTGCGTCCCCGAAAAATACCACCATTTCATGGCCGCATCTCAGTCCTCTGGCCAGAAGAAGACGTTAAACTTTATCACAATTGTAAGCACCCGCATTAGCCTTTATTTGGATGCTCCAAGCTGATAAATTTCTGTCTAGTTCCGCGAGGCAGCTGGTACTGCGCGGTCCTCTGCTCTCAGTCTTCTCCGCAGGGATGTTGCCCCAATTATATTCAAGAACTTGGCAGAATATTTTGTGACCGACGACAAGCCTCGTGACGAAGTTCCAGAACTTCAACGGCTGCTTGGACGGACTGTAAACGCCACCACAGGTCTGGTATCATACCCGAAATTCCCACCGATTCTATATTTGAACGAAGACACCTCCAAAGTGGAGAATCGATTCCGAAACAGATATCTTTACATGGTATGCATTACCTGTGATTGAATTTAATCACTATCAATATATTTTGCATATCATACAGATGGCGAGGGCGGTTGTCTTCGGGAAGAGCGCCACAGTGTCACTTGATAAACGTGCAAGCGCACGCTCCTCGAGCGCCTATCTGAGGTCAGATGTCCCTGCTGTTGCGACTGTTGGATTCATTGTGTGGGTGTCTACAATGGTGCGATTCAAGTCTATTTGGATTATTTGATCCTAAATCATAATTTACATATAGGCGCGATACATTATCTCCCCCGACAAACAGTTCGACAACACCGGTATTGGTGGTGTGACCGGGATCAATTACGGCGCCGACGGCAACTTTTACAAGCGATATCTTATCCAAGGAAAGCAGAGCGCCACAGGACGACAGATCATCGATGCGTTAATTGCTGAATGGAATGCTGAGGTGTTCTCGGTCCATAATCACCGAAAAGGCCACACCGGAAATGAAGATGCCGAAACTATCGACATTGTCGATGAAGATGATCTCATGGCTCGCGAGCTACAAATGCTGAGCCTCACAACTGAACCTATTGCACAGAGCACTCCTGCCTCTACATCCACTCCGGACGACCAGCAAGATCAAGATCAAGACTGGAATGATATGTACGTCAATGATGAGCCCATTGCCAACCCACCGTCGAGCGAAAACCCATCAGTTACATCAGTTGCGCCACACAACACTCAGGTTCCTCAGGTTGTCAGTGAACCTGTGCCCATAGCCAGAGAACCCGTCGCTCCAAAGCCCCGTGGCCGTGGTCGTGGCCGTGGTCGTGCCCAAGCTCGTGGTGGCAAGTAGATTTTATTTTTGTCAAGGCACACGGACACCGTATCACATTGTTTACATTCGCACTCGCCTTATATTTATATCAAGTTTTCTTTTCTATCTGCATGAATGTTATTTTATTGCAGCGCCTCTGAAAAGGTTCGATTTTTTGAGTTAAGAACGACGTATAATCAAGGAGCATCATGCCGCATCAAACTTCGTGGTAACAGCACCTGCTGTGTACAGCATTACTATAACATTGCTAATAGAACATGTGTATCATTACAAAAATCCCTCATTGTCTAAACACGTTGTACATATGCAGGTCTAAGGGTTTCACTCAATATAACGATCGTGCTCTGAGAGCGGCGGCTGCATTCTCGCTTTCCCTCCCATGTCCAATTCTGAGTCTATTTTCCCTACTTGCCCTTCTTGCAAGGCATCCCTCGAGCCAATTTCAAACGTACGTCTATGCCAAAATTCTCAGTTGCCCATATTAGAGAAGCTGATGATTATTAGGCCCTTTCTGCAGCTCGTCGAGAGGCTGCAAGCCTTCGGACAGAAGTAGAGGATTTGATTGCGGAGAACTACTTTCTCCGCAGACAGTTGAAGCACAACGAAGCTCTCTCCTGTCGGTCGAAAATTTCTCAGGACCCCAGCAAGGATGGTACTTCCCATGCAGATGAGTGGGAGGAAGAAATTGTCGCAGATTCTGAAGAAGAGCGCCTGAAGGCAAAGGCCCGCAGGCCTCAGTCAGTCGTTCCCAGTGGTATTGTTATTATTTTGGTCTATTTAATTCAATTTGGCTAATCCAGCTCCCTGAACTTAGGTGTACGTCTTCAGCGTCAGTATCAGATCGACGCAGAAGCAACTATTGTTATTGCCCCAACCTCTGAGTCTCGTCCTCCAAGTTTCTCGGCCTCCGATATTGGATTAACCAATTCTGGGCGATCTGGCGGCATATCTCAAGAGAGCACCATTATTATCGACCATGCAATCAACCGCATCTCGCAACCGCCTTACCTCTGACTGTCCACATCACCGCGCAGATTCCCACACTGGCATTCTTAGCCTTTGACGAACATTGCAGGTCAGGAATATAGACGTGGAAATTCCTATGTGTCTGTCGCATTAAATACTGGAGGTCGTATTAGAATAGTCTTTATCTACAATTGATATTTGTGATTCGGATTGGCTCCCCAAGTTTTGCTCGGCGTCACAGAGGGAGTCGTTTTTGATGATGAGGCGGAATTCTGTCTGTTCGCGAAGCTGGGTACCGGGCTCGTCGTGTTGGAAGTTTCATTCAAAGGAGTGGTGGGCGTCGAGGCCTCGGCTTTGGTGGCGCGTTTCAAGACAAAAGTAGTAGGGTAGTTGGGGTAAGTGGGTTTTGTATCCTGGAAATCATTCTTGATGGCAAGTTCGAAGTTCGTGAGGATTGGGTCGTCGACAGTGAGTTCCCAGTCCAAGTAGTTGCACATTTCCCTCGCCATCTGACTCACCTCCCTCAGCGTAAACATCCCCTGAGCGACGATACACCACGACTTGTTCGAGTACGTGTTGTCGCACATCACTTTCGAAGATATCATATATGATGAGATAAACAACCGATGACCCGATGAACCACGCGCAGAGGGAAAACGAGCTTCTAGCGGTTGGGGAAGAACGAGAGCGGCAAACGTGACAGCAGGATGTAGTTTTGTGTGATGGAGCGCGTACGCGATGAAATATGGAAGGCGGGCGTGCGCATGCAATGATGATGGGGGATAGTCGGGACACGCGAAAAGATGTATTATGAAGCGCGATGCCAGGCGCGCAAGAAACTCCTGTCTGTGATATAGACACAGATTTTCAAACGTAGAGTAAATTATGTAGAGCAATTGGATTTCAGAAGCATTAGTATCTACAATTGAATGTCATTGATCTGGTACTGTCAAAAATTGAGGGATGTAGAGCGCATTCAGAACCAGTCAAAAACAAACGAATACAATTAAGTAGAATATCTACTACCGCTTAAGTTGTTTCTATTAGATTGGCGTAAAGAATCGATTGAAGAGACAATCACTCACTGCCAAAAAACGCGGTTCATCTGCTCGTCGAAGAAGTTGGTACCATTCCAATCTTTCTTGCGCCTCCAGCTGAACTTCGGATCTTCTTTGGTGAGCTCTTTTACCGGCTCAAACGATGCCAGAGATTTGTCGAGCTGAAAGTGTAGTCCGCCTAGATATAGGCCTCCCGCGGCGGCGCTATCAAAGACGCGGGCAGTAATATGTTGATCTTCGGGGTCGCCGTGAACAGTAGTCCTGAAGGAAGATGCATAATTAACATTATAATAGAGTTTAAACGGCGTACAGTATCAGTAATGCGCCATCTTGATTGAATTCACCGGTACGCTGGAGTTGGGCTATTGCGTCAAGAGCGGCATCGAGTATGTCTTCTTTCAATTGATTGTGTTTGAGATTATCAGCAGCGGCGACAATGAACATCGACAGTTAGCTTCAAAGGTAGAGATAACAGAGTATGCACTTTGGTAGTAAGTGAAGGGATACTTGAGGATGAAAAAAAAATGGCAAGGGTTCGTTCTATGGCTTCTATATTTCTCGCAGTGTGACTTGAGTTCCCGCAGTGGAGAATCTCAAGTATAGTATATGCAGAGCCTTGGGCCAGCTACTGATTGTAAAAGTCCTCAGTTACTCACTCCAGAGTCTTCAGATTATAAAGGGTCATTGGCTACTTGTAATGAGAGAGAGAGCAAGGAAGGCGCACAACTGTGAAGGTGAATTGGTCACGTGGTAATTCTGACTTAGAGGATTCGGAATATGCGGAGTGTCAATTTACTTCTTCATCCCAAACGACCACCACGTCAGTGGTGGCTAGTGAGAGACGGTGGCTCCTCGAGCCACCGTCTCTCACTTGTTTATCTTTCCATCTCAACTATAGAGTAGTTCTTATGCGGTAAGTTTGTTGAACCCCAACCCCTTTCTCTATCGGTATTGGTTGACACGTCACTAACATTTCTCCCCCTTCAGCTTGACAAAAGACAGGAGCTCCTGCCTCCCCGCACTTGCTCTCGCAGTGGCACACTTGCCCTCTGCACTCGCACCTGCACCTGCCACCTGCACTCGGGCAAACTCGCACCACCGTCTCCTGCACCCTCTCGCGTACCGGCTCTTGCCCGCACCCACTCTTACCCTCGCTAACATACCCGCAGCCTTGCACCCGCTCTCCCTCTCATACCCGCACTCCTGCTCTCATGCCTCGCACCCGCTCACCAACCCACACTCATCCTCGCACTCGCACCATGCACCCACCCCGCTTTCGTGCTCGCATCCTGCACCTTCCGCACCTACCCGTACTCTCGCAACCCACACCCAAACCTGCACTCGCATCTCACACTTGCACTCGCTCGCCGCACAAGCTCTCCCTCTTGCATCTGCACCCCACACTCGCACTCGAACTCGCATCCGCACCCCGCACCCACTCTCATCCTCGCTCTCGCACCCGCAATCGAACTCGCACCCCCATATCTGCACCCCGTACCAGCACTTGCAGACGCAATTTCGCTGCCATTCCTAAAGTGAGCTATTCTCCACTCTCGTCGGACGCTGCGTCCAACTAACTCATCTTTTTTTTCGCAGGCCGCGCCACCGACGAACCCGACTAGTCGCAATTCGGACGCATACCACGGACAGGAGTTTCTCGCGCGCCTGGCTTCGCGCTTCATCACCCATCTGTTCACGTGTCCTGACTATCCTCCTTCATCATCGCATGCGCGCATCCGCTCTCGCATCAACACCCAGCAGCCGCACCCGCTCTCACACTCGCTCCCTGCACCCACCCTCGCACTCGCATCCGCTCACACACACACACGCACCTGCTCTTGCTATTGGATCTGCACCCGCTCTCGCACCCCGCATCTGCACCCCGCACCCGCTCTCGCTCTCGCTCTCGCATCCGCACCCTGTACCCGCTCTCGCTCTCGCACTCTCTCCCCGCAACCACACTCTCTCGCCCACCCGCACTTCGCACCCGCGCCCGCTCTCGCTCGCCCACCCGCACTTCGCACCCGCTCTCGCTTGACCCACCCTCTCACCCGCCCTCGCTCGCCAACCCGCACTCCGCACCCGCTCTCGCTTCGCCCACCCTCGCACCCGCATCTGCACTCCGCATTCGCACCCTCGTATCCGCTCTCTCTCGCCCACCCGCTCGCCCACCCGCTCGCCCACCTGCTCGCCCACCTGCTCGCCCACCCGCTCGCCCACCCACTCGCCCACCCGCCCTCGCTCGCCCACCCGCACTCCGCACCCGCTCTCGCTTCGCCCACCCTCGCACCCGCATCTGCACTCCGCATTCGCACCCTCGTATCCGCTCTCTCTCGCCCACCCGCTCGCCCACCCACTCGCCCACCCTCGCACCAGCTCTCGCACTCCGCATCCGCATCCGCACCCTCGCGCCCGCCCTCGGTCGCCCATTCCCTCTCCGCACCCGCCCTCGGTCGCCCATCCCCTCTCCGCACCCGCCCTCGGTTGCCCATCCCCTCTCCGCACCCACTCTCTCTCGCCCACCTGCTCGCCCACCCTCGCACCCGCTCTCGCTCTCGCTCGCCCACCCGCTCCCCGCACCCGCCCTCGCTCGCTCACCCGCTCCCCGCACCCGCCCTCGCTCGCTCGCCCGCTCCCCGCACCCGCCCTCGCTCGCTCGCCCACTCCCCGCACCCGCCCTCGCTCGCTCGCCCGCTCCCCGCACCCGCCCTCGCTCGCTCACCCGCTCCCCGCACCCGCCCTCGCTCGCTCACCCTCGCACTCAATCCCGCCCCCGCATCCGCACCCTCGCACCCGCACCCGCACTCGCACTCGCTCGCCCACCCTCGCACCCGCACTCGCACTCGCACCCGCATCCGTACTCTCGCACCCGCTCTCGCTCGCCCACCCGCTCCCCGCACCCGCTCCTCGCACTCGCATCTGCTCTCACAAACCCGCTCCTCACACTCGCACTCGCATCCGAATTCGTACTCCACCCCGCCCTCGATGCGCCTGCACGCTCCCGCGCCTGCACCTGCACCCAGATAGCCACACCCGCGCTCACTCTCCCCCCTGCTTAGCTATTAATACGTATACTACGCCCATGTGTCAAAATTTAATCAATTTTCTATAAATAAGCATGCCAAGCGATGTTCCAAAATTAAGTAGCCTAATTATGGATTTAGAGCCCTGATGAGAGACAAATGGGATGACTAAGACAAAGTAATCTAATAATGGGTTCCTATCTAATCATGAAGGGACTTCTAATCATGAAAAGGCATGTTGACGAGAATAGTACCATCTGATCAGAACATTCTGATCAGAACTGTCGTTCTCTATTTAGGACTCCCAGGATGAGGGATCGTTCGATTGTTCTTTTGAGATCCCATCAAAATTTTCGAATTTGGGACAAAAAAGCCCAACTGTTGATCCGAGCATGTGCCGCCCTTGCCGCCCGTGCCGCTTGATGCGCCCGGACGAGTACTCCGATAATCCTTTTTAGGCACTTGTAGAGCTACAGAATATATTTTTTAATCAGTGTTCCTGTTGGAGGGAGCTCCCTTAGAATGTTTGGTTATAGTTAAAGAATGTATACATGGGATTGGTCTCCCAGGAAGGGATGCATGCATTAACTTCAGTTTTCCAGCATGAGTGGTGAATGAATTAGTTGATTTTGCATGGTGACGCGCTCGGTGTGTCCAATTTTGGACATATTTCCCAAAGTAAGCATACATTCGGTAGAGCTGCCGCATATTTAGCACTTCCTGCAAGGTCTATTGAGGGAATACCACATTTTACCCTATATTTACTGTTATTATTATGCTCAGAACGCCGACATCACCAGAGTCTCGGCGGGAGTTCCTTTTCGGGGCACTTAGGGTCGTTGTGATGGGATCTTAAAAGAACAATCGAACTATGACTCCTCGCAGGATCTAATTAACCGCATGTGTCTTCTCATTAGGCCTAATTAGATATGCCGGTTATTGACGGCATTATCGGCCTAATTAGGCTTCTGGAAGTTTCCGACACATAGTAGAGGGCCAGCGTGAGTGTAGAGAGATAGATGCTGGTGACGGATTTCAGCGTGCCTTCTGAGATAACCATGTAAGCACAAACCTGTCAACATTCCCGTCTCGATAGTCATTCTGACGAGTTTCGACAATAGAGCCTGTGTTTTGGAGAACTTTCCGTATAATCTAAAAGCGCGTAGCTAGACTTAACTTATCAATATAATTCTTCTGAGACCAAAATTTTTTGTCCTTACATAGTAGCACATACACGCTGCGATCACCAGGTCGCAGGCAGAACGTGTTCCTATCCAAAGCTAGTGGATTTAAGTCAGCAAACCCATTAATCAGACTGATTACTACTTACGCCAATCGTAGTAAATGTGAACGATTCATCGGACTCGATGAGAAGTTTCGAGAATTTGCCTTCTCGTTCTGTATTAACAGCAACCGCTAATGCGCCAGAGAATGAAGTAAGTGCCATCTACAAATATTTGAGCCTACCCAACACAAATTTCAAGGTCTGTAGCAAAGCTTAAGCGCTTACCAGTACAACAAGTCCAGGGATTATCTTGTTTTTCGAGAAGACGGAAATTCGATAGGCGTAAAAGCATTGGACAAGGAGACCCACTGCAGTTCACATCGTTTAACCATTCCGGTTTCATCGTTAGTCAAAGGCAATAAAAGTAACGTACCCAGTCCACCAATACCACAAACAGAAAGCCATGTCGTCCCAATATCATCGAAACCTTCAAGGTTTCCGAACCCGCTGACTGTCAAGCCCCAGGCTGTTTGTGTCAGAAGTATGGTTTGAGCCATTTCGAGGAGATAGACGCCACAAACTATGGTCTTCAGCGTGCGTCGATCATCCGGAAACGCTTGGAAATAGAGGTCTTCGAATATACGTAGATCAGCTTTTATCGAAACGAGTTTATTTAGCAATGTACTCGAATACTTACAAACTTGAATTGAGAGTATTCCAAATAATCCCCAGTTTACGATAATGCCAATGAACTGTCGAACTCTGAGCGTAAGCCAGGTTTCGAATGATTCCAGAGAACGTACCGGAGGTGCTGTGCTGGAGTATCGTCAGTATTACGGTATGCGTTAGAAGGCGACACGACCTACATAGCAGTGATATCGATCGTACTAGGATCCAATGACATTTTGAGTAAACTTCAAGTTTACTCTACCAAACCTGTTGGGGAATATTAGCGGAAAGATTATGAGGATGCCTGGTTGTAATGATGTTTCTTTTATTCAACTCGCAATTGTAGATATAGCCCTTCGAGGATCAAATGATCTACACTGGGCGGCCACTCCTACGTTTTTTCGGTATAGAGAGTATTCCCGTTTTGGAATCATCTCCGTGATCCCGTATGTGAACTCACACGAAAAATTGTTCAGTCGATTCTTGATCGAAACTACTGCGCCTCACGTTTATACTTCTGTCATCTGCACATCTTCTTTGGCTTCATAGTCTGTCCATCTCCAATCCAATCAACTTATAATAGGCCTTTCGACATGATGTTCCCACCGTTTTAATATTGCGCATCAAGAGCTCGACATCAAAACCGCTTATCGTCAAAACCTATCATGATTCCCCGTATTACTACTGTTGATCAGTACTAGAGCGAATGATGATGATAATCCTGCCACATATCTATAGGAAATGACAGTTTATCCAGGAGGGCACTGGATGCAGCTCATAGAATTTGAGCTCGACGAGAGCCAGGTATCGTGCTCTGTTACCCATATACGTACATCAACTGACAACTCTTTACATGATTTTGACATGCCATGATCATCTACGGTTGCACCATACCTGCGACTAAGTTACACGTGAACATAGCGCGGGATTCATCGATACATTGTGCATCCAGGGGGTGCTATGGACCGTCAAGAAGAATATTAAACCCGCAATGTCGTTCACCAGACTCCGGCCTAGAACAACCTGACCCGGACATACACATGACGCGACGGGCTCATATACGCATGCACATGCTCGCGTTCTAAGGTATGGCGAATTCCAAAGGATGGACGCTCGAAGGTTAAGATAGTTGGTGCGACGACCGCGGGGATCATTCAACAGACGACGCCTATGAAACACCAAGGACGACGAATAGATGAAGGGAGGCTGAGTAGTCCAGCATCACACCCACATTACTCACCAAGCAAACACCTTCAGAGCACAGTCCAGTAAATAAGTATCTCCAGTTCATCATCTATCTATTTGACACATATTCAAAGAGCTTTGAAGCGATAGCTACGCTCCTCCCCACAAGATTCGGTCCATCGATGCTGGATGGAGCTGATCCAAAGAGCAAAGAACAGAGCGACGTACTGCTGATCTCTGGAACCAATATCCCGTCAGGAATGGAACACGCACAATCTACACGGGTGATAGGCATCAGCCGAGATGGTCGCAGAAAGTAGCAGGCGTGTGCTTCTATCCTAGTGTAAGATCGACGTTCAATATTAATGCTCAACCTGCCACCCCAATGAACTGATCCAGTACGTGGCTTTGCAGGTGCTAAACACGAGAAGATAGGTCGGCTGGATTGACGTGTGTATACGAGGATGCGAATGCAAGGAGGTGAGCAGGCGCTAATCACAATTATCCAGCGAGCTCGTATGATGGCTGCCCAGAATGGCGAGTAGTCCGATGGCATGCTGAGTGGGCAAAGAAATGCAAACGTCGAAAGACGACCGAGCTTTAGCTGAGGTGGATGATAGAAGACTCTGCCCATTGAATGATATTGTATCCGTCCTCCGATGTGAGATGTTGAACGGAGGCCATGCCGGCGAAAGGCGGGGAGAGAGGGGGGAATAGGGGCGTGCGTGTCGATTCGAGGGCGCTAGACAGTGTAAGAAGGGTTGTATAGGCCGTCCAAGAGGCGTCGCTTGTAGAAAACATCTGAAGAGCGGACTTGTGCAGAACAAAGTGAGAGCGCGTATTTACGTTGACTGGTATAATTTCATAGCTCTCACATATGAAATTCTGTCGTATAGCCTGTCCAGTCCTTACGCACTCGTGTCCAACCGACAAGAGCAGTTTCATTGACTTCAGTGTAGCCTTCGCGGGGAATGACGCACCGCAACGCGCCTCGTCGAATCTCGAAAATCAGAACCTCAGCGACTGGGGAGCAGGGGCAGGGTATGGGGCGGCACAATGAGGTAGGGGGTGCTGGATGGGAAGGGGGGAGGACCTGAGCGCTGAGCGCTGAGCAGTCATACGCGCGAGGCGCATGAGAGCGGGATAGCTACGGCGATGTCAAAATGTGCATGCGACGTGATGGGAGGACAGCCAGACGTACGTCAACAAAAGGTCCCCTTCAGGAGATGAATCATATTGGTCCAGCGCAAGATGCTTAGAGGATGGCTCTGAAAGCCGTAACTGCATCGGACTCGCTATCGACAATGCCCTTGGGGTGTTCCCAGTACTTAGGTTCTGGCCACAAGTAGCGAATTCATTCGAGCGAGGAGAGAACAGGAGGAGGCTAGACAGACAGCGTGTGCGGGGAAAGAAACCTCGGACGGCCGGAAAAATTGATGACAAATTTCCAGCTCACTTTGAGTGGCACACTGGTGACTGCACTCATGATCATCGATAACATGCATCATCTATCAATTATACACGGTCTACTTCAGACGATCTCGTTCCTTCGTGTTTCCCATAACAATCTTTGGTGAGTTGCCTTACTTTCTGTCACTGTCAGCCTTGCCTCTCCTCGTTCTGTCCCTCTTACCATCGAATTGCATGCTGCGGAAGCTTATAGAAGGTAAACTCGAGGGCTACAGCCAATACGGTCAGAGACGGATAGCATGGTTTTCAGATCCTTAAACGGAGGGGCAATTGTTTTGTCTGGTGAGCGCCGAGTTTTTCTTTGGTTTCTTCCCTCGTGCATTCGCCGCCTTGGGTTCAGTTTCAGTCTCAGTGGTTGGCATCGTCTTCGCCTTCTTCCGACTTCTGTGCTCAAAACCATCAGATATGTCTCTCAAGAGGGGGTAGACTGCCAAAAATTACCTTTGACTTGTTTCAGACAGAGAAATTGTGATTTCTCCATCGTCGCCGTCGGAGCGAGCTCTTTTGCCTGCTCTGATGGTCAGGTCGGATTCATTTTTTTGATCCGTCAACTCCCTCTGGCTGGAGGAAATTGACGTTCCGTGCCCTCTCATGGACCCATGCATGGGTAGAAGTTGAGATGAAAGCACTGGGCATACATCAATCGACCAAAGGAGCAATAGCATTTATACGTGACTCACCAGATACATTTGGGGAGCTGGCGCTTGCAGATGTTCGCGCTATGACGAAGTTAAGCCAGAGTTGTCGGCAAATTTTCAATCTTGGACTCACCCATTATCTGTGGTACTGAAGTAGGATTTACTTCGCGCCCGCCGTGAATGTTGGGAACTGATTTTCCTTCGGGCAGACGAGGTTTGTAGTGAAGGGGATTGTCATACCTCCTTGGCCCGTATCCAAGAGGGTATGAATTGGCTTGAGCACTCTCCCTGGCATTGATCGACTGACTATCGCATGGCTGGGACGCGACAGCTGGGGGATCTGTTTTCGCACTTCTAACACTGCTCGTGTTTGGCAGATCGTGACTTCCGTCATAATGCGGTCGCTTTTCAGCCGTAATGGATTGCGAGATCGATGTACCAGGGTGAGTGGAATCCATACTCTCCAATTTGTCGGTGTGCGGCTCGGAAGTGTAGGATACAGATATCCGGGACTCGCTATCGAGAAGCTGGGGGACGTTTTGATCAGTACTTCGGGTCATTTCCTCCTTAGCGCTTCCTACAGCTTCAAGCACATACATTAGTCAGGGCACTGTGGAGATAAAGGAAACATCGCACGTACCGTCTTCCGAACAGTCTATAGGATTCGAGAGCAATGGCAGCTCAAATTGCGGCGGCGGGATGATTACCTGCGGCGGAACGATAGGATGCGAGAGATCTACTGGATATGATTGAGGATCAGATAGTAAATTGACGACCACTACTACTAACGATGCTGCGATGCTGGTATCTCGTCCTCATGCGAGAATGCAAATATATTTGATAAGGCCCGTGGTATTTCTGCTCGATCGTCAACTCATGAGGATCCTTTCCTACATTTTGTGTAACATATTACTTACTATCGCGTTCAGAGATGTTGTCCCCATGACCGCTTGTTGTCTGTATACGCGAAATCGTATTTTCAAGGTGGTTTGACGTAGAGAGGCCGGATGGAGACACAATATACGTGTATACGGGGTTCGATGCGAGAGAAAAGTCCCAAAAATCCGAAGACATCGCTGAAGTGACAATTAAATCCATTTCATCTGATGAATCTCCTATGCTTACGACTAGGAAATAGTTCTCCATGGGTGTCCAAATTGAAGGTATCTGATTCTGAATGATAATCGTTAAGTACCGTTGTATTAATAAGTTCTAGAATATCGCGAAATACCAGGGGTCTTACCGTCAGTCGGGACGTTCCACCATTCAGGTATCTCATCATCGAGAACCTGCTCCTCATCCAACTGTGTCTGTGTATCGCCGTTAAAATCTGCCTTAGAACTTTGTGAGTGCATTTCCTGTGCTAGATATCTGAGCGGGAGCAAGTGGGGGATGACGCGGGGACAGGAAATTTTTGCCGAGCTCGGGCGACAGCTATATCTTGGTTGCGTGTAGTGCTGGCATTATATCCACAGCATATTCCGCTGAGCTCGAGTCTTCTCACGTTCTACTAATCAATAGCGCATCGATAAGGCAAACCAGAGTCAAAACTTCTGCTGAAATTTTGCGTTGTTCGAACGGCAAAACAAGATTCCCATATTCGGTCGTCCTTGGACACACAGCCCGAATTCATCAATCAGAATCTTCTGTGAGAGTCGAATAGCGCTATTCATGATCATGGGAACGGTCGGTAGGTCCGTCCGCATGAAAATGAAGGGAATTGAACCCTGTGCGCCTAGAGAAGGCAAAAAAGAGGCCGCGCGTGTGGCGCGCGGATACGGCCGGTCCTCGCCCTTGAATTCTTACTCCATTTGAGAACAACGCGCGACCGAAAAAGCCGCTAGCGTCTGGGGAATTCCCGAGTTTATGTGAAATGGACACACAAATGACGAGACAAATGCCCATTTAATTATCGGGCGCTAATCCGTGGGCTCGCCATTGCCGTAATATATAATCTAATAACGTACGTGCAAGTTCATTATATACTGGAGATTTATGGAAACTGTGGAGGCAATATACGATCCTTTGGAAACTGGGAATACATAGTGCTCGAGGGGAGCAAGGAAATACAAATATGTACTCAGTCGGTGGTATGATTTCGGAGAAGCCCGAAGCCGGGCAACCTCCTTCCCATCATAAGTACTCATGAGTTGTCCTAGGAGTCAACTCAAGTGGTCTCATTAGAATAGCTGTAACTCCTATTTCACCCATTCCGGCTCCCCAAATATTACGGACTCTGCTCAGAGCGATGCCGGTTGTTTCCCTTTTGCGTCCATGAGCCTATGACTTGCTTATTGAATATGACATACGAGGCTGGCCGTCAATGCGCTATGTAGGCTGATTGCGCGGATAACGATCCTTCCTTCCTACTTACTCCATTCATGGACAATGTAACAGAGAACACAAAGAACGAAACAGTCTGCGATATCGCCGATCATCAATCAGCATTGTCAGAAGATATATTCAATGAGAAAGATGGATGTGAATTAAGTCTAGTACTCCGTAGTCAAACACTCGACACAGATCGATACATGGAAGCCTAGTCTAACTTCTCGATGTTTTTCGACTCCTCAGCGGAACATACAAGAGTCGTTGCGAGCGTTAGCAGTGGTAAGAGATCGTGAACAAGAACAGAGAAGTTGAACATTTGTGGGTTGCTCAACCAGAAATCTCTAGACGGAGCCTAAAAGTGTTTATGACGAAAGTGTCAAAAAACATGAACGCGGGCACATTGAAAGACACCGCTTCGTCCAGCCAACACGACGTGCAAAGCAGCACTCGAAAAAACAAAAAACGGATTCGAAAATTTTAACGCCACCGCCAGCGCTCCGATTGGGGTGTTCTGCCGCTCGCCCCGAGCTTCAAGCGACTTCAACAAGAACACTGGGGTCTGCTCAGTGCATTTCGCACATAAAAGTTGATTTGTACTGGCCTGCAGAGATAATGCAACACACTAGAGACGATGGCGTAACCCGTCCAGCTATCCACGGCGTAGCATCGCCTGAGACGATGCCCTAAAAGCGTAAGATATGCGCAGGGGATGAGACGCGCATCGTACAGACAGTCTTTTGAGGGTGATCAAAGAGGTTGACCTGCTTTGTTTCCGTTCGGTCGACTTCGGGAGACGTGATTCAACGAGTAGGGAAAGCTATTTGTCGTCAGCCGAAAACTCTTGAGCATGACGGATATCGCAGAAGACAACAGAGGCATGGGAGGGGAGTGTAGCGGCGATGTGGAAGAAAGGATGCGCATATGATTGAAGTTCACGGAGAAAACAGTCCTTCTAGAGCATCCAGTGGGAGGACACAAGAGGGAAAGACGGACGACGAACACGTAACCATTCCCTTTAGTACGGAGCGAGTAGAGAGAAGCCGGAGGGGGGAAATAAATCTGGGTATGGTGAGAATACCATGCGGGGAGGCGGTGCGAGGGGGCCATCCACGGTGCGATGCGGGCCTGTTGACGCTTCGACACGTTGAGGTTGGATAGTGGTGTGGGCTCTGGTTGCGTTGCCTAAGGGGAGTATGCGACCGAAACACCATTAGATGCCGAGGAGTAATATGCACAGCAGGGAAGGCGCGTAATTTCAGCGGTACGGGGCACTCGTGTTGTAGTTATAGGAAATGCGAGAAGTCGGTCGTAGATATAGACGCCGGAATCTTGAGAAGATACCTGCTGGTTTCTTGCAGTGAGAGGGTTATTAGGAGTACAACATGGATGCGTAGGACACAACACAGACTGAGTCTGACTCACTCCAGCACCATTGGAGCATTCGGGAGAACGTCGTAGCAGTATGTCGCATTGGCGAGCGATCGGGAGCGGCAAGAAAGATATTCGATAAACTCTGACGCGGACATTGGAGAGCTGAATATCGGACATACGTTGTGTCCCGTCGAGAGGAAGGAGAAACAAGCCGGAGGCGACGTTGCGCGTCAAGACAGCTGCGAGCGTCTAGGATCCGTGGAAATTGATGACAAAGCTCCCGTTGGCGTCCGCATCAGCAGCTGTTTTGCACATCGAGTGCACAACGACCTCCACTTTTCCACTCCCGTTCCGTCAATTGCTCTCTGCTTTTACTGCCGGCAGCAACGCTTTATTCCTTGTGGCTCCTGGCTACTAGTACCTTGTCGATGACATGAACCCACAATACCAAACTACCGGTCTTTAAATTCCAAGAGGGAGTTGACCTCAAAACGCTGCTTTCAACCGGGCATTAGCTGAGAGCCTGAATTCTCTCTGTCAATATCGTCGAAATGGTCTCTTTGACCGGCTTTGATTTACCTTCGAGGTTTTTTTTCCTCTGGACTGGGAAGGGAATCGTCGATGTCTCCGGCAAGGTTGATCTTATATTTTACAGTGAGCATGCGCATCGGTTACAATTCATAGGTGTTAGAGAAGTGATATGGCAGGATAGATGGATGATAGGCCTCAGTGAAAGTAAGCCCCAACAAATTTCTCCAGCTTATGCTCACGATTCACCAGGTCTCTACGGAACGAAGATATCTCCTGCCTGCCTGATTCTTCCTTCTTCCTTCCTGTCTTGTCTTTCGGCCTTTCTGCTCTTGGCCGCCGTCGTCAAAGCAGCCTGCATGGCTGGCTTCAGTGGCCAGCTCGATTTGCAAATAATTGAACACGTCAACACCCTCTTATGCGAAAGATTGGGCGTTCATGCTCCTCTCGTTGGACGTACGCTTTCTGGTCTATTTTGCTACTTGAGCTCTCGCATGCTCAGGTCAGAGGGGTCGATCCTTTTGCTGATATCGTGTCTTATAGATAGCGGCGCTGCTTCAACATGAGGAGGCCGAGTAGCCTCTCACCGCCCGTCTTGTGAAGATTCCTTTCGCCTTTCCGTTCTATGATATCCTAACATGCCGAACTGGTCAGACGGTGGTGGCTCTGGCGCAAATGCCAAAGTCGTATCCTGAGGGTGGTAGGGTCGTTGGTTGTGAGCCTATGAATCACGCTTTCGTCGACACCCTTCGGTGAGACCTCGAAGGTCAGAACGTGTTCTTAATTGATTTTTGATAGTGTTTCCATTTGCGGGCAAAATTCCTGCCCGTCGAACACGCGAGTTATTTCTGGTCTCTTGATAAGTGCTATTTCTGCATGATCATGATGTATGCGTTGCGGGTGCTTGGTGTCTGATGTGGTGGAACGAACTGTTCCGATAGGACGAAGCACTGCGACGACTCTTGTTTGAAATATGATGTCGATTGAGGCAGCGACTTATAATCTCGGGGTGCTACTGCCCTACCTGTGATCGTGTAGCTGGCTCTGATCAGCCGGATATGTTGCCGTTTCAGTTTCCTTCTCTCAACGTTTTCTCAAGTGTTAACCATTCACGTTTGTATTGCATATTTCAGACCAACAGATGATACAGTCGAGCAGATCATCTCAAATCAGCGCTCAAACTTGATGGGTGCCAGAGAAGCAAACGATCAATTGGTGGTGCCTTTCGAAGAACCAGATCGGCCTTTGGAGATCAAGATGTTATAGATATTCTGATATGAACTTCTCGGGAAGAATCTATTGGTAGAGGTGATGGAAAACCATGATTTCTGTGAAGTACTGGATTGTTGGAGAGAGTTTGAATTCTGATCTACTAGGTCGTAGATTCGGAATAATACTCTCATACATTGTCATGCCGTTTTACGGGTCAATATCGATACCTAAGAATCATTGGGTATTTGTGAGACGTTGATTTTCAGAGACGGTGATATATTGACTTCTCATAAAAGATGCTGGCTGCCGCCTGTTTTCAATCTGTTGGGTGAGATGCTATTAGCACTGAGGTACATAGATGTGCCAGAACATGCAATATGCACCAGGTGTTATGGTCCTAGATCTTTGTTTCTACATGGTTGATTCAGATTCAGATGGTGTAGAATGATTATAATATATGGTTGGTGAGCGCTGATTGCATGGGATGTCATTCTAAAAATCTGACTGAACAAATACAAATAGAGGAATTTGAGCTTCAACCATTCACAACTACCCAAATGTCATCAGTTCCGCCGAGCTTTAATGTATCTGTCTAGTAAGTTAACTCGTGCATTTTTCAACTTCATTGGGAATATGTACATTAACGGACACACAGCGCAGGTACCTCAGTAAGCGTCTCGCACTTAGTGAGATCCGATTGACCTATTTGACTCTTGATATTTTCCGGTAGTTCATGGCCATCATATTAAACTGGGGGTTATTTGGAGTCCTGTCAATTCAAACTTGTAAGTAAATTATTTTCCGATTCCTTCTACTGTGAATTAATTGCAGGCACTGCATCCTTATGTGAAGATCTATATATTCAAGCCTTCCCAAATGACAGAGTTCCTATTAAACTAGTAGTCTCCGGTGTATACCTCCTCATAATGGCCCAAACAATACTCCTCACAGCGACTGCTTGGAATATGTTGGTTGAGGGGTTTGGAAGTTTCGATGCCCTAAATAATCTCGGGACAACCTGGATGTCAGTTTGCGTCATAGGCGGACTCAGTAAGTCGAATGAGAACTTACTTGAGCACACCGCACACTGCTAATATTTTGGGATAAGTGGGACTCATCTCTCAGTGGTTTTACGCCTACAGGCTTATGATCCTCTCGCAAAGAAGGATCATACCTGGATTTATTATCCTTGTAAGCTCCGTTCCTTCGAGTTTTGAGTGATAGGTTTGGAATTACTCATATGCATCCTAGATATCACTCATCTCACTTTATGGGGCACTAGCGACCGCGGTCAATGATTTTCGATTGAAGAGGTCTACCGATTTGGTCATGGAGCCTAATGAATCATGGACATTCATTGTGCTCGGTGTAGGCACACTGAGTTATATGTCTGGTATATCAGTTTATTAACTTTATCATCTAGATATGGGTAGGCACTAGTGCCGCTTGCGATGTTGCGGTCGCACTCAGCATGTGTTACTATGTACGTGAACTCTGCGCTATATTGTATTATCTCGAATACCTACTGAATGTCATACTGTAGCTTCAGCTCCATAAACGCAATCAGTACGGGAGATTTTTACAAACTAAAGCTCTTGTCTCGAAAATAGTTCGAACAACAATCGAGACGGGGGCTCTGACTGGTGCGTACTCCATTAATCACATTTCAGTTGACTTCCGTACCTCAACATTTGCGCTGACAGCATCCATCTCTTTGCTGATGCTCATCCTCTACTACCCAACTACCCTTCGAAAATTTACCTACTATCAAATCGCCGTCTCCGTGCATGCGAAGATATATTCCACAACAATGCTGGCGGTCTTGAACAGCAGGGTGAAGTTTGCACAGGTGTCGGAAGCCGCTACGTGGCGAGACACTGAATTGGCTGTCAACATGACATCATATTCCTCGAGCAGAGATACACATGCAATTGAATTGCAGAATACTATCATGTCGGGAGGAACTTTGCGGCCAATGAATGTCTTCATCACAAGAGAGAAGATCGTGAGTACTGATGTGCCTAAGGTGCGAGATTAATAAAACCCAACGAAGTCCTTGCAAAAATGAATTTATAATTTAACCAGATTGCCTATCCTGATTCTCGACAAGCTCAAATTTCCGATGTATTTGGCGCAAGTGAATCTACAGGACAAGGAGAATAGCAGTCAGGTCCCAAGTAAGGTGGCTATTGTACCAGTTTTTGTATGTGGATAGAATATCTCGAGATTATCAAGGATTTATGCATATAAATTACCAGAGATAAGGATTGGAGAGGCGCCATTAAGAAGCGTTAGTCGAACGAAAGTCAGCAAGCTTGACATGAAATATTTAAGGTAAAAAGAAATGACGAACACCAAGCAAGAAATGAGAGTTCAGATCAAAGTCCGTTATGCAGTCGGCGAACACTGGGACCTAATCATAAAAGATATAGCAGGTGAACGTTCAATTTAATTTACTGCATGACGCGAACCGAGAACTCACCGACTGATACAGCATTACTATATCTCTGACAAAGAGCAAGACAGATTCTGCGAGGATCAAAGAGCAACATAGAGTGACCGAAGAGTGAACAACTCGAAGTCACCCTGGTACATCAGGCTTTCGAACAATACGAGCTCTGAGTTCAACGTGCATGTCGCTTGGAGGACCTATGTGAGCACATTCGAACACTCCAGCACGCAGCAGTGCGATGCGGGCGGCCATCTTTGGAAGGGACAGATAACCCAGAGGACCAGATTGCGCAGAGAATCCTTCACAGAGGACCGAGGGCGATCGAGGATAGAATGATTGATGAGGTCAACATCATTGGGCAAGAATATCGGGAAAAGACGACATGAGAGAAGACGGGAGAGATTGAAGACTAAGTAGTGGTGTTGGTCACCTGTGTTTGCACGTCGGAGACAAAGGAGGTTCCAGTTGACTTTCGTGCTGGAGGCCTCAGGAGGAGAGAGCAATGGAGAGGAAAAACGAGGAGTGGGTATGCATTTGGACAAGTAGGGAGATTGCTAGATAGTGACAGACGGACGGAATCCCATGTGGATTTTTGGTGAGCCGGTAGGGTCGTATCCGTATCCGTTCATGCAGGAGCACCCATTTGAGCAAAAGGATTCTTCTTCCTCAGGTTCTGTCAATGTCTTGTGTAACTAGAGGAGTGCGAGGCACACGAGAAGCATTCGATGAACGGGGTGGCGGCGAAGGTAAAGGTGGAGTTACACTTGTTCGACGATGTTAGAAAGGTTCTAGCGGAGAGTGCCTGCAAGAGACAAGAGAGAGGGCATCGAGGGGTAGATGTAGGCAAAGACACGAAGGACGAGAAGGGATGCTGTAGTTCTGGTACAGTGAAGTCTGCTGGAATTTAAGATAGAAGGAAGCGCAAGGCGAAGGGAGTATCGGCCGAGGGAGGTTAGCGTAGTTTTTGGCAACAGCTGGAGGTAGAAGAGGGACAAAGCTAGATCAGTAGGGACAACCACGGGTGCGGCAAACCCGGCGGGCTTGTGCCCGGGTTGCGCTGGGGTACGGGCACGGGTTGAAACTTTTGTACTTGACAAAAAGCCGTACCCCACCGGCGGGTGCTGGGGTTTCGGGCCGGGATCAATCGGAGCTCAAAATATTTCACACGACACGCTGACGTCGCGGACCACGCTCAAATCTCGTTCTTCTCAACCACTCACCCACCATCAAGCATCTGGCAGACGCAGGAGGAATAGGGAACATGGGAATGACGCGTCGTCGTCATTTCCTGAATAGGTGAGTATTGATATACTCTTCTCTGTCCCCGCACTGGTACTATGCCCCCAGCAGGTATCCAACTGTTGCCTCCCCCTCCCCAGTGCCCTGTCCGCCTGTTTGCCCATCACTGCTCCCACCCACTGCCAGCACCCTGCCAGCACACCCCTTACACATCCTCGACATTGCCAATATGCCCCCGCAGCATACCTGGCCTTGCAGCGCGCCAACTTGCTGCCACATCACCACAATGACGCCGTTGGAAGCCAACAACGACTCTGCAGCGACGACAACAACACCCGCCGACCACTCCCCTGCCTCCCACAGGGGCCTCCTCATGGCACGGCTCTATCAATGTGCCATCTCCTCGTACAATGATGCTGCACATAGTGCAGCATCTGCGGCGTGGAGACGATGCAAGAGCCTATGGGAGTCCCACCCGTGCCCGGGTTTTGCAACCCGACAGATTCATTAAAACCCGTACCCCAGCCCGCCAAAACCCGTGCCCGTGTATGCGGGCACGGTTTTTCTGGGGTACGGGCGCGGGTAGCCAAAAAATACCCCAGGGTTACCCGTGGTATTCCCTATAGATCAGACGCATTGAACGATAGGATGTATAAACAGGCCAAGGCTCACCGAATGATATTGATAATTTTCCGTCAGTGGACTCATTGTGAGACTCCGTTATGGATATACACCTTAGTATCCGCAAAGGAAGGAGCGCATTTGGCTCAACGCAGCAAATTTTTGAGGCAGCGCAGTGTCAGGCGTCATTTTGAAGATGGATGACGCATCACGTCAGCTCCTGGTCAATCTTATCGAATAGTGCGGATGCTGGAGACTGCATAGAATGAGGTAGAGATACGTTGCAGAGAAAAGTTCATGCCAGAGGAACGCAAAAATGCATGGAGATCTCCCGAGAAACGAAACCCCGCGGTCAATTCTCACGCAGGTTCCTGTCTCCTCCTGGGCTTTCGGAGCCAGTGTCGTCCTCATCATTCTGCACGCCGCATTCATACTAGTTCACTGGTCACCGCCCATTTCCATACTCTACCTTTAAAATCACAGAGGTGACAGAGCTGATACGAGCTATCAGCCTCAGCATTCCAGACCTAGGCTTATTTCCGGATCCTGCATCATCATGCACCACACACTGCGTCGAAATGACTCGAGAGTCGAAAGTCGACAGTGAAGACTTGAAAGTGTTCTTCATCATTTCCTGTTATAGATTTTGGGAATCGGCCCTCTCAAACTTGGACATCTCGACAACAGGACCCATAGCGTACTTCACTGTTTATTAGATTCTCATGCAGCCCATTTGCAGATAACACCAGAAATGTCCTCATATCACAAATGAAACTCAGCTGTTGACGTTGATTTCTTGATCAGCAAATTGCAAAATCGGTAAAGCTGTTTGAATCTTTTGCTCCTCATCAGCATTTCTATTTTGAGGTAGCCAGATATTTTGAATGAGTTGTGGGAATCTGTTAAATCTATGCAATCAGTTCTGACTCACCAAAAAATAGGACTGCGCATGGGCAGTCCAATTGAAGGCGTTAACACAAAGGGGCATGAGCTTTTGAACGATATCCTTTTTTGTGCAAAAAATGAGTGGCTGGGTGAGTCGAGGTCGGACAGGGGGCATTGGTGGACGACTATAAAAGGCGGAGAGATTTACAACATATTCACCATCCAGCTCTTATTCCCTCTTATTCCAGCACTTTTTGACCTCTTTAACGTGTCTTCATCTCAAGCCTTGATGTCGTTCAACTTCAAGTACGTTGAATTGTCCATTGTCCCCCAAGCATGTCACTGAATATTGCGGTCAGACCGCAGTCCTTCAACATCCCCAATCGAGACAGCATATTTACATCAACCTCTTTGTTGGATGAGATGCAAAGAGGTGATGCGTTCAGCCTCCCAGTTGGGTGGGTAGGCATGAAAGGAACTAAAGACGGCAGTGCCTACCATTTTCGTCTTTATCTCACCGACCCTGCTCAGACAGCGTCAATTGGACTTAACATGACTCCGACATATACCGACATTGCTAACCCTTTGCGAGGCACTCTGATTATTGCTTATAACCATTATCCGATCTCAAATACGCCAGGAATGGAGTTCTGTGTTCCTGTCCGATCTGGATTCACAGCTGGGCAACTATGCAACTTCTTAATGAACTTTTTTCACATGGATAAATACGAGTAAGGCTCTCATCAGGTACATTTTGAGACAAGACATTAATTCTCATGTCAAACAGGTTCACCGATGAAGGTCAAGGATGTCGCCACTGGTGTGCCGTCGTTTTCGATTGTTTGGAGGCTGGTTTATTTCTGAACGAGAGAAATGTGTCTGATCAATTTGTCAACTACGAGCACTCTTGCTATAGCCAGCTAGGCAGGATGTTTGTGATGCCGCGTGCAATTGGCAAATTCTATCAGTGAATGTGGTTGCGGCTTGTTTTTCAGGTTTCTCATTCTCAACTCATTCTGGACCCTGGTTATCCTCTCTGGCTTCCAATCTTTGTCTTGATCAATTATTATTGGGAGCTGTACTCTAGCGAAGACTGTGCTTATATAATTTTTATTCTGTCTGTCTAAATTCCGTGTTTTGTCTTTCTTTCTTTATTTTACTTCTCGTATTTTAGGGGTTTAGTAATGTACTTGTGGTTAGTGACATTCACACTATTGCTCTGCACAGTCAATCTGGAGGATATAACCTTTGTCAAGGCGGCAATCTGCAAGAAGAAGAAAAATACTGCACCAAATTCATGATATTTGCTTGTAGAACTTCCAGCGAATAATAAATTGCAAGTATGAAAGGCAATTGCCCAGGACGTTTGTAGCTTCCAGCAATAAAGGGAATAAATGTCGTCCATCCAGGCAGGTCGTCGAGCTTTCTGTCGTGCGTGAAGAGATCCATACTCGCGCCTTCAAACCAGGGGGGATACCAGCCAGCATTTGCCCAGTCGATGACCCACAGCTGCCCATCGTCACCTAATATCAGATTCTGAGGGTGTAAATCCTGATGCGTGAAGACCAGGGGGCCGCTGTTGTCGAACTGCGTGATGCCAGTTTCTGCCTTTTGATATCTTTGCATGACAAGTAAGCGGTTTTGGTACCATCTTGAGAGGTCGCGATATGTATGAAATGGCCCCGAGCCTTCGCGTGTAAAGAGACGGCCTTCACAGAGTTGTGGCTTGCCATCTAGAGCAGGTGGTCCAGGAAAAAGTGGAATTCCGTCAGGAATTTTCATGGATCGTAGCTGGTAGATGTAATAGCGAATGGTCAGAGCGATGCGAAATCTTGCCCACCATCCGAGCCCTGCCCAAGCACTCCATACAGTGCGCCCAGGTATGTACTCTTGGACTAGGTGATAACTAGTGATGTTACGGCTTTGGCTTGGCCTGAAAGCCCTGGCTTTGGCCTGGCTTTGGACGGCTTTGGTAGGGACAACCACGGGTGCGGCAAACCCGGCGGGCTTGTGCCCGGGTTGCGCTGGGGTACGGGCACGGGTTGAAACTTTTGTACTTGACAAAAAGCCGTACCCCACCGGCGGGTGCTGGGGTTTCGGGCCGGGATCAATCGGAGCTCAAAATATTTCACACGACACACTGACGTCGCGGACCACGCTCAAATCTCGTTCTTCTCAACCACTCACCCACCATCAAGCATCTGGCAGATGCAGGAGGAATAGGGAACATGGGAATGACGCGTCGTCGTCATTTCCTGAATAGGTGAGTATTGATATACTCTTCTCTGTCCCCGCACTGGTACTATGCCCCCAGCAGGTATCCAACTGTTGCCTCCCCCTCCCCAGTGCCCTGTCCGCCTGTTCGCCCATCACTGCTCCCACCCACTGCCAGCACCCTGCCAGCACACCCCTTACACATCCTCGACATTGCCAATATGCCCCCGCAGCATACCTGGCCTTGCAGCGCGCCGACTTGCTGCCACATCACCACAACGACGCCGTTGGAAGCCAACGACAACTCTGCAGCGACGACAACAACACCCGCCGACCACTCCCCTGCCTCCCACAGGGGCCTCCTCATGGCACGGCTCTATCAATGTGCCGTCTCCTCGTACAATGATGCTGCACTATGTGCAGCATCTGCGGCGTGGAGACGATGCAAGAGCCTATGGGAGTCCCACCCGTGCCCGGGTTTTGCAACCCGACAGATTCATTAAAACCCGTACCCCAGCCCGCCAAAACCCGTGCCCGTGTATGCGGGCACGGTTTTTCTGGGGTACGGGCGCGGGTAGCCAAAAAATACCCCAGGGTTACCCGTGGTATTCCCTAGGCTTTGGCTTTCCCAAATCCCAAGCCAGGCCAAAAGCCAAAAAGTTGGCCTGGCTTTGGCCTGGCTTTGGCCTGAGCCGGGGCTTTGTGCTATTTTTAGACACCCTGTCAAAAACAGGAGAATCACGTCAATAAAATGGCTTGCAGTCTTTCGAGTTCAAAAGGTATCGCTATTATGATTACAACTAAACATTAAACATAAGAATATCTAATTATCAATGTCCGAGCCTTCAAGATCTAGTACTAATGGTCGGAAAGCCTCAAATCGATCGTCGAGACGCAGTTCACGGGAGATCAAGGCCTTGGAGGGCCTCGCCATCCGTTTGACTCATCTGTACAAGAAACGTGCAAAGTCGTCTAATAAATAACGTGTATTTCCTCAGCTACCCTGTTTTATTCTCTTGTAGCCATGCATTGTCTTTCTTTTTGTAATGTATAGTTGAATTATTATTTGTATTGTACTTACAGCAGTAGTTTCCATTACTTCGCGTCTCCACGCCGTAAAATAGTGCAACAAGTACCATTTTTTGTACGTATAGACGGAGATGTAGCCGCGTCCACAGCGAGTCACCTTATTGGACTGTCCCGGTGCCACCCAAAGCTTCGCGTCTCGACGCCGTAAAGCACTACAAATGTAGTGCTTTTGGTACGCCTAGACGGTGTGTTTGGCAGACATGATGCCCATGGGCTATACATACCCATCCAGCGCAACATCATAGGTGTTAGTGGGGAGATGAGGAGGGCATAGACGGTAGAGAGGAGGGCGCATGGTGCACGGATGCATAGCCAATATACGAGCATTTGTCGTTGGCAGGGTACGGTGGCGGTGGTGAGTGGCGCAGATGGGATGCGCAGTGGGCAATGCCGACGTGATGGTGATGACATCTGCGGAGACGCCAGAGAGAGGCGGGTGGGGCGAGACAGGTTTAAAGCTTTGAAGGGCGGGACTAGCGAGACAACTTGTACGCGCCGCGCCATCGCCTTGATGATGTGGCAGCGCCCACGGGCCCGGTGTGCAGTTGAAGGGAGCAAAGGGGGTACATGTAGTGGCAGCGTGTGGTGCGGCAGTCAAGATGCGCTACGGAGAGGGAAGAATGAGTGAGTAATTGCATAGGTATCACGACCCGCTCAAATCTTCCTCACGTCGCGCTCCTTCGTCCCGCGAACTCTGACATCACGCTCTCTCGCGCATCTCACACTCTGCGCTCACCTATTCAAGTTCTCGCATAAACCTGTCCCGGAAATCCTATTGTTTCTCACCCTTGTTCCCCTCCGTCTCCATACATATAGTATAGCTTGTTGTTCCCTCGTAGATACAAATCATTTGCCACTCATCTTGCCACTCCTCTATTATTCTTCCTTGTTCCCCATTTCTCTGTGCCACTTCTGCTATTATCTATAAATACCCATTTGTATCTACTGTAACGACATCCTCAATATTAACCTTAAACCGCCTCTTGATCTGCTTGACTCTGTTTGCTCTCGTTTCATCGCCTCGATCTCGTCTCACGTCTCAATCTCGTCTCCGAACCCTAAGCGCCCGCCTGCCAAACGACTCCTCGACATCTCGACGTCTCGGCTCCCCGGCATCACACGCCAAGACCTCGACTTCAACGCTCGCCCAATCGTCGAACTTAGCGTCTCCCGTCCTTCGATCGTGCTCCCCAGTCTCGGTCCTAACAGAATATTGAGGATCCAACGCCCCTTCGACCAATGGCTAGCGACAACAACGATTTAAATTCCCCAATTGCGACCGCTGCTCTCGAAAACTCGCTACCTTCCTCCCGACCCTCGACCCAACACTCAACTAGCCCCAGTCCAGCAGCCGTGCCCACCCCGAACCCAATCACTCTACGATCCCATCAAGAACGCTCTTACAATGAAGAACTCAATGAAGTATTAAGACAACTACGGATGCCACCCGAATTATTTGTAGACCTCGCACGTCAACTATTATCAGAAATCGGCATTGGCACGAACGACCTCACTCACCCACGACAATTCATATCTTCAATTCAACGTCTGAAGGAAGATTACGATAACAACAGACTACCAATCCGATACCGCCGCTCCCTCGTACAGAATGGTCGGTTGGCGCGACTCCAACATTTGTACTCTGAGCTTTCAATATCGTCGTCCGCTCGATCCTTCACCGACCCCAAAGATTCTGGTAAATCTTTTCACGTTCAGATCCCCCATGCGCTGGACACGCCGCCTAAGGACTACCCACGAAATTGGAATCCACAACAGTACCAACACAACCTCGAATCGCCTGAACACGAATCCCCCCACCATCAACCTGCAGTCACGGCACCATACCCAATCAATCGTTGGTACAACCCTGCACCACTCTCACAAGTTAGAGAAGAGAGTAGAGATCGACCACCTACGCCCAAGCGATCAAGGAATCTATTTTCCCCGCACACAAACCCTCCAACAAGTGAACATCTCCACGGTCTACAGACTGCTCATGACGCATCCCAAGCTACGAACGAATGAACTCATTACCCCAGCAACCCCAGTTCATACCCATCTGCCCCCGCACTATCCTATGTTTCAACCGCTTCCTCAGGACACAGCCCACAAGTCGAGATTGTTCCCCCTCCCAATACTCAATACCATTCACCCGGCCCCAATAACAATGTAACGGAGGAATTCAATGCTTTTGCGCCGAGCTTTCACACCTCCAGAAGCCACCCCTCCTTCCGACTCGACGTCCCACAATCAAGCAATACCCAACAGTACCTCCCACCAAGCCATAGTCCACAGTCACCCACCAACCCAGGAAATAATAATCCCCCTCGACGACAAGACTCCCGTCGCAACTCGTTCGCACAACGGAGCCCTCACCCTCCTGCCGGTGCCCCTTCAGGACGAAACCCTCTTGCCCCACCAATGCCTCAGAACTACATTCCCCCTCCTCCAGATACAGGCTTCCTATTTCCTCCCCCACCTCCACTACCTCAAATAACCATGGCGCCAACCCAGAACCCAATTGCAACCCTCCTCTCAATTGAATCGAAGATCGAAGTCCGCAAGCCCGACCCGTTCGATGGAACCAACCCGCGAAAATGGAAGACCTTCTTAACCGAATGCATGATTACCTTCCAGGCCAAACCCAATACCTACCAGAACGAACAACACCGCGTAGCATTCGCCTCCTCCTGGCTCAAAGGAAACCCGCTCACACATTTCAGTTCCTTACTCACCCACAATCCCCAACACCCAGCGCTCTTCCAATGGATCGACTTCACTTCTGAGTTTGGACGTCTGTTTGGACCAGTCAATAATGCACTAGACGCCGAATTTGAATTGCAAAAGTTGTTCATGTCGCCTCAAGAACGCTTCACCTCTTTCATCACGCGTTTCGAGCTCGAAGCTTTCGAGACAGGTTGGAATTATAATGCAATAAGTGCCCAGCTTCGCCGTGCACTCCCCAACCGCATACGCAATGCACTTCAATTTTCCCCTCCAACGTCAAACTACCACGAACTTAAGACGGTTCTCGCGCAGATTGACCTGCAGCATTGGATCCGTGAAAGCGAGGATCGCCTTCGCACACGCTCCAACTTCATTCCGCGTCAACCTCCTCCTCCTGTGGTGCAAGATAACTCTGCAAATCTCTCAAGCGATGCAACAAATGATCAGTCAAAACGCAATGTCCAACCGAAACCTACCTACTCTCCTCTTACTGATGAGCAGAAAAGTGCACGTCGAAAAAATGGAGAATGTATGATTTGCGGATCGACGGACCACTGGGCTGATCACTGCCCAAAATCCAGGAAGAATCGCCAGACAGCAAGAGCGACCTTCATTGTCGATGGGGAGACCTTCCAAGAGCATGACCAATATGAAATAGAAGACGACGGACATCGATCTCAGGACAACGCTGGATTAGAAGACATTGACGAATTATCGGGAAACGAAGCAACAACTCAGGCCCTTCCGGGGGAGATCTGAGCCGTATGAACACCCCACACCATCCCTCGGCCATGACACTATGCGCTACAAATCTCCGCCTGCCTTCTCGTCCATCAATTCCCCTTTCGTCCATTTCTGCTCGCTCATTCCTGCTACGTATCTCCCTGCCCCACAACCCATCTCACTTCTTCAATGCGCTCATAGACTCTGGCGCTACAGAAAATTTCATCTCAACCACACTGTCCCTTCAGCTTCCACAAACCCGACACCGCCTACCATCACCAATACCCCTCGAACTATTCGACGGTGAACCAACCTCCGGCGGTGATATCACGCATGACAATAACACCTCCCTCTCCTTCTCCAACGGTGTTACTCTACCTGTTCGCCTCTTCGAGACCAAACTCCACCCCGCCGGACCCATTGTGCTAGGCCTTCCTTGGTTGCGCCAAGTGAATCCTGACATTGATTGGGAAGAACTTACCCTCCGTTTCCGAAAACATCGACTTGCTGCTGCTATTAATTTAGAATTGCCTCCTATAGATTTTGAGACAATAGAATCAGATATAGCCATATTGACAGACGAGACTTCAAACGAAATACCGCCTATGCCCGTACTCCCGAAATCATCGACCGTCCCAGCGCCTAAACTCGAGCCAAATATAGAAACTGTACCTGATCTAGATCCCGTTCTACCGACAGCCGACCCTGACCAACACCTTGCATCCAACACGGACGCACCACACATCAGTCTGATAGGCGCTGCTCCATTTGCCCTTCTAATGAAGAATGGCGCTGAAGTTTTCCAACTACATATCTCCCCAGTCGCTCCAGAAAACCTTCGCGCAACCGCCAATTTGGGAACTCCGCAAATACACGTATCCGAAGAAGAAATTCTCCACAAAGTCGTGCCGCCCGAATACCACACTTATGCAGATGTCTTCTCAGAAGGAGTTGCAAAGGAACTACCGCCCCACCGACCCTACGACCACCCAATCGACATTGAGAACGGTGAACAACCTCCATTCGGCAAAATATACAACATGTCTGAACTCGAATTGAAATCGCTGAAAGACTATCTCGACGACATGCTTGGAAAAGGCTTTATTCGACCCTCTTCCTCATCCGCTGGTGCCCCCGTCCTCTTTGCACGGAAAAAGGATGGCTCCCTACGTCTATGCGTGGATTATCGAGGTCTGAACCGTGTCACCAAAAAAATCGATACCCGCTTCCCCTGATCGGTGACCTTATCGACCGCCTCAAATCTGCGAAATTCTTCTCCAAGATCGATCTGCGTGCAGGATACAACAACATTCGAATTCGTCCAGGCGATGAATGGAAAACGGCCTTCCGAACACGATATGGACTCTTTGAATACCTGGTAATGCCTTTTGGCATGACGAACTCTCCGGCGACATTCCAATACTTTATGAATGATATTTTCCACGACATGGTGGATGTTTTTGTCATCATATACCTAGACGATATTCTCATCTATTCCAACACGCTGGAAGAACACCGTATACATGTTAAACAGGTCCTGGAATGACTCCGCCAACACAACCTCCACGCCAAACCCGAGAAATGCGCCTTCCATACCAAATCCGTCGAATATCTTGGTGTCATTGTCACTCCTGATGGCGTCAAAATGGATCCCTCGAAAGTCAAAGCAATTATTGATTGGCCAACCCCCTCGTCGGTCAAGCAACTACAATCGTTTCTAGGTTTTGCAAATTTCTATCGACGATTCGTTGACAATTACTCCGGTATTACAAAACCATTGACACAGCTACTTCATAAAGACCAGAAATGGGACTGGAATGCGAAGTGTGACTCGGTATTCTCACTCCTCAAGACCGCCTTCTCAACCGCTCCAATACTACGCCACTTCGATCCCTCCCTTCCAATTATCCTAGAGTGCGACGCATCCGATTATGCCATAGCCGGCATCATTTCCCAATATGACGCTACCTCTTCCAACCTGCGCCCTGTCGCCTTCTATGCACGCTCCATGATAGATGCTGAATTAAACTACGACATATACGACAAAGAACTGCTCGCCATCGTCGATGCATTTAAAATATGGCGCGCTTACCTCGAAGGTTCTCCATTCCAGATTCAAATCTATTCGGACCACAACAACCTCCAATTCTTCACGACAACCAAGACGCTGAACCGGCGGCAGGCACGCTGGTCAGAATACCTGTCTGCTTTTGATTTTCACATCAACTACCGCCCCGGACGACTGGGCGCCAAACCTGATGCCCTGACTCGACGACCTGATGTCTACCCAAAGTCCCATGCTGGAAAACCCCCATCCCCACACCCTGTCCTCCGGCCAGAACAACTCAATGCGTCCCTAATCATGAACGACTCCATTCTTCTGGCAGATATTGCTTCAGCCCCGCGCGACGAATATTTTGTTAGTAAGATACCCGACACTGAACTACCCGAAACCACCTTCTCCCTCTCTCCCGACAACAAGATCCTTCTTCGAAAAAACTTAATCTATGTACCCAATCACCGCGATCTCCGCCTCCGCCTTACTCAAACGCACCATGATCACAAACTCCGCGGACACTTAGGCATACGCAAAACGACTCAGCTCATCAGCCGCACTTACTTTTGGCCAGGACTCAAACGCGATATCACTAACTATATTCGTACATGCCACCAGTGTCTACGTGCTAAATCCCCTCGCCATAAACCCTATGGACTCCTCAAACCGCTCCCAATAGCTGAACGACCATGGACATCGATCTCACTAGACCACATCACGGAACTCCCGCTATCGCATGGATTCGACGCAATTCTTGTGATAGTATGCCGACTCACCAAACAAGGCATTTTTGTGCCATGCCACACCACCGACTCCGCCCCTCAATTCGCTGTTCTATTCATCATGCACGTATTTTCTAAACATGGTCTCCCAGCCGACATTATCTCGGATCGCGGTTCACTCTTTATTTCTCACTTCTGGAAATCCCTCTGTAAAGCGCTCGACATCAAGACCAACCTATCTACAGCCTATCACCCTGAAACTGATGGACAGACCGAACGAACAAATCAAATCCTCGAACAATATCTCCGAATCTACACCAACTATCAACAAGACGACTGGTCAACCCAACTTCCCCTCGCAGAGTTCACCTACAACAACACCCCGCACTCCGCCACTAACGTATCACCCTTCTTTGCAAACAAGGGTTACCATCCCTGACTCACCATTTCACTCGACAACATCCCATCTCACGCTGCCAATCTCGTCGCCTCTGACCTCAAGGACCTACACGAATATCTTCGCACGGAAATTAGCACCGCCAATCACACCTATCAGGAACAGACTGACCGTCACAGACTACCCACACCGGAGTGGAAAATCGGCGATCTAGTATGGCTTAGTACAGAGAACATCCGCACGCTACGCCCGTCCAAGAAATTAGACCATCGACGACTCGGTCCATTCCGCATTCTCGCCAAGATCGGATCTCACGCTTACCGACTCGAGCTTCCCCACAATCTCCGCCATATTCACAATGTCTTCCATGTACGCCTGCTAGAGCTCCATCACCCCGACCCTTTTCCCAACAGAAATCAACCACCTCCGCCACCTTTGGAAATCGACAATCAAAATGAATACGAAGTTGAAACTATACTCGACTCACGGACTTATCGACGTCAGGTTCAATATCTCATCAAGTGGAAAGGCTACGGACCTGAAGAACATACCTGGGAACCCTTCAAAAATTTACACAATGCTCGCCGACTCATCGTACAATTTCACAAGCAACACCCGACAAAGCCATCCGCCATCCGCCAAATATGATAATAAACACACGGATCTACTTCGACGCTCTCAGGGATCGCGTCTAAAGGGGGGGTACTATCACGACCCGCTCAAATCTTCCTCACGTCGCGCTCCTTCGTCCCGCGAACTCTGACATCACGCTCTCTCGCGCATCTCACACTCTGCGCTCGCCTATTCAAGTTCTCGCATAAACCTGTCCCGGAAATCCTATTGTTTCTCACCCTTGTTCCCCTCCGTCTCCATACATATAGTATAGCTTGTTGTTCCCTCGTAGATACAAATCATTTGCCACTCATCTTGCCACTCCTCTATTATTCTTCCTTGTTCCCCATTTCTCTGTGCCACTTCTGCTATTATCTATAAATACCCATTTGTATCTACTGTAACGACATCCTCAATATTAACCTTAAACCGCCTCTTGATCTGCTTGACTCTGTTTGCTCTCGTTTCATCGCCTCGATCTCGTCTCACGTCTCAATCTCGTCTCCGAACCCTAAGCGCCCGCCTGCCAAACGACTCCTCGACATCTCGACGTCTCGGCTCCCCGGCATCACACGCCAAGACCTCGACTTCAACGCTCGCCCAATCGTCGAACTTAGCGTCTCCCGTCCTTCGATCGTGCTCCCCAGTCTCGGTCCTAACAATAGGTGGAGGCGCAATGGGCGCACCTGTCGGATCTCCCACTCCTGGGTCTTCCCTGTGTGTCCTCCTCCCCTGTGTTCGTTACATTTTACTTCATTGAGTGAGATTCACCCACAACCCTGTCGAAAGCAGAGCGGCGACAAGAGTGGTGGAGGGAGACAATGACGTTCAAGATCAAATTCAAAGGGGCCACGCGAGCCAAAAACGCTCTTGCTTTATAATCAAAGTTTCCTATACATAGCAGCGTCACTGGTGACTGACCAGCGTTGAACACACAGCCTTTGAGCTATAACCACTACTCTACAGAGAAGTATTTTCTGTATAATTCTAAGTAAAATTCACCTCAAAAGCCGGGGCCTAGGCCCCGGCTTTTGGCTTTCGAAATCTCAGGCCAGGCCAAAAGCCAACTCAGGCCAACATTTTGGCCTGGCCCGGCCTGGCCTAATTTGGCTTGGCTTGGCCCGGCTTTTGGCCTCAGGCCGAAGCCGCAACATCACTAGTGATAACAGCGGGTGCCTCGGACTAGGCGATCACATAAAGGCACGGGGATACAGGTGTTTTCGCACACAAGGTTTGTCGCCATGAGCTCAAGATGAGAGCAAAAAAAGCAGTGCTTTGCCACTGCGTTTGGTGTAATCCTGGCGACTATGCCAACGTTTGGGACTTTGTTTATAACAGGACCAGATTCTTCCAGTTGAAATGTTGAGATGTGGTAAGCGCCAGCATCTACTTTGGGAGAGGATATCGCGAGCTCGACTAGTTCTTCGTCAGACATGGACAGTGTATCAAGTGTGCTGTTCTGCAAGCGTAGAATTAGTGAAGTGGGATTTCTTCCGAAGATAACACGTACGGTCATTAGTGAACAAGATTTGGTATTGCAGAGAAGAAGGGGTCTCAATAATGTGTAGGCAAGTCCTTCCAATGTTCCAGGCCATTGCCAAAGTCTGCTCATCGTGAAAGCGGTTGTCGAAGGTGATCATCAAAGCCAGAGCGCTTTGCATTGCTGCCGCTTTGAGAGATGAACTTGACACGTGATGCGTCTGTCCACTTCTACTCTCCGGACTCTGTGTCAACTCTGTGTCCAACTTCCAATGGTAAGTAAGCAGTAAAATTAAGTTATGACAAGAACTAGCTCAGACATGATTTGACTGTATCATCAAGGCAATCAACGTAAAGGGCAAAAATGAGTCAACTAATACCTGGTGGGAAGTGGTCGAGTCACAATAACATAACCGTTGACCACAACAGAGGCATCAAACGTCAATTCCGAACCGTCGAGTAGCAACAAGACGCTCCGTCGACATCAGGTCTGAGGTAAATTTGTTGTGCTCAACGTTTGTTCAGGAGTAGTCTCTGAAACTGTCGAGATAGTGGGATTGTGGATTTTCTTCGTCTAACGATGTCATCCCTTATATATTCCACCTGCTACAACAGATTGTCATTCAAAATCACTTTGAAATCAGCGTCAGCAAATTTCCAGTGAGCGTAATACTCCCAGAATAAAAGGTGTATCCATCAACTATCATAACAGATTTGTTGTGCTGCAGAGGTAAAGTGAAGTTCAACGCATTCGAATTTGAAGAAAATGGAGAAATGGAATCAGGAAGAAATTATACAGTGACCACCTCCAGCGCACGTTCAAAGAAACAAAGGGAGATAAGCCAATAAGTACCGAAACATCTGGAAGCGGCAATAGCTCTGAGTAAGCAGCAGCCACAACAACGAGAGCGTGGAGTCCTGCGAAAAACTTGCAACATTCCTCCAATGTACATTAATTGGCAAGTCCCTTATGATAGAAACCTGGGCAGAATAGTGGGGATGAAGCTTCAAGCTTCGTCAATGTATGGACGAATGACCTTGCGACGACCGACAGTGAAAACATGTCCGTCAACGACCAAGCAGCATTTTAAGTTGAAACTTACGAATGAGAACATGTCGAAAAATGCAACGCGAGCCTGGCGCTTCGTTAAACGTGACCAATGGCCGGCCTCGTACGGTTCCATCTAGAACGCTGCAAGCCGATATGAAAATAAAAATGCAGTGCAGTTGGGAAGCGCTCACACAAAATGAAAAGCTCCTATTGGCGGGAGTAACGGAGAGAAGTTGTGGCCGTGCCTGTTGGGATGGGTTAGTGAGTAAGAGGACGGGGCATTCCGCCCTGAAAAAGGCGGCTTCAGCGAGAAGGATGGGAAATTTGGCGAGTTTCGAGAGGCAAAGACGCTCAGATATGCGCCGTAAAGTAAGCTAGACTTCAGGATGTTGGAACAGGAGTACGACGAAAATTTTCTCGGTCAGACGACCACCCGACGCGAAGTTTTGCGACCTCGGAAACCAGCAGAGTTGAGCATTGAAGACATAAGAAAGGGTTGGTTCTTCACGCGGAGTTCAGAGGCCAAACTTGATGGACTCGTCTAAGGATATATGCATTCATGGCGCCTTATAACACCCATCTAATTGAGCTTGTATCCAACAACGCTCCTCCGTCCCACAATCTCTCCAATCTAAATACCGCAAACTCAATCAGCGCCCCTGCAAACTCCTAAAAAAAACACAAAAAACGCACCTTGAAGATACCATTCGCCTGCAGCCCATACATGCCTATCCTTCCGAGCTCGCCGCTCTTGACAACGGAGGAGACATAGCCGGGGGAACGGATTTTGTGGGCGAGGTTGGCGTAGACCTCGCGCCCGGTGGTAATCGAGGGTGGGTTGGAGTCGATCCTTGATGTAGATCTGCTTCACGAGCTCCTTTCCTACGGCGAGGTTGTACAGCAGGGGCTGCTTATAGGCTGGTAAAAACACGTAAGTTGGTCGTTTCATTTTCCGACAGTATGGCAGAAGGACGGAAGGAAGGAGGGGGAAAGGAGAAGATGCACCACCAAGCAAGTTTCCAGCCTTGTCACCTAGAGGTCCGAGGGCCTTCTGCGCGCCGTGGAGGAAGAGGAGCGGGGTCTGCGCGGTGGCGAGCGTGTCGGCGGCCTTTTTCTGGGTGTTCTCGGAAGTGGATGAAGTGAGGCGCTTGGTCACATTGTGTGGGGGGGAAAAGCGAGATAGCTAAAACGATGTCAGAACGTGCATGCGACGCGTGGTGGGAGGATAAACCGGATGTACGTCAACAAAACGTCCCTTCAGGAGACGAATCATAGTGGTCTGGCGCAGGACGCTTAGAGGATGGCTCTGAAAACCGCCATTGAATCGGATTTGCTAACACAATGACCTGGGGGTATTCCCAGTAGGTTCCAACCACAACTAGTGAAGTCATAAGGAGGCTAGATAGACAGTGGGGAAAGAAACCTCGGATTCTGTCAAACAGCCGGAAAAATACGCGTGAATTGATGACAAACTTCCAGCTCACTTTGAGCGGTGCCATCATTTTCGACTCACTGAGCTCATCGATAACATGCATCGTTTATCTATTATACAGGTCTTCGCAAGAAAATCTCTCTTCTTCGTGTTTTCCATAATGATCACTGGTACTTGCCTTATCTTCCGTCATTATCATTGCTGCAGCATGCTGCTTACCATCAAACTGCAGGCAACCCAAGTTAAGGTAAACTCGACGGCTACAGCCAGTATGGTCAGACGGGTTTCAAGTCCTTATACGGAGGGGAAGTTGTTTTGTCGGGTGAGCGTCCAGGTTTTCTTCGATTTCTTCCCTCGTGCCTTCGCTTCCTTGGGTACAGTCTCAGGGGTTGGCATCGTCTTTGCCTTCTTCCAACTCCTGTGCTCAAAATGTCAGATGATTCTCTCAAGAGGGGGTAGCCCGGAAAAAATTACCTTTGACTTGTCGCAGACAGAGAAAGGATTTCTCCGTCGTCGCCATTAGAGCCGGCTCGTTTGCCGGGTTTGGTGGCCAAGTCGGATTTTAATTTTTGACGTTCGACTCCCTCTTCCTGGAGAGAATCGACGCTTTGCGTCTTGTCGAGAACTGTAGGAGGTTCATGATCAGATATGGAAACTAAGTATAATTTCATTAGCTCAATGATAATTCTCATTTGTACTTAGGTGTAGGGACATACCAGCAGGGTTCGGGGCGTGCACAGGGAGCATCGTCCCAGATACCTGCGCAGTGTGTATTTGTTGCATGCATGAGCTCTCCGACTCAGCGGACGGTGTCTGCACCCCCGAATCTGCAACAAAGGTATGTTAGATTCAATACGCAAAAAAAAAAAAAGTCAAACTCACTAGTCATTTGTGGTACGAAGATGGTACCCCCGCTCTGACTACCATTGGTGTAGACGCGCTTAGGAAGGGGTGCAATATCCCGGGGTATGGAATTCTTGTAATGCAGGGGGTTATCGTACCTTGGAGGTCCATACCCGAGAGGATATGGATTCACTGGGCTCTTTGGTTGTTGATAATCTAGATAAATTAAAGGTGAGTAGATCTAACATGGAGAAATAATGTCACATCTACTTACAAGGCGGTTGCATGAAGTCGTTTTGATTGATCTCCTTCGTAGGCCTCGCCAGTATCTGTTTGTCTTGGATGGAGTGTCCTTCAAGATGCGTCAGTCTGCCTACAACTTCTGCGATGATGTCAAGTACACATATTAACCAAGGCACTATACGTACAATTAGGATATCGGACTTACTGTGTTCCGAAGGGTTGCTATAACTCGGGAGGATTGGCGGCTCCAAGTGCAGTGATGGGACGAATACATGCGGCGGGATGACAGGATGCGAGAGATCAACTAGATGTTAATGAGTATGAGACTCTGGTAAATTGATCAACTACTACTCACAACGCGGCGATGCTGATTCCTTGTCCCCATACGAGGATGTCAAAATCTCTAGCCCTAGAATATCTGATAGGGCCCGTGGTATTTCTGTTCGATCGTGATTCGTCAATTCATAAGGTTCCCTTCCCATTTTTAAATTGTGCAATAGGATACTTACTGTCGGAGTCAGAGATGTTGTCGACATTATCGCTCGTTGTCTGTATGCGCGATATCGGCTTTTCCGGATGGTTTGAGGTCAGGACGTTGGGAGAGGAGATAATATACGTATATATAGAGCTCGATGCAGAAGGCAAGTCCAAAGAATCGCAGGACGGCGCTGAAGTGATAATCAGAACCATTTTTTCTGATGAATCACCTATGCTTACGACTATGAAATAGCTCTCCATGGGTGTCCGAATCGAAGGTATCTGACTCTGAATGATAATCGTTAAGTACTGTCGTATTTCTAGAATATTGCGAATACCAGGGGTCTTACCGTCAGGTGGGACGTGCCACCATTCAGGCCCAGGTATCTCCTCATCGAGAACCTGCTCCCCGTCCAAGCGTGTCTGTGTATCACCGGTAAAATCTGCCTCTGAGCTTTGTGAGTGCATTAGTTATGTTAGATATTTGAGAGGGAGTGGATGATGACGCGGAGAGAGGAAAGTTCTGTCGAGTTTGGGCAGCGACTCACCTATATATTGCGTGTAGAACTGTCATGATATCCACAGGATATTCCGCTGACTTCTCACGTTCCATTAATTAGCAATGCATTGATAACTCAAACCAGAGTCAAACCTTCTGCTGAAATTTTGCGTTACATTCGAATGGCGAAACAGGATTCCCATATTCGGTCGTCCTTGGACACAGCCCGAATTCATCAATCAGAATCTTCTGTGAGAGTCGAATAGTGCTATTCACGAGAGCGGTCGCTAGGTCCGTCCGCATGAACATGAAGAAAATTGAACCCTGTGCGCCTCGAGATGGCGAAATTTTAAAAACCGCGCTTGACTGATCTCGTGGAGTAATAATGCGCAGATACGGCCGGTCCTTGCCCTTCTTACTGCTGCGAACACCATCAAACTTATTCGAACATTCATGCCACAGGCATAAAAAATTGTTACGCCTCGAGGCCGCTGTCATAATTCTGTGAGTCTTAAGATGATCGCGGACCATGCAGAGGACCCCCCAGGCAGAGTCAAAGTGACTCGGAAGTCGATGGTGAAGACTTGTGGTGCTCCTCGTCATTCCCTGTTATAGATTTCGGGAGTCGGCCCTTCTCGAACTTGAACATCTCCATGTCCCAATATATGGTACTCACTGAGTCATAAACACAAATCTCAATGGATAAATGATGGACTGATAGGATAGGACTAACATACGGGCACTTGGCTGGCCCATGCCGATAGCACCAAAAATGCTCTCGCATCACAAACTACTAATAAATGATTTTCTAAATTGGATCAGTGGTTGAGATCGTAAACTACTTGGGGTGAAATGTTTGTTGCTACATTAATACGTTCGGACTTGTAGCTTCAGCTCTAGGATTAAAATCAGTAACTTGCAAGGTCAATAAGGTTACTCAAATCAATTCTTCCTCATCTGCACTTCTAAGATATCTAGATGAGATGTGCGCAAGATGTGCGCATCCCCTGAATCTGCATAATTTGTTCTGAGCTCAACACGCGAGCCGTCCAATTGAAGGCATTGCACGCAAAGAAGCTCTCTAGAATTCCTCCTGAATGATATCCCCTTTTCGTGGCAGAATCGTGCGAAGTGGTTAGTGAATGGGGGTGAATTCGGACAGGGGTATTAGTGGACATGTATAAAAGGTGGAGAAATGCCCAACTTCTTCACCATCCAGCTCTCCCTAGCTTATCTCTCATTGACGTGTCTTCTCCTCGATAAAGAATGTCTTTCCAGTACGTTTATTTGCATCTTTTTCTCTAAATGTGTCGTTAAATACCATCGTGATCAGACTGCCGCAGTCCTTCAATATCCTAATACTCGACAAAGTATAGTTCCATCGCTTCTCTGTTAGAAGAAATGCGCAAGGGCGATGCATTCAGCCTACCGGTTACATGGATAGGCGTGAAGGGCACCATAACTGAGGACAACAAAGGCTACCATTTTCGACTTTACCTGACCGGTGCTTCACACGCAGACTCGATTGGACTTGACATGACCCCGATGTACAACGACATGGCTCACATAATGCGAGGTACCCTGTTTATTGCGTATAACCATTATGCTATCTCCAATACGCAGGAACGCCCGACTTCTGGGTCCCTGTCCGATCTGGAGTCACGGCTGGGCAATTATGCAACTTTCTAATGCACCATTATCATGTGGACAAATACGAGTAAGGCTTTCATCGGGTTCATTTCGAGAAAATATATTAATTTTCACGTCAAACAGCTTTACATATGAAGGTCTAGGATGTCGTCATTGGTGCGCTGTGGTTCTCGAGCTTTTGGAATCTGGTTCCTTTTTCAAAGAGGAGAATTTGTCTGCTCGATTTATCGCCTATGAGCACTCTTGCTATAAGCAGTTTGGCAGTATATTCACGATGCCTCGGGCAATTGGAAACTTCTACCAGTGAATGTGGTTGCGGCTTGTGTTCTAGCTTTCTCGTTCTCGGTCTCTATTTTCCAATCTCTTCCAGATCCGGGGTCTCCAGACTCCAGCGACAGCACTCTATCGATGGCTGAACTTGAATCTGGTTCGATCTCTCTTTTGTTCGTTGTTCTTTCTCTTTCTTTTATGTTACTTCTTGCAAACTTCTTGTGTCTTGGCGCCTTCAATGCGTGTACTTGTAGTTCCAAATGGAAGCAGATGCAATCTGTATGACCCGTTAACTTCTTTGGCAAACTATCTGTTGGATATCAATACACTCTCGACACTTTCAGATAATAACACTAGCAAGGTTTGTAGGCAGACTTACTACGCTTCGAAACATTTTGTCGCAAAAGGAGCTGATGTAGTACATATATATTATATATTGGTGAATACCTGATCAAATCGGCGCATCTGTCCACCAAGCATTTCAAGAAAGTAACATTTCTATCAGAATTACACGCTAATACCCTATTGCTGATCCGTGCCATCAATCTGGAGGATGTAATGCTTGTCAGGCCAGAATATTTAAAAAGAAAAAATACGCACCAAATTTATGATATCTGCTTGTAGAACTTCGAGCGAATAGCCTATTGCGAGTATGAAAGGCAACTGTCCAGGACGTTTATAGCTTCCGGCAATAAAGGGAATGAATTTCGACCATCCGGCAGATTATCGAGTTTTCTGTTGCGCGTGAAGAGATCCATACTGGCGCCTTCAAACCACGGGGGATACCAGCCAGCATTCGCCCAGTCGATGACCCAAAGCTGTCCATCGTCACCTAGTATCAGATTCTGAGGGTGCAAATCAAGATGCGTAAAAACGAGGGGGGAGCTATCATCAAACTGCTTGACTGATGTGTCCACCTTGCGAAATCTTTGCATGACAAGCAAACGATTCTGGTACCATCTTGAGAGATCACGATATGTACGAAATGGCCCAGAACCATTGCGTGTAAAGAGACGGCCTTCACAACGTTGTGGCTCGCCGTCTAGAGCGGGTGGTCCAGGAAAAAGCGGAATTCCATCAGGGATTGTCATGGATCGCAGCTGATAGATGTAGTAGCGAATGGTCAGAGCAATGCGAAATTTGCCCACCATCCGAGCCCCCCCAAGCACTCCATACAGTGCGCCCAGGGATGTACTCTTGGACTAGATGATAACAGCGGGTGCCTCGGACTAGGCGATCACATAAAGGTACGGGGATACAAGTGTTTTCGCGCACAAGGTTTGTCGCCAGGAGCTCAAGATGAGAGTGAAACAAGCAGCGCTTCGCCACTGCGTTCGGAGTAATCCTGGCGACTACGCCATCGTTTGGGACTTTGTTTATAACAGGACCAGATTCTTCCAGTTGAAACGTTGAGATGTGGTGAGCGCCCGCATCTACCTTGGGAGAGGATATCGCGAGCTCGACTAGTTCTTCGTCAGACATAGACAGCGTATCAAGTGTGCTCTTCTGCAAGCGCAGAATTAGTAAAGTGGGATTTCTTCCATGAGAAGATAACACGTACGGTCATTGCTGCACGCGATTTGGTATTGCAGAGAAGAAGGGGTCTCAATAATGTGTAGGCAAGTCCTTCCAACGTTCCTAGCCATTGCGAAGGTCTGCTCATCGTGAAGGCGGTTGTCGAAGGTAATCGTCAAAGCCAGAGCGCTTTGAATTGCTGCCGCTTTGAAAGATGAACTTGACACGTGATGCGTCTGTCCACACTGTCCCAAGGGACAAATAAAATTATGACAAGACCAAGATAAGAGACAACTACCTCGTATGAGTGGTTGAGTCACAATAACGCAGCCGTTGACTGGGCCAATAGAGGCGTCAAATGGTAATTCCGAACTGTAGAGAACTCCAGGCAACAAGATGCTCCGTCGACTCATCAGGCCAAAGGTAATTTTTTTGTACATGATGTTCTCTCAAACAAACCCACGAAAAGAAAACAACATACCCCAATCACGAAAGTGAACCTCCTGATGAAACCGCCAACGGCATTGATGTCACTACTAGGATCAGAAACAAATATCATCTCGGCTTGCGGCAATAAGTACATAGCACCACCATTATCCAGCGTTCGAGGACCCGACCCGTCCTAATCATCCACAACGAACCAGAATTTAGACAAACTCTGGTTATCAGCCAAAGGGATGGTAAAGTCACATGGATCCAAAACGATATTCGTCGGCCGAGCGCTAGACGAGGGGTGGGTCGCTCAAGTACTGAAGTTCGACGCGACATGATCCTCGCCGATCGCACTGGTGTAAACTCACTTGACGGCTTGGAGAGACTGATGAGAACTTTTAAAGTCGCATGTCGTCAGTCTCGAGGTATATAATACAGTCAGACGTAGATGAAAGAGGACTTACGCTAAGAGAAGTCGAGAAGAGCAGCTGCGAATCGACGACTGTAATCTGTGCAACCTTGACTTTGACGGGTTGAAGGAGTTCTATCTCGTCCGTGAACTGAACGTCGCGCGGTATGGTATTCACCATGCGTTCCAGTATTGTTGCGCATGTATCTGCAAATGAAGAAGCCGTAGCCATGCTATCGATGTCCGCAGCCCGGATTCGAAGCGAAATATGAAGCAGGATACCAACCTTTTCATTGTCACATATCCATCGCTTGAGAAAATCCTCAGATCCGACACAAACGTCTGATTAGACACAGCGAGCGGATTTTGTGTCGTCCCTTCCAAGTGTACCGTAACACTACACTCCCACCTAGTCAACGCAGAGCCCTTCGACAATACAAGCAAAAACTCACACATCTGAACCATGCTGCACCGTCTCATCGAATCTTCGCAGCTCATTACCATCAGCGACACTCGCGTTCGGCTTCACCACATCTGGGAAGTCCACGTTTTGCACCCTGCCGACCGGATGGCCGTACGCCATCAGCTGGATCATCTCCGTCGCGTTGAAACCTTGAAGACGGGACTTCTCTAAGTACGCAGCCAGGTCTGGCTGGGGTTCGGTCACACCTGGCTTTCCTGATCTCCTCGCGTCTTTGCGGTCCCTCTGAGCTTGATGACGGGCCCGCCACGGGCTGCGACCCTCCAAATTGCGCCCAGGGGATTCCACTTTCGATCCATTGACCGATGGACAAGTGAGCGAAAATAGAAATGGTTCTTCGCGTCAAACACTTCAATCAGGCAGGTCGTTTGTCTTCTGCGAAAAGTTGAGCGAGCGCCGTCTAATTTGGGCCAGAACTCTACCCATGCTGCATGGGCATCAATGTTTGGACACATACGATACGATAGAGATGGTGCTCACCGCGTACACAAAACGATACGATCGTCTTCGCCGGCAATAGCCTTCCAATGCGAGCGCCGTCACACTTCGAAAAGATCAGCCAACTTCACCCAAAACGACACGAGTCTCGCGAAGAAGGTAGGGAAACGGAATCAGAAATAATTTCACAGCGACCACCTCCAGCGCACGTTCAAAGATATCAAAAGGAGAGAAAGCCTAAATCACCCGAAACATCTGGAGGCGCCAACAGCGCTGAGAAAAGCAGCAGCCGCGACGACGAGAATAGCATGTCCTGCAAGGACTCGCATTCTCCTCCTCGGATGTAGTTAATTTCAGCGACCATTCATAGACTCGACCGCCAGAAGGAATTTGACAGTCCGCACAAGATGCCAGCACAGTGGTAGATCAGTCGCTGCATGACATAGACGGTCTCACAATCGCGCGCGGTCTCGAGGGCGGCCAGCAGGGGCGGCCGAATACTCGAAACATGGACGAATGCCTTCGCCATGACCGACCGCGAGAACGTAGGCACCAGATCAACGCAGCGTCCCGCTGTTCCCCTGTACCCAAGAAGCTGCAATTTAAAGACCCATCGTCAGGGATACTTCGCAAACGCGCTGCGACTTCGAGACCGTGCAAGGATGCATGCAATGTGTGCAGCCTCGTCCAGCTCCGTCTAGATTCTGGAACACTGCTGGTCACTGAAAAGCCCCTTCGCGAACTGGCGTTTATGGTATCAACTGGAAATGCAAGTCAAGAACCCGCAGGATGCGAAAGACTTTGCCAGCGTACTTACTGCATTCCAAGACTCTGTCGTGTCGTTTCTTGTAATGGACCGACTAGGTGCAAGTCAATAAGGTCTAAATCCGATGGAGAAGAGTGCTTACACAAAGCGAGTGGCTCCTATTGGCGGGAGGCAGAACAGACAATAATTGTGTCGGGGCCTGCTGAAGCGAGTTAGTGAATTCCGAGGAGAGGACACTACATTCATGGCTAGCCTCGTCCAGCTCCACCTAGAGCGCTGCAAGTCGGCATAAGCATGAGGGAGGGACGAAGATGGAAAGTGTTTACAAACCGAGAGGCTCCTATTGGCGGGAAGTAGACTGTATGCGGGGGCCTGTTGGGTGGGTTAGCGAATTTAGCAAAAGGACATATTCAAGTTGAGAAAGAAGGAAGGTCTGCATTCCAGAGAGACGAACAGTTTCTGAAAACAGATGACGGAAACTGTGCGGATCGCCCGACCACATGCGAAGAGAATTTCTGGGTAGGAATGCGGTAGGTCAGACGACCACCCGACATACAGGAGAGTCGAGCGCCGAAAATAAAGGCAAGGGGTTGTTTCTTCACACAGAATTCGGGCCAAAGGTCCATGGACTCGTCTAAGGATATATGCATTCACGGCGCCTTATAACACCCATCTAATTGAGCTTGTATCCAACAACGCTCCTCCGTCCAAAAATCTCTCCAATCTACACCACCAAACCCAAACCCAATCAGCTTCCCCTTCCCCAAACACAGAAACATAAAAAACGCACCTTGAAGATACCATACGCCTGCAGCCCATACACGCCTATCCTTCCGAGCTCGTTGCTCTTCAGGACGGAGGAAACATAGCCGGGGGAGCGGAGTTGGTGGGCGAGGTTGGTGTAGACCTCGCGCACAGTGGCGATCGAGGGGGGTTGGAGCCGTTCCCTGACGTAGATCTGCTTCACGAGCTCCTTGCCCACGGCGAGGTTGTACAGCAGGGGCTGCTTGTAGGCTGGTTACAAAACACGTCAGTTGGTCATAAATCATTGTCGCTCTCCGACAGGAGCACGGAAGGACGGAAGGGAAGGAGGGGAGTACACGCACCACCAAGCAGATTTCCAGCCTTGTCGCCTAGAGGTCCGAGGGCCTTCTGCGCGGCGTGGAGGAAGCGCAGGGCGGTCGCCTGCGCGGTGGCGAGCGCGTCGGCGGCCTTTTTCTGGGTGTTCTCGGACGTGGACGAAGCGAGGCGCTTGGTCACGTTGTGTGGTGGCAGGCGCAGGCGCAGTGCCTGGCGGGTGAGGGGGTGCAGCATTTTAGGGGTGAGTAGGGAGGAAGGTGGTGAGACGACGGGTTCCAACAGCGAGGACGGGATATTCTGCGTCACGGTCACGCGTCCTGGGAAATTTGTTGCGCCCGGGTCTTTCCGCTTATCTTATCTTATCTAAATGTATCACAGCGCGCCGACCATGGTATTCAAAAGAGTATCTACAGCTTCGCCTTTTTCTGCTGCACCTCTACATGCACGAAATGTCTTTTCTGCGCCTTGAACATCTCCCTCTTCGGCGCTACCATCCAAATCCCCATCAATCGCCACCTCGAACCGAATAAAAAAACACTCACTCCAGTCAACCGGATCGTCCAGCGTCCCCAGCGCGACGATGCCTATATCGTCGTACCGCGTCCCAGCTGGATCAGAGCGCAGGAACATATTCGACCCGCATTCGGTGCAGAAGATTCGGTTCAGCGGTACGCCCGACTCGGTATTGCGGTCGGGGAAGGATTTTAGCTTCTCTTCGCCTTGGACGACACGTATTTGCTATGGGATTTGTGGAACGCGTTAGCTTTGTATGCTGCGGTGTACGTGTTTGATGTGCTTCGAAGGGCGGCGGGTGCGTATATTGGTTTCGTATTATCCATCCATCCTGCGCGATGGCGTTTCTTATCGCGCCACGACGACGGCGGCGCGTTCGGAACCGCCACGCTTCCCATCTGCTCGCCACCACTGGCATCCGCCCCTGCATCCGCCCTACCCGCCAGGCCTATCACAGACCAACCTATCCTCTTCTCTCGTCCATTCTATGCCGCCTCATCTCGCTCACCAAGGTAAAAAAGCACTCACATCCTTTTCAAAGAACCCATTGGTCATGAACGCCGCCCCGGTCGCCTTCTTGCAGTTCCCGCAATGGCACACGCGCATCGTGATCGGCTCGCCGAGGACTTCATAGCGCACGCCGCCGCACAGGCAGGAGCCTGTGCGTAGCTTTGGTTTGAGTGCGGGTGCGGTGCTGGATTCTGAGTCTGCTGGCATTGCGTGCAGTGACCGTTTTCAAGTTGTGTGTGGGAGTTCGGTCGTGCGTTCTAAATCGCCTCTGCTCGTTCGTCTGCCCGTGGGTCGAAGGTTAGTACCGGTATAGACGATGAGTAAGGCGAAGCGGGCAGAAACGGTGGCGGTCTACCAGGAAGTTCGAAACCCCCTCGCTATATAAACAGTACGTTACTTATGTACCTAACCTGACGCAGAAAGGACCGGCAGCCGCCCATCAGCGGTTACCGGTTCCGCCGCCACTATCTCCGAATAGTGTGTTGGAGGAGTGGATCGGGGGTGGTGAGGCGAGCGATTCGGATGTCCTTCAGTACGTTGGACGCCAATTTTGGTGGGCGATTGGGATGAGCGATTTGAATGAACGCCGATAAGGGGAGTAATAGGGTATGTACGACCTCGTATCTCACGCGATATGTATGAAGTTAACCTCCAACCCCTCCCACCGTACGGCGTACATAAGACGAATATCAAAGCGTAAATCAAAATCAAACCTGTCATCGTCACCTGCCTTTCCGGAGTCCAGACCTTACGACACCTAGTAACCCTGCTGAAGTCGAATATCCTTAATACCACATCGCTTACGCCTCTCAATGTCCATTTATGATTCAAGTCCGGAAACTTGAATCACGTACCTCGGGCATGCCTCGGGGTGTGATAAAGCGCGGTATGACAGTCCATGTTTCGGCGATTTTCAGTCTTTTCAGGGATTTTAATCGAGCGTCAATCAGAGTATTCTATCTATGTAGGTCATGGGGTGGACGGACGCGCGTGATGTATCCTTGTGATCACTGATCATTCTGAGAGGCCTTGAGAGGCTCACTTGGTGCGCATTTAATTTGGAATGAGATCTAAGAGCTAATTCTACATATATGATATTGTACAGGATCAACGATAACGATTCAGAAGTCCATATACTCAACACTCGTACAACTTGAACAAACGGACGAAAAATAGGTAAACAATCTCGAACTAACCACCGTCTGAACCGATAGGAATTAAGCAGGCGGAAGCTGGGAAGCGAAACAAGTGCAACTCTTCTACAAGTCAATAATTCAGTCGTGTGCCAACTTTCTGCTGCACATAATCATACCTCGCCGTTTAATCCTTCCCTCACCACAATCTTCTCCTGCGTCACAAACACATCCGTGCGCGAGCTCGTCCCCACCGAGTCCGTCCGGCTCGCGCCATTCTCCATCACCGTCGACACCTCATCCCCATCCAAGTCCACCGCGTGCGTGCTGCGCGAGTTCTGCGGGAGCGCGAACCTTAGCTCGTTGTCCCGCCAAGTCGTGGACTCGGAGGTGATGCCGAACTTGATGCGGCTGTTCATGACGGAGAGCATGGTGGTGGAGTAGAATTTGGCGTGTACGGCGAGTGGGACGACGTAGTAGATGAATTTGTTGAGGCTTGGGGGGAAGTAGAGGATGAGGGTGAGCAGAGAGACGCTCGCTAAGAGAGGTCGGTTTATTGTAATTTGGGTGCTGTGCATAGAACGTAGGTGATTCCTCACCCGTTAATATTCCAGTCTCCGTCGTCATTCGAATGAGCCTTGCTATAGCAGCCTCGGTTTGAGTGAATCTGCCGTATTCAGTGCGTCTGTATAGCTGTTTAAAAAACAATTAGTAGAATTAGAGGTGGTAGAAATTTGTCAACCTACATAATAGCACATGCAGATGGCGATCACCATATCGCAGGCTGCACTGGTCCCTCCCCATATCTATGCCGTGGATGTCAATAACTGCGTTGATCTTTTGAGAAAAATACTCGCCCCGATGACAGTGAACGTCTTCGATTTATCGAGACCCAGGAGATTGCTGAATGTGCTTGCTTGGATTGAATTACCAGCGGACGCTAAGGACCCTGCGAGCGCCGTGAGTGACATCTAGTGAGTCAAAAACGCGTTAAGCTTCGAATCTTTAACCTATAGATATACTTGAAGTGCGACCCACTAGCAAGATAAATCCGGGTATGACTCTCTTCTGTGAGATCACGGCTATACGATAGGCGTAGAACCACTGTGAAAGGAACCCCACTTCGGCGCATGTCAAAAAATATATTTGGACTATCAATAAATCTCTTACCGAGACCCCCGATAGTGCACACCGACAACCAAGCCGATCCTATTTTATCAACAGCGTCGTTGTTCCCAAACCCACGCACTAGTTGGTTCCAAACGCTATTGGTCAACAGAAAGGTTTGCGCCATGTCGAGGAGGTAGATGACGGTGACCAAGAGTTTAAGCATGCGCCGGTCATTGGGGAACGCCAAGAAGTATATATCTTTGAGAGGTGAATTCTTTGTTAGTGGACGAAAAAGGGTCCGCCGACGGAAGTCACTTACAAACTTGAATCGTAATAACCCCGAACAATCCCCAGTTCAAAATGATGGAAATGAACTATAAATCAATTAGCGATGAGAATCCGAGAAGCTGTGAAGAGGCCATACTGGAGGGCCAGTGCTAGAAGATGGCTTATATTTGAGGATCAATACACGATCTCACAAGCGGTGTGGACTCACAACGTCGAGATTCTGGTGTCCGGGGTGATATCCAGTGGCATCTTGCGTTAGCTTGCTGTGGCAGAGATCGTTGTCAGAAGCGCCGTCTTTATATCTTCTAAACTGATCACCATTCCGAGTCCAGTGCTCAGTCGCATCGATATTTCCCTGCGATCATTGATCAATTGAATTTATATGTTCATCACCAACGCCAACTTGTTACTTTGAACGCGGTCCAAGAGCATGTTTTGAAATGTTTCCCATCATCAGTGCCGTTCAACGTTCGGCGTCCAGCTCATGAGTAGACTATAGAGAAGAAAAAATGGGAACATTCTAAAATCAGCTTTGCTGAATGAAGCTGTTTGTTCATGGGCGTCATCCCTACCAGACAAGAAATGAACTTCGCTGTCCGTCACGTCTTCATATATCATCGTAAATATAAACCTTGCACGACTAAGCGCCCAGGTCTGACGTACTCGGGATTACTCTGGCATAATTTAATTAAGTTCGAAATCATGCTCCTTCCATGATGAAGGTGCAAGATGCAAGATGTAGCGTGCTGTTTTTGAACTGATATCAGAGGCTTGCTTGATATTAGGGTGTTTCACACCTCCCAACTAATGCCCGACTTTGGGCCAAACTTTTGTCCCGATTTCGAGATAAGTTGGGACCAAAGTCGAGTGCTTTACTGTGAAACACCAAGAGTGGATGTAGCCTTCACTCGACTTTTAAGTTGGAAATTAATCCTGTTGCTATAAAATGAGCTTCTCAGAATTTTGATTTTCCTTTTCCTCCCCCATGTATTGCTGCTCGCAACCTGCACATTTTATTTACCAGGTGAGGTTTTACTGTTACTTCATATTTTTTATTCATCATCCATGCCGACAAACATCTGATCATCGAGGATTCGTCGTTCTAACAGGTGAGACTTGCTTCAAGTTGCTTGAAAAATGGCCACAGGCAGGATATTTCCTGTAGCAGTAACTAGTGTAGATTTGCATTGTAGTAGTTATATGATAATATTATTTTTAGTCTTTTTACTTCTGTTGGACAATTCTAGGGATTCGTGCATAAACTTTATGTCCCTCCGTTTGCCAGATCAAATGAATTTAATTATCTATAATTGAACTAACACAGTCCTCCCACATAACCACTTTTATTCCATGGGCCATGGCAAAATTTTAAATCGAGCAACCAACTTGGTGCGCGGGGAATCGCACCCTAAAACCATGCACAAAACGCAAATTGGCAATTATAAAGACTTGTACTAACGGCAGATAGTAGTAATGGCCCCGGCCCGCCCAAATTAGGGAGATGGCTGGTGCTGCGGTGCAAAAGTTGGGGAGGAGATAAGTTGGGACTTAGTTGGATGTAAATCGTGCTCGAGAGCACGATTTACGAAGTTGGACAACTTTTGCGTTCCCACGGGCAAAAGTTGGACTCGAAGTTGGGAAAATTAGTCGAGCAAAAGTCGGGCATTAGTTGGGAGGTGTGAAACACCCTATTGGTGCTATTTATAGACAAAATTGAATGCGCGCTGCATAATAGGATTGTAACTTGGGGCTTCATCACATCTGTCGTAGCGAAAGAGCGATGAATTAATTCTCATTGTTATCAGAGGCTCGCGCACACCAAAGGATACCCATGAGATGTGAAAATAAAACAAAATTTCTACGATTTACAGGAGTTGAACGAGAAGAAATGAACGCATCAATCTCAATAACAGGATTCAAGACCACGTCTTTACTCCAGGAATCTACCCCGTGGATCCAGCACAAGGTGTTCAACCTGTAGATTCGAAAGCTGGTAAGCAGCGATATGCTATTTCATATCGGATTTCCTACTGTCAGTACATCCATAGGGGCATTTTTCTCCATTGTAACGAAGACACGAGTAGGTAAATCCCTGACAGATAGGGTCGAAGTGTTGTTTGCAATGTTATCGAATTCTACCATATGTGCACCTCTAGAACCTGAAGGTACTGCAAAACATAGCTCGTTGCCTTGCCACGTTGGGCAGTCCGAAGGAATACTGAACTTCATTCTGCTGTTCAAACCTGAGAGCATTGTTGTGGAGTAGAATTTGGCGTGGACGGCAAGTGGAATTATGAAGTATATGAACTTGTTGAGAGTCGGCGGGAAATATAAACTGAGAGTCAACATGGAGACAGTCGCTGAATAGCGAGGCGAGTGTTAAGCACGGTATATTGAAGTGATAAAGAGAAATTCGAGACTACCTGTTAGTATTCCAGTCTCCGTCGTCATGCGAATCAGTCGCAATATGACAGCGTCAGTTGTGGCGAATCTTCCGCGTTCAGTACGCGTGTACAGCTACATGACATGAGTTAGCCAGATTCACATGTCGCGGAAGAGGTTGCCTACATAGTAGCACATATAGGCAGCAATCAACAAATCACACCCTGCGCTAGCTCCTCCCCATATCTGCCCGTGTTTAAAAAAATGGGCGGATATAGAGATAGATATCCACAACTTACCCCCATAACAATGAACGTATGCAATTTGTCTGTACCCAGGAGGTCACTGAACTTTCCTTCCTGGAATGAATTGCCAGCGGATGCCAAAGATCCTCCTAGAGCAGTGATGGACATCTATAGAATAAAGGTTTTACTAACTTAAGGGGACGAGTGCTGCGATACAACTTACAAATAATATAACCCCAGGGATGATTTTCTTCCTTGAGAGAATTATGATGCGGTAAGCATAGAAACACTGGCAAAGGAATCCAACTTGTCCATTCATTAAAACCTCATTCAAAGATCAAAATGTAAGAGGAATGCGCACCAATTCCTCCAATAGTATAAATTGATAGCCATGAAGTTCCCATATTGTCTACAGCAAGTACGTCTCCAAAACCACCCACTAACTGGTTCCAGACACTTTCAGTAAACAGACAGGTCTGCACCAAGTCAAGGACATATACGACAGAGACTAAGCCCTTCAGCATGCGCCGGTCGTTTTGGAATGTGACGAAATATAGATCTTTTTATATTATAGCAGTGCATTAGGTGATAATATGTAAGCGTGGAAGAAAAACTGCTTACAAACTTGGATCGTCAACACTCCAAATAATCCCCAGTTTAAAATCAGGGAGATAAACTATATCACATATTCAACATCACATCGTGTGTCTGAGAGAAGACTAAGAAGCCTTTGAAAGAGACATACAGGCGGTCCTGTTCTTCAGAACAGTTCAGCATATGATCTTGAAATTTCAGAAAACCACAACTCACAATGTGGCGATCGCTGTCTTATTGCTGTTTAGTGACATCGAGCACTGTGTTAAGTCGGCATTCAAGAGATCGTCTCCCTTTATATTCTGCAATGAGGCTATAAAAATATACCTTTCCCACCAAAATAATCAACTTCTGATCAATTGACCATGTAGCATCCCCCATTTTGAAGTGCTTCGGCGCCTAATTTAGACATTAATGAATTGATATATTTTCAGTCATCAGGCAAGCTAACTCCGCCAAAGATGAAACAAAAACCAGAATAATTTCACTGGAAAACAACTGGTCAATCTGATGCTCCGTGTATTTCTGATGAGTTGCGCCTTAGTATCCTGCTGCCAATAGTACACCTCGCATCTCGAGATGAGACGTAGCGCATAATGAGCTGAAATTTTTGGTCGTACCTCCTCGGAGGTATCAAAAAGCTGATGGAGAGTATAGATGAAAGTAAATATAAGCGGGCTTTCCACAATTATAAGCTCTTTTTTTAGGCTCTCCGTTATCACAATTTCATTTGAACGCTCACAAATTTTAAGGAGAGAGCAAATCTGCGAATCACGTGTCAGTATCGTTTTCAGACGGCGAATGTTTTCCTTGGTTTTGCCATCCAACCATGATGCAGCCCATTTGTCAAACAGTGCCGGCGAACTGTCCCCGTTCATGAAAAGGTATTTGTACAGCGCCGACATATCTCTTAAATGCACTTAATTATCACTCAACATCTCAAAGGGCGTTTGCGGGTCGACGCCGTCTCCATTTCTCTACGTTTGATAGTACAAATCGCGATGAACAGGCTCATATCCGCTCTTGTCGCACTGGTTTCGCTCGAGCTTGTATCACCTTATCAGTGGCCCTCACCTCAATACGATGCTCTGGAGAGCTTTTTGTGGGAAGGAGGTGACAGTCGCGTCAATGTTCTCGCTTCCAACCTCGTTGATGGGTGCAAGAATCGCGCTGGGGCTCCGCAGAGTAGTATCGCAGTAGAATGGCTTCGCTTTGTATAGATCCTCTTGATTCAATTCTGCTTCTGCTGCAGCTTATTTGATCTGTGTTCGCTAGGCCTATCATGATGCCGCTACGCACAACATAACGGATGGAACCGGGGGACTCGATGCATCGATATACTATGAGTTGGACAGGGCGGAGGTAAGCACAACTTGATTCACTTAGCAGATATCCGATGTACTTACATTGAATCTTACCAACAAGAACATTGGGGACGGACAAGTGCAGACTGCTCTTGATTTCCTTTTTAAAGCAACGAAATACGTCTCTCGTGAGTGTGAGCGCATACTATTTGCTATTAGGTATTGATGCAGACTATTTCTCCACTATTAAGGTGCTGACATCATAGCTCTCGGCGCTGTATGGGGCGTAGCAGCCTGCGGCGGTCCAGTGATCAAATTCAGAGGTGGATGGAAGGATGCTACAGGTCCGCGCGCACCAGGCGTCCCAGAACCCCAACAGGATCTGGCTACGCATGTGGAGAAGTTCCGGCTCCAGGGCTTCAATGTCACAGAAATGATACAGCTTGTCGCGTGCGGCCATACTTTTGGGGGAGTGAGGAGTGTCGACTTTCTAGATGTAGTGAAGCCCAACGCATCTGCGCTTGACGGGATCGGGCTGGCGCGGTTTGATACTACGTTGCAGTATGATCCTCATGTGTGAGTTCCCTGTTCAATGTTCATCCAGGGTTTTGGAGCGTAGTTTGATGCTTATTTTGATTGTAGAGTCACCGAATATTTGGATGGGACTACACAGAATCCTCTCGTCATCTCAAATATAACATCTGCTTCGGATCTCAGGATATTCTCCAGCGACGGGAATGTTACAACAAAGGGGAAAAATTCTATCGCGCATTCAGTATTCACTTCTTAATACTCTTTATAGCATGTCCACCGCGTCATCATTTGCAGATACCTGCGCCATCATGCTGGAACGCATGATAAACACCGTCCCCTCGGACACACAGCTCACCGACGAAATCGAGTTACTCCCAGTCAAAGTTAGGGATGCGCAGATTACAGTTGTTAACTCAGAGCTTCTGTTTACAATATCCCTCAGAGTGAGTCGTCCTTTTCTTTTTCTTCTCCTCGTAATCTCCAAATGACGCCCGTGGCGAATTGAAATTGACAGATCTCTCGCCCCGCTGACAAACCTGTCCCTTCAGGCCGCCAAGTCACTCTTAACTGGTGCGACGGACGAGGTACATCTGCGAACTGTACTGTGAACGTCGCCCACACAGCGTCCCATTTCGGGGCAAGAACCGTCGATCCTTCGCCGCTCGGAGGTGCTGCAAACATCGCCTTCTATTCTTATGACTTCGCGGTTCCCCTGTCCTCAAACCAGTCTTTGTATAAATACTGGTTCTCGCTGGATGATGACGATGGTTCTGGCGCGAAGACGCTTGATAACGGCGGTACTGGGTATATTCTCCCACAAGACGAGATCATTTTTGTTTCGGAACTCGGAGAGATACAGGCGGTCGGTGACAACTCTTTCCAGCGAACCTTCAGCTATGTAGACGGGGTAAGCTCACATTGTGCCCATTTGCTCGAACCCGTTAAAATCTGACACTTTTTTATTAGGTCCGGAGTGAGATTGACATAGCTAACGCCACCATGCTAGGCTACACATCCGAAGACTATCCTGTTGCGCTGAATTTCACCATCCCGCTGCAGCACAACGCAACAGCTACCCTCGTCGATGGGTATTCGTACTATTTTGGGAACATCACCATTGGAGGGAACTTGCTGTCGCTCGATTTCGAGGTCGTTGCGAACGATGGGACCACGTACAAGTTGGATTATATTGGTGGCAGTCTGGTTGGACGCGGGACGTTCTTCGTTCCACCTGTATCGCCTGTCTCGACGACTACGCTGAATTCTATACCTAAGGCTACTACTCTCACTTCTGGTTCGACGCGAACGACAACTCCGCCGCCAAGAGACTCAACTGCGCAGAATGTGCGCATCTCTGTTGGCAGCGCTGGAGTAGCTACAGCCCTCTTGTTGTTTTCGTTGCCCTGTCTGCTTTTATAGGAATGGAATTTCCCTCACCGGCTTCGATCTTCGTGTTCTTTGATATTGCTTTTTTTACTTCGGCGAGCGCATAATACTCATGCTCGATCTTCATAAAGACAGCGAGAGTGCAAAGAATATGTAGCGTGAATGCTCGAGCCTCAGAAGAGGCCCATATTTGCATGTTAGGCACCTTCGGTGATAGTCACGGAGTACTGCAACGCGGTTCGAATATATTCTCCGCGCGTGAATACGAATCTAGAACTACATCTTTCTCAGCGTATATTATCATTGGAGAGACGCATTTCACCAGAGGTCCACAGACAATCACCTTGATAGCATTTTACGTGGCCGTTCCTCAACCAGTAATCTCGGACGACCATCGCAAATGCAGAATCGAGCCACCTGCGGACCTCCTCCACTAACACATCAATGGGCGATATGGGATCAGGATGAGAAAGCGATATGGAAACTACAAAAAATGTTACGAAGCGTTATTAGTCTAGGTCCTTCTGTGAAGAGGGAGTAGAAACAACCTGTGAGTCTAGCATTTGATCCGGAGCAAGCCTTTAGTAGGCTGCCACGCCACGCATCAAAAGCGATTACATTTCGGCTGCGACACCCTCTTCGAGAAAGGAAAGTAGACCGGAAGGCGGCATCGTTGTCGGAACAAGAGTACTTACCTACACAGAGAACGAAAACGTGAGTCTCTTGACGTGAGTAACAGATAGCGGACAATAGATCAGAGAGGAAACTGAAAGGGCAATGCTATTAGCATTGAAATCGGGGAGGAAGTTCAAGTCAGAGGAGGATGATAGAAGTGAAGGCGATTTGCTCATCCCGCACGACCATCAAGTATTACGACGGACATGGGAAAAGCAAAAACGTGCAGCACTATCGGCCCTCCTGATGAGAGTTCGACACCAGCGATCTGAAACAGGAATAACTCGGAGAATTCAGCGAAATACGTGGAGAGTGTGTTAGACGAAGGAATGAGATGTATTAAGCAGATGTAAGGGACAGGAAGAGGCTGTGGGGCGGGGACAGAAGATGTCCGTGGTTGTGAGGAGATCCAAGAGTCCATTCCTGCATTACTCGCGCACAGTTCCACACAGGAATGGTTCCGTACGATGAGAAATGGGTATGTGCCGGCAAAAGAACCTCCTCTTGTACGGATCGTTTCGTGTGCCCGGCATGGAAGGCGGGATGGAAGAGAGAAGGGCAAAAAAGATACGCTCACGAGAATGGATGCGTCTCTCAACGCCCGATGTGGCTTGATCTTGAGCTAAGAGCAAGAATCAGACAAACCACACAGGAGCGAGGTAAAAGACAAGCAGGTAACATACCTCTGCAGTGTGTCTGGGCGGGACGGGCGATGGTGCCGAGTGTCCACACGAATTGAAATCGACTCGGGCGGGATCGGTCGACACAAAGCAGCACTAGTTAGACATCGGGCGTGGTGAGTTACCGGCGCTTATGCGACAAGGGAAGCCTGGCGAGTGGAGAAGTGCGTCGAAGGAAGCGCGCGGAGGTCGAGGAAATTGTCGAAATCTATGTGGCTCGTGCGTGGGAATATAAATCGGAGTCCAACGAGTTCCCGGCGCTCTCCTCAGCGACGCTCTCTGCTCTGCACGCCCACCGCAACCGCGGATACGCTTCCCTCCTCTCTCCACGAAGCTCAGCCAATTCTATCAGAGACACTTCGCAGCACGTACTTCGGCGTGTACGCTATGGAACTCTGGAACTTATGCGCAGCAGTTCTCGTTCTTGAACGTCTCTGCGAACATGACAACAGTGGATGGGTTGATGAGGTCTACGAAAGGTTTAAGAGGGCGAAGGTGAGTGATACCGTCAGGATCTATTCTGTCATTTCTCTGATTTGACTCTCATTTCTTCTTGGATTTCGCTGCCTTCGACGGCCCCTTTTAGCACCTCTTGCATCATCTCTACCTAACAAGGCCCAGTGTGGTGTTTGATCTACTCTGCGTCTTGCTATGTTTTTTTGTGGCGCTTATTGCACCTAGTCTGCCTGAAGACGAATACTGGGGGTGCCCGCATTCAATGGTTCGTCACTCCGCCTTCGATGCGCTCAGCTCTCCTTGCCATGGAAAATGTGCCTTAGCGCTTCCCAAATTCAATTATGCCCTCAATTCTGCTGGAAATTTTCGCTGTTTGCCAGAAGCTGGAACATGATGGCTGCCCGTTCGGTGTTCGGTCACGGTTCAACGAGTGTTCGCTCTCTTCCGAGTCTTCATTCTTCGTTCCCTCAATCGGCTCCTCAAAAGCAACGTACGACTCCTGTATATCCTCTGAGCCTGACCAATGCGCTTTAACGTTCTTCGCTACCGCTAGGCTACAGACAACTTCTCATGTCAAGCCCTGTCACAGACACTATAGTTGACACGGACAGCATTCATATTCGACTCCCTTAGCGGCGTTCCCAAATTTGCCGTCTCTTCGCTATTCCTTGAGACGTTCTTCTACGTGTGGATGGCGACAAACGTCAATACATTCCTCCTGACGATACTTCTTTGACATGTATCTAACATCATTCGCTTGATATACAGTCATCGAATGAACGGCACTTTCACCGTCGTACGTGTTGGTCAGCGGTGCAAGCTGAGAGTAATGGACTATCATTCGATATGTGTTAGGCCGTTCTGGTGGAGAAGAGTTGAGTGCTTTCTCCTTGGATCTCGGATTCATGTTCTTAGGCCCACCACATCGTATGCAATTGTAATTGTACTGTTTGAAGTGGAGGCGAGGGACCGGCGCAAACCGAAATCAGCTACTTCATAGATGTGCTGGGCTAGAATTATGCAAGTATATACCGCGTCGAAGTGATATATATCCTCTGTACTGGGCCTTACTCTTATTATCGGAAATTAGCCGAGTTAATCAAATATTGAGCAGACATGAAAATATAGCATAAGGTACAACTTGGAGGCTGTAATGACCAAAATAGAATGCCCAGACGGGAAGACAACGATAGAGCACAAAATAAAAAGATCACATATCAATGAAGCATACTGTACCGCAGGGCAGAGCACCGCAGGACACGGCGAGTTCCATCTTGTCGACGTCGTAGGCATTGAGATCCCATTCAAAGTACCAATCCTTCTCTGGTTCCTCATCTTCCGACGGCTCCGACGAGGCGTAGCCTTCGTCCTCCTCATCTTCATCGTCGCTCATCAGAGCATCAGAGCAGTTATCCTCCTCACCGTCCTGAGGCTCGAGACCGGGGAAGAACGGCGTCATAGCATCGTAGCCCCGCACCATTTCACGAAGGGCTTCGAAAACGACCTCCGGCGAAGGCTCCGTGGCCTGGTTTTGGCAGTCGCTCGGTGCGGTATTAGCTCTGAGAGCGTTGAGAACAGTAACGTAGTATGGCGTGGAATCAAATCTTCCCAAGCAATAGTTAGACTCGGAATCCTATATAGTATGTGCTGTCTTAATAATACAGATTATGGAGGTGAAAAAACAAACTGCGCTCACCATTGATTGATCACGGACCAGATCAGTTGTGTTATATTCTGTTGTGAGTTCGGCAGAATCGATGGGCATCAAGTTCGCCGCATAGTCAAGAGACCCGGAATGAAGACGATGTTCAGAGGGATTCTCCATGGGATGGAAGGCTTGCATGGTTAATGCGGTTGAGGCGGTAGAAGGAGTAGGAATGGGGTGTGCACATCCGGACACTTATAATCAGATCAAAGTCATAGCCGAATCGATTGCCTCCTTCAACGCCTCTTTCGGCCGGCGACTTAGGCTTGGAGCAGCCCAATGCGCTGAATTGTCGTGCTGTCCACAAGTACAATTTGAATTTGGCGTTTTCTTTGCAGCGCGTGACCTGAGAGGACAATGGGTGAAGTTGGGGGTGCATTGTGTCTAATCTTGTTCTAGAATCCACGCACTGCTCGCTGTCGCCATCGACTTGGCGTCATCGTCGCTCGATAATGGAGTTGAACATTCAATGAAGATGGGCACGTCCCCATTTTCTTTTATACAGATCGCAAAGTGGCAAGATCAGAAAGGTCGTCTCGTCCTTATAATTACGTCCATACCATTTTCAACTCCTGGTGACGGTTCTGCCTCGCTTTTGCTTTTGCCGTACATAAAGTACATGCATACAGTTATGTATATGCAGTCGCATAGACTTTGGGTGCTGACTGAACAAGTTTTCTATCATACGCTGAACATGGCGCAATACGGAAGTCGTGGAGGAGCTTACCGTATGCGCTCTAGAGTTAGTGATGAAGAATTTGCGACGGTGATCAAAAGGGGGAAAGAGCAGGGGGAATTTTGCATTTGTACCCGGACAATCGGATAAGGTGATAATCTTGTCGTTTCCTTTTTTCGGTCAACCAGCGACAACTGCTTCAGGGAGGAGCTGGACCCTGACATCGCAGTGGTGGGGTCCCAGCCAGCTCAGATTGGATGCATCACCGTCGCCAATAGACCGTGGTCTCAATCTTGAGGCCAGTTAAAATCGCCCCGTCCCACTCAATAGAGGCGAGGGAGCCTAAAAGTCCCGTTTCCCCCAACCTCAAATTTGTATTATAAAATTCCGTTTTTGAAGGTGGATGTTCATCAGCACTCTTTCCTGTACATACAATCAGGTGGTCTTATTTTCTGACGAGACGATTACAAAGGACAAAGTTATATATCAAAAAAATGATAGTACATTTGTGGGAAGTACTCAGAGTATTACCCCATCACCCCCGCCGCCCTCAAAGGAAGATCGATACGGACTAGGATTGCGTTATTTGACGAAGGTGCATAACCAAAGCTGAGCTGGCTCAAACGTGGAGGTCCACATCCGATGTCCAGAGTTGGTTCTCGACAGACACCGTGAGTCAAAGATTCAACTGGGCCATATCAAGCTGCGTTTGAGGGTGAGAGGGTAGTAGATATGAGGGAGAGACGACGAGTCGATTCTCAGATAAAAGAGGACGACATGTAGTCAAAAAGAATATACTCCCAAGTACCGCTATTCGATAAATTGTGATAGGGCCCGCGAATAGGTTGGATCAGCGACGACGTTGGACGATGGTAATGACGCGCCTAGTCCTCTTGAGAACGAGCGACTTGAAAGTGGAAGGGGAGGAGCGGAAGGAGAAAAAAGGGAGATGATATCGCAAGGTATAGCCGAGCGGATATTAAAACGATTGGGAGGGTATCCCTTCCATAAGAATGGCTTCAGCGAACACGTACACTTGAGAAGAAAAGGAACACATTACACTCCCAGCCACTATTCACAAACTAACTTTTCTCCTTAACGTCGGTGATACAGATGAAGGGAATAGCGCCGAGCCTGCTCAGTGACACGCCTGCGCTGATTATGTTTCATTCACGATGCGACGAGTCGTCCTCTTCGAAGTGTTGGAATCGTGGCTGAAGCCCAAGCAGTAGCGGATCAACTGCGCGAAAGAGCGGACGGGTAGATTTATCAGACTTCGACTTCGCTGAATGACTTACCTACTATTCAAAGTGGAGTGATAGTGCATGTCAGTCCAACGAGTTGTCTGTATTGAATGAAGCCCATTCTCTGGTGATGAGCTGGTCGACCGAGTTACTGCGCCGAGGCACTTGGCTGCCAAAGTTGGCTGAGTAGTCTTTGCAGAGCTATACGGAGAGGTTATAGGGAAGCCAGGGGGAAGGTCAACGATGCATGAGTAGAGGAAGGAGGAGAGGAGCGCGGGTGGATGCGGGAGCGGCCGCTTCGCCGAGGCTAATTTCAATCTCCGTTCGGCTGTGGAACAGCGCCAACGCGTTGCGTCTTCCCTCATGCCCTCCTGCCTTTCCGCCACGATCTCAGGGATTTTTTAAAGTTCAACGGGCGCGATCTTTCGATTTCGTTTCTTGACCCATCTCCAACACTGCAATGAGTAGAGTTTCACAGTGGCTTGGTGCCTTTGAAGGCTTCACTTATACTCTTTTACGGCCTCTTTTTCTCTGCAATACTACGTCGAATCAGAGAGTCATTGTACGCTTCCCTTGCTTTGTTAATTCTGCGCTGCGCTGATCTACTCCTTTGATAGAACAGCCGGATTGACACGCATTCCATGACTGATGGGGAACTTGCTGAGCTGGCGATCTCAGCTCCCAAGGATGCGGGCTCTTTCCATATTTCAAGAAGCACAGTGAATCCCGACGGCGAGATGGTCATCACGAGAGTTCCAAATGCCGGCTCTGTAGCGCGGATTACTGCAAATGCTGTGGCGAAGTGTTGTTCATCAGATGGTATCATCGAGCTTCTTGCGACGAATCTAGTACATGACAATACTGGCATCCCCGTCGCTCTATGTGACCGCCTAATCAAGGGCTCCATCGACTACTATCTCGTTCAAGAATATATACCCGGCCGCACCGTCTGGAGTGTATGGTCAGATCTCGGATGGTGGAAACGCTTTCGTATTGCTCTCACTCTCCGCTACTACATCTACCAACTCCGATCGATGACCATTCCCCAAGGAAGTCCGTTGTTTCCTGGACCTCCCGCTATCAAAGGTGAACCACAACTTTGTGAAGGCCGGCTTTTCACAAGCGATGGCTCTGGACCATTTCACACCTATCGTGAACTTTCGAGATGGTACCAAAACAGATTATTGGTGGTACAAATGCTTCGTAACGAAGGATTTGGTGTTGAAACGTTTGACGACAGTGAACCACTTGTTTTCACGCATTTCGATCTCCACCCTCAGAACTTAATTTTGGGCGATGATGGGCAGCTTTGGATCATCGACTGGGCGAATGCAGGTTGGTACCCACCCTGGTTTGAAGGTGCTAGCATGGATCTCTTCACCCGCAACAGGAAGCTCGATAATTTACCAGGCTGGGTCAGGCTGATCCCTTTCATTGCGGGGAACTATAAACGTCCAGGACAGTTACCGTTCATTCTGACAATTAGCTATGCGCTCGAGGTTTTGAAATCCAATATTATTAATTTGGTATTGTTCTCCTACCCTGCTTCTTTGTTTGTTGTTGTTCTGATGTATTTCATCTAGATCGACAGGCCCGAGCAAGAATGAATCATTATTGAAAAGTTTCAGCACATCATCTACAAGGACACAGGAACTTAGACGGCAGAGCGATGGAAGAGACACTAACAGGAAGATTTCTTGAGCAAGGTGGTTCCGCGTTTCGCTCCGTTAGATAGACGCTTCCTCTCTTCACGCGCAATCCCTTTCCTCTCAACTGGACAAAGCGTATGTCTGACGATTAGCCTTTCCAAGTCCGCATCAGCATTTATTGAATATCCCCTTCCCGCTCCTGGTCGCTTGTCTATCAAATGCCGAATGGTGTTGAAGTGAGTGAGTCAGTCTGTATTATCCTATCATGATGCATCTGTGTACTCCTACTCTTCTTCCTGTTGCAATAGCCTATCGAGTATCTTCCACGTTCCAGCTATGACCGATTTCTCGTGTTTGCGGCTTCCATTATCATTCCGTCGTGCTTCAATTTCATCCTCCCTTCAAGTCAAGCAGCCAGAACCACCACTAATGTCCGTCATCAACGCGTCAACGCGCCCTCGCACCATCCACCGCATTGTACTCGCATTCTCTGGACGATACCCAAAGTCCTTTCCCCCTCCGGCTTCTCTCTACTCACTCTGGACTAAAGGGGCTGGTGCTGTGCTGGTGCCGCCGCTGCCCTCTTCGCCTTCCGAATCCTCCCAAATGCTAAGGAGGTCCTGCGCATTCCTTCAACTTCAGTCATCTGCACATCCTTTCTCTCGCACCATCGCTATATACCCCTGTCAATTCGTCAGTCTGTCTCTGTGGTTTCAGTCGTCATCAAGAATTCTCGGAGGACGATGGCAGATGGCGTTGCCCGCCCATCCAATGAAACCATTACCTCTTTCCTTCCGAGGTCGGCCGAATCAAAACGGAGCGTAGTTCGCCCCCCGAACTCTCGTCCGTCGCTAGCGCGTAATGCCAGTTCTTCCTCTTCTTCGGCAAAAACTGGCGTAAATGGTGATTTGCGCGGGAAAAGACTTTTTGAACACTATTTGTGCAATAAGGACACCATCGCTCTCTGATGCTACTTAACACTTGCCAGTACCACTGTTCCCATCATTTTTTTTCCTTTCCTTAAACATTCCTTTTTCCACCTTCATTGCCCTATCTCCTACTACGTGCAATGAAGGTTTGTTTATATTCTTTTCTTATTTCTACATGTACTTACGATCTCCTACTACGTGCAACGAAGATAACCTTGTCCTGTCACGTTGTGCGATTTCAAAACGGTATAGCACCGAGTTTGTCATCAATTCAGGGCTATAGGCAAGGGTCAAAACCATTCAAAACCCGCCGGAACCACGCGTGCAAGGAGCACCGGTATTTACCTACAGTAACGCACCGGAGAACATAGACCCATATTATGTCAGTAAAACGGCTGTATACGCACTATATGTAGTACGAACGTATGCGAACTGCACCTACATCCACAATGAGGGAGGAGGTTTATATATTGATTAAGAATATATATTGAATAATCAAACATCTGTATATGGAGGGCAGCAGCGCCGTCCGCCTATGTACGTAGACAACAGGGAAAACGGGCAGAGTGTATGAGGCTTATCTACTCGCATTAGCGCGCATACAGAGATACATCTCCAACCCATGCAATTTCGCGCGCTCTGGAGACGCGGCTCTGAATTTGGCATTGGGGCAAATCCAGAGATGCGTCTCCAGCGCACGTATTTTCAGGCGCTGTGGAGACGGTGCTCTGAATTTCGCATTAGGGCAAATCCAGAGACGGGTCTCCAGTGCACGGATTTTCAGGCGCTCTGGAGATGCCGCTCTGAATTTTGCATTAGGGCAAATCCAGAGACGGGTCTCCAGTGCACGGATTTTCACGCGGTCTGGAGACGGTGCTCTGAATTTCGCATTAGGGCAAATCCAGAGACGCGTCTCCAGCGCACGGATTTTCACGCGGTCTGGAGATGCCGCTCTGAATTTCGCATTTGGGCAAATCCAGAGACGCGTCTCCAGTGCATGTATTTTCACGCGCTCTGGAGACGCCGCTCTGAATTTCGCATTTGGGCAAATCCAGAGACGGGTCTCCAGTGCACGGATTTTCACGCGGTCTGGAGATGCCGCTCTGAATTTCGCATTAGGGCAAATCCAGAGACGCGTCTCCAGCGCACGTATTTTCAGGCGCTGTGGAGACGGTGCTCTGAATTTCGCATTAGGGCAAATCCAGAGACGGGTCTCCAGTGCATGGATTTTCAGGCGCTCTGGAGATGCCGCTCTGAATTTTGCATTAGGGCAAATCCAGAGACGGGTCTCCAGTGCACGGATTTTCACGCGGTCTGGAGACGGTGCTCTGAATTTCGCATTTGGGCAAATCCAGAGACGGGTCTCCAGTGCACGGATTTTCACGCGGTCTGGAGATGCCGCTCTGAATTTCGCATTAGGGCAAATCCAGAGACGCGTCTCCAGCGCACGTATTTTCAGGCGCTGTGGAGACGGTGCTCTGAATTTCGCATTAGGGCAAATCCAGAGACGGGTCTCCAGTGCATGGATTTTCAGGCGCTCTGGAGATGCCGCTCTGAATTTTGCATTAGGGCAAATCCAGAGACGGGTCTCCAGTGCACGGATTTTCACGCGGTCTGGAGACGGTGCTCTGAATTTCGCATTAGTGCAAATCCAGAGACGCGTCTCCAGCGCACGGATTTTCACGCGGTCTGGAGACGGTGCTCTGAATTTCGCATTAGGGCAAATCCAGAGACGGGTCTCCAGTGCACGTATTTTCACGCGGTCTGGAGACGGTGCTCTGAATTTCGCATTTGGGCAAATCCAGAGACGCGTCTCCAGCGCATGTATTTTCACGCGGTCTGGAGACGGTGCTCTGAATTTCGCATTTGGGCAAATCCAGAGACGGGTCTCCAGTGCACGGATTTTTACGCGGTCTGGAGATGCCGCTCTGAATTTCGCATTTGGGCAAATCCAGAGACGCGTCTCCAGTGCATGTATTTTCACGCGCTCTGGAGACGCCGCTCTGAATTTCGCATTTGGGAAAATCCAGAGACGGGTCTCCAGTGCACGGATTTTCACGCGGTCTGGAGACGCCGCTCTGAATTTCGCATCTATGCACATTCAGAGACATGTCTCCAGAGCAGGTATTTTCACGCGCTCTTCAGGCAATGCTCTAAATTTGGCACCTTGGTCTGAATCTCACACCAGCGCCTACTATTCAGTGACACGTCTCCAGCACACGCCATTTGACGCGCTCTGGAGACAGTGCTCTAAATTTTCGCATTAGCACACCTCTAGAGACATGAGTAACAATGGATAAAATTCACCCTCATATTTCAGCCCATTATTTGGACTTCAGATCTTACCTTAGTTTCGCATCTCTCATCGCCGCCGTCTTGTCTAATTTCTCACGCCTCCGCCCTCGTCCTTGTATTTCGCCCCCGCTCACCGACCAGAACCCCGTCGCTAGTATAATAAAGATGATTCTAATCATGCTCTACAGGGGCAGTGGGATAGGTGTATGATATATACATGATTCCTGATATATTTGCTATGCATATACAATGTGTATGTAACCCGTGTGTGCGTGTGCGATGAGTGTGCGACCTTGTGCGACTTGTGTGCGACTTGTGTGCGACACGTGTACGGTGGCCGAGAACCGCAAGGTTCACTCGACATTCGGAATCGCATTTCACTCAGCCGAGTCACATGAGATTTCGCTTATGGTCCGTTCCCACAGACTCTCTATCGTCCATTCTCTCGTCTGTAACAGTATAGTCGACTGTAGAACAAAAAATTGCCTACTAGTACCTCTTAATATTACCTTGCTTGCAAGGTATCTTTCCGTGGTCATAATTGCGTGGGTATGGTACCGGCGTTTGCCGAAAATCTCCCAGCGACCGTTGGTGACGCCCTGGTCTCTTCTCGCATACTTACTCCTTTTCGCTCTCACTCTTTACTCTTCGAGCTTCAGCTTTAACGTCAACCTTCATGTCTCTATCTCTACCCTACTTCCCGTGTCTGCAACATTCAAAAATTTAACGTTGTTTCTAATGCCACTTTCCATAAAATCGCCTTAAATTTGTTATCATTGTGAACTAATCTTCGTAAGCATGTCTACTACGTTCCGTGTCCTTGAACAACATGCTCATACCACCCCTTCGTTATCTCGTTCAGATCTTCTAATTGATCATCTTCTTGTAGCAGTTGCGGGTCGTGTGCTGCTTTGAACAATTCGTCGTCGAAGTAACAATTGCATTGTGTTCCTTCCTGAGGACTATTGGCTCATATCCTGCTGTCTTCGGCGAGGACCTATACAAGCCTGCCGCGATTTCGCCGATATGAAATTGTTGTGCACCGGCATTGCTCCAACCCACCCAGTTTTCAAAGCAGATTTTGGCTACATCCTCAAAAATCTGCGCGATCTGTTCAACCAAGTCTGCACTCGATCTTCTGCAATGATCCCTTTGCTGACGACAGTAATGGGTCTTCCAAGAGATTACAATCGCCGCTTGGTTGATGTCGAACTCGCTTGATTGCCTCATCATTTATGATTTATGTCTCGTGTCGAAATATTTCCCCCTCAGTACATATCATATCTCCTGTTTGACATCTATGCTTTTCACCTATCTTTCCAATTTTCATTGTTGCTATGTACATAAGATTGTTTTTGTGTTTGTATATGCCAGATTCCAATCTCTGGTTACCTTGTACATACTATCTTTGTTTTGATTGTATGCGTACGAATTACTACGAAATGCCTCTTGCCTGTCCTCTGTACTTACTTCCTTTATTCATCTATGAAATAACAGTCTCTTCTATCCTCCAAGCAAGGTTTCTGTCGTCGAAGACGACGCTTCCCTAGTTAGGAAATTTGGGGTATTTACGGGTCTGTTAGTGCGACGGTTGTCAAATCGAGCATTAGACAATATTTGAAGACACTTTCACACGGTCGCGCTACAGTGCTCGCTTAGTTGTAGTCAATATAAATTAGCGCACGGAATCTGCAGGACATCAGAGGCGTGCAAGGCATCCTGATTCCTTATTTATTAATTTTCACCATTGAATGCTAAAATGGGGATTGGGTTACTCGAGTAGTAGGAAAGGAACGCAAACTAAGTTGCTTTTGATGAGTCTTCCTAGCCTCGTTGAGAAGCATAAATGCATTTGGGTGGCTACAGGTATTTTGGCAACATACTAGCTCGCAGGGACTATATGCCTATGGGGTGTTGTACGCATATATTATTGGATTTACAATTGACGCACTTCATCTTACCACTATCTCTGATTTAAACATGATTGTTCAAATCTAAAAGAATCCCTTCGAAATTCATCATGGCAGACATTGCTACCAACAGTCTAATAATCTGACTACACTAGGTGCATGGTCTTCAATTCAAGTCTTATTTTACGAATAGATAATCTTAGCGTCATGCTGAAATAAGTTAGAAATTAGAGGTCTATATCAATACAGGACCATACACAATGCGCGTAAGATGTGTATTGCAATTAATTAATTTCAAGCCCATCTTTAACCTAGCTATAATAAATGCCACCTTTGGAATGCATTGTAGCTCAGTGCATACAAGTGCTCTATTATACAGAACCAAGAATCTGCTCACTGAAAAACTTAATAAGCTTCGAATCTTTGTTCTGAAATTTCCAGGCCCATGGCTTTAGCGAACTAGATTAGACCATTACTCTATGTAGAGGCGTGCCTGCCACGAAGTAGCAAGTTAACTTGTATGCCCAGGATTTATTTCTTCTGTAGGATCTTCCTCTCTTCCTCGAGAATATGCACATTTGATTTCCTATGCCAGGCGCCAGCGAGCTGTATACACATGATTTAATTATTTCTGTATTATAGAACCTTCTCCGAAAATATGCGCATTCAATTCTCTACCGACAAAGGCTAGCGTGATCTTTTTGTGTCAGCTCCAAGTCGAGTAGCGGTATTTAGGCGTCAAATTCATTGCTTACTGCGTGTCATTCAAGATATTAAATACAGGGCACTAAGTTATCAAGTTTCCACATAAAATAGAGTGAGCGCACTGTAGCGCGACCGTGTGAAAGTGCCTTCAAATATTGTCTAATGCTCGATTTGACAACCGTCGCACTAACAGACCCGTAAATACCCCAAATTTCCTAATATTAAGAGGTACTAGTAGGCAATTTTTTGTTCTACAGTCGACTACACTGTTACAGACGAGAGAATGGACGATAGAGAGTCTGTGGGAACGGACCATAAGCGAAATCTCATGTGACTCGGCTGAGTGAACCGCAAATGCGAATGTCGAGTGAACCTTGCGGTTCTCGGCCACCGTACACGTGTGCGATGTGTGTGCGACATGTGTGCGACATGTGTGCGACATGTGTGCGATATTGTAGTAGTTTTCTCTTTTAATTCATCTCTATCATGCTAGGACACTCTACTTTGGATCTTATAACACTGTAGATACCTTTATAAACATTAAATTTAGTATTGAATAGCATCACTGTCACATTGAAAGCTGCTGTCAACTCATCTTGTTTCCGCCCCTTGCCGCGCTCGTCAATTCATTCCAGAGCAGCCCGTCAACCCTGCGCTTCCCCTTCTTCAGAACAGCTTCATTTTGTCAATGCAGGAGCGTGCCAGGACAGTAGACGCATACATTAGTCCTCTCAACATGCCGTCGACACCCCGCCAGCCCATGAAAGCCACCACCCCAGACTTTGTCGAATATACACCCATGCCCATAGATGTCCTCGAGCCTGCTAAGTCAGTCAAACCGTGTGCGCACGCTCTTCCAACCCCATTAGTCACTTAGATCGCACGAGAGACATTCAGAGGTGGTAAAGAAAGCTACTTTTCCCGCTAACTTTGCACTAACTTTCCCTGCCAAGTGCTGAGTTGGAGTCTCAAATTCCACTCTACATCGTCAACAAAGACTTCAACAACGAACAGCCATATTTAATTCATCAATTGCTCTGTATATAAGTAGCTACATCTATTGAGTATTATACTCTATAAAAAATATGGAGGAAAGACTAAGATTTAATGACGCTATTCATAATTCTGCGGCAGCCGTGGTGATCTTCGTCTTCCCCGCATAAAACATCCTTCAAAGATTAATTTCTACAGCAGGGATCTGCCTATGAACCTGCCCAAAAATTGTATTACTAGTTAATTTAAAGTATTCTTAATGATTCTACCGTTTAATTCTACTGAGAAACATATTTATTGAAATGGTACATACAATACGCTACAGACCGGTCGAATATGGACTGTAATTTAGAAACTGGCCTCCGCTCAATAGAAGTGTGTTGTAAAAAAAGTACTTCCTGGATACTTTACAGCACCGGAGCACAATAAACCAGAGCTGTACTACCTCTACATCTTATCATACGTATTACTTTCATTATCGAACTCGAAACCGTGTGGTCCGTGACGCCGTCGACGACGAGCACGGAAATGGAAGGTGGCGGCCCGGAGTGTCCAGCCAATCGCGAGCATTGCGGGAATCGCCGAGACGCGAGATCAACCACGTTCAACATTGTTGATCTCGCTCTTCAACCACCACCTCGCCTCTGTCTGCTCCCCTTCCAGCGCGCGCTCCTCCCCTCACCTGAGGGATGTAGCCGGCATCTCTGGTAATGACCGCTGTGCGCCCCTTTCCTCCAACGAGGGCCGTGGGCCAGCTGTGTTCTACTGGCAACACCCTAGCTGTCTGCTCGCGTCCGCGTGAGCCCCTCCCCTCGCACGAGGGATGTGGGCCAATCTTCTGACGACACACCCTCTTGCACCCGCTCCTTTTAGTGAGGGATGTGGGCCCTCCGCCTCACTGTCTCACTGCCCTCCCGCCCTGCTTCTCAACCCCCCACGACGGCATCGGGCACAAACGGAGATGCTGCCAGAAGCGAGACGACGGGTAGACGGGGAAGCGGCGGGGCAACCAGCGTGCAGCCGACTCGAGGAGCAGCCGGGCAGACGAGCGGGCAGCCAACGAGGAGTAGGACGATGAGCAGGCGATAACGAGACGGGCGAAAAGAGGAGATCATGAGTGCGAAGACAGTTCCACCATCTGTCACCGTCGTCCCCGCTAAAGTGCCGTCGATTGCAAGGATAGACAGGAGGCAGACGATGATGGAGCGACGAAGCAAGCGCGACAAGACGAGCGGACGTGGCGTCATTGAGATAGGCGAACGAGGCGAGCGAGCGGCTGCGCAGCGGACGTAGAAGACTGGACGGACACAGGAGAGGCGGATCGAGACAAAAAGACAGGTGAGATGGTGGAGAGGAAACCGGGTGATGAGGCAAGTGGACAGACACGCTGATTGGCAGGCAACAACAAACCGAACAGAGAAGCAGGCAACCACCAGGACTCGAGGAGCCAGCGAGGCGACGACGCGATGAGGCTGGGTGACAAGGCGAGTAGAGAGGGACGAGATATCCGACACGCAGACGGGCAAGCAACGACGCCGCGAGCCGATGCAGAGATGACATGTAACGGGCGCGTAGTGTAAACAAGCTTACGTACACGCGGGTCCTCATCGTATAAGAGGCCCGCGTCCGCTCTCTCTTTCCTTAGTTCTTATTTTATCACCCCCGTCTTAGTACTACCAATATACGTGTTGGCTGGTTCTATTGGGTGTGATTAAGGACTTGCTATCTAAAGAAACGGACAACGTTTCACTTTTTTGAACCACAACGCTATTGCTAGTTGTGATTACCAGAGAAAACGAACAATAAAAAGTTTATTAAAAATTTTCACATAAGATTGACCTAATGTCGTCTAGTGGGAAAGAACAAGTCCTACGTACATGTTCCAGTCCCTGCGTCAAGCACAGGACAAGAACAGACAGCGGACACGCCAACTGAGCAAGGTCTCGAGACCCGAGTTGGCCACGGAGTGTCAGACATGTCAAACGAGAGTCGACGCACCACACAGACACCCACTCCCCAGGCAAGAGCGGGGAGTGTCTACAGCACTCCCTCCGAGGAGGTGCCAAGCACACCAAGGAACGCCGAGCGCAACTCTGGTATGTCCGATCGGACCGGGTCGGTGATTACACCCGAGTGGCCGGAGTCTAGACGCGGTAGCCGCGTGGGCGCCAATGGCGAAATGCAGCGTAACGGGCTGGGCGAGCGGTATCCCGTCGTTCCGTTGGATACGCTGCTCGCGAACAGGATTATTCTGTTCTGGGAGGACTTCACGGAATTGGAAGTCCCTATTAATAGACGTTCAGAATTAGTTCGTGAGCTATATCGAGCACGGCATCAGCGCGCGACGCGCGTGGTCAGCTTGCTGGCCGCGCAGATGATGAGGAATACATTTCCTCAGTAATGAGACGCATCATCTTGGCCGTAAAAATATATATGGCAGTAACTAATAGAAATAGACAAACTGAGCCTCATCAGTATATTTCTACACCGGATAATTACATTCAAATCTTGCGAGGAGAGTGTGATCACGCTTCCGAGAATGGTGAAATTCATGCACCAAGTCCTCGGACACCAATCAATCGAGCTCTTGAGATGTCAGCAAGGGACAATGAAGATGACGGTGAAGCTCTCGAATACGTGGGAACTAAACAAGCGCCTGCATCGTACGTCGGATCGCAGGACACCGAGGCAATTTCAATCAATTCTGGATTAATTAACAGAATGAATTCTCAACTGCGAGATGTAATAAATAAGGATAATTATGTTCCAAATATACAGAACAACAATCCTTCAGTTAGATATGCCCGAGATGTACCATCTCCGATAATTAAACAGGAATACTCCCCCAGAATAAATGGGAGAGATGATGGAGAGTTCTCACGAGAACTGCTCCAGCAACTCGCTAAACGTTACCGGGTTCCGGGAACCACACGTATAGGGATTGCAAATGACTTACGAGACCGTATAGTCTTACAACAAATCCGTAATATGGATATACAAAAGACGGGAAAATCTGTCTACTCTGATCAAGGTATCAGATGGAATAATAATGGCGTAGTAGATATTATGCGCTTAATGTTTGAACAATTCCAACCGAATGAATCAGGAGTTGAGAAGTCAGGCAAAGTCAATGACCATGCAGGAGAGCGCGTGGCAGCCGCACCAAATCCTGGGGATCCAGGCGGTGATGATGACGGAAGTGATCATGGAGGAGATCATCCTGATCGAAGGAATGGGGATGAAGACCGTGGTCATGGTCGCCGAGGTGATCAAGGGCCTCAAAGGAATGATCCACGCCGAATAGACAATGACGGAGATCATGTTGTTCGTGGGCAAAGTGTGTGGAATGATCCACGACCAAGTCACTATAGGTCATCGCAAACACCAGCGATACGTGAAGTGCAAGATCGCTATAAAAGTGATATGCACACTCGATTGAGGAATATAATACGCGACCATTGCGGAAAGAAGCGTGTTTTTGGTGCTGACAAGGATCGACCCAAACCCCCAGATATTAATTCGGTAACAAAGTACGCAGGTGGAGAGCGTATGACAACACTCGAAACATGGGTTACAGATGTATCCATTTATTTTGCAATAGCAAATCTTAGTGGCCCTGATAAGGAAGATGCGCGTGTATACTATAGTCAACTACTTGTTGATGGAAAAGCTAGGATGTTCATTAGACATCACGTCTTTGGACTCAACAGACAGAAAGTCAATTGGACTTTTGAGGATATAGCTTGCGCACTATACGACAGATTTGTACTTGCATCTGTAACACAAGATGCTCGAACATTGTTCGAGAAAGCCAGATATGACCCAGATACTGGCATTCAGGGATTATATGATAAGATCATGGACATTGCAGAGACAATGCTCGACCATCCTGATCGTTACACCCTGGCTGACAGGTTTATTCGCGGAATCCCTGTGAACTGGCGTAAAGAGCTATTTAGTAGAGACTTCACACCAGAAATGAATTCAATTGATGAATTGGTTTCAGAAGCTAAATCAATTGAGGCGGCGAGCGTACAGCTCGCCACTATGATGGAAATTCCCTCCCAGGAGTATTCACTAATTTTAAAAGCTCACAAGACTTATATGTGAACAAACACACTTCTGGTGAAGAGAAAGACACACATCGGGATCGGGAAACTAAGCCCGCATTGCGTAGTCGGATAGGCGCCCATTACGTACAGATCAAAAACCTAAAGGTAGATTTGACTCACCCCAAAATAGGGATGAACATAAACCTTCAGGAGATGTACGACCTCACAATGGAGGTATTAAATCAAGTGATCGGCCTTTGAGTCAGGTCAAATGCTATAATTGCGGGAAAATGGGCCATTACTCACCTGACTGCCCATCGGACAAGAAGCCTCGAGGAAATGCGGGTGCCCCTATGAAACGTGAATATGTGCGTGCAGCACATACAGCTGTTGCAGATAGCAGCAGTGAGAATGATGAGTACGAGAGAAGTACATCATCATATGCACACTCTGATACAGGGTCAATGGAAGATCAGTCAGAGGTCGTAGAGGAAGCACATGATGTACTTAGTGAAGGTGAATCTGATGAGATTCCATATGAAGTTGATGAGTTTGATAATGACTACTATTCTCGGGAGTCGGATTCTGAACGAATGTGCGCTATGCGTGTTCTAGACCTCTTCAAGTTGAAAAAAAGGCACACTGGAAAAGTTCTTGACTTCCATAAACCAGATGTTATGGCTGATATTGGAGCAATGTCAGAAATTCCACCTAATGGGACCAGCGTCAAGAATAAAATCAATTTATTTCGGCGTAAGGGTACTTTCAAGTCAGGGAAAGTGGCGAAATCACGCCCCGTGGTACCACTTGAAGAAAAACAGTGTCTCATTACCTACACTAAAGTTAATGGACAAGATGCATGGACATTATGGGATGCAGGAAGTACAACTACTTCGATAACACCAGCATTCACTGATGTCGCTGGGATTAGCGCTTTCCCCCTCCTTGATCCATTTATGGTTCAGTTAGGCACAGTGGGAAGTCGCGCTAAAATTACACATGGCGCTAACGTGCATGTGGCTATGCCTGGACTTGATGGTTCCATATACGTCGATATATGTAACTTAGATCGCTACGATCTTGTGATAGGTACACCATTCATGCGACGCAATGGGGTGGTGTTGGATTTTGGCAAAAATATAATTACTATTAATGGAAAAGACATCCCCGCACTGCCTTACCCCAATGACATTGATCCACGCTTGCACCGTACTCGGGCGAGTGACCATCGAGCCGACTGACTACCTAAGCATCAACCGTCAGTTGAGGAGGTCTTGGATGAGGATGATGTGCGTATGCAGCGCGAAGTCTCGTCGAGGGCCTTGCCGAGTTCAATTGACTCTATTGTAATGCATATTAGTGCGAGTCTCGAGGAGTCAGTGCCTCCTAAACAGGGGGAGAGGAGTGAAAAGATTAAAAAATCAAAAGAAAAATTGAAGCCGGACATTCCGACTAACAGTAAAATAAAATTGGACATTCCAGTTAAAACAAAATTGGTACCACCATTGGTGCCAACATACAGAGACAATACCGAATATTGTCAGCCTACCTCATCAAAAGTAAAAGTTGAGGACATGGTAACAGATCAATTACAGACCAAAATATTGGACGAAATTGAAGAAGAAAAACGTAACGTCAATAAAAAATATAAACGGACGTTCTGGGAAAGACCAGTACCAAATCCGGTACTGGAATGGATATACGATCCCCGTATGCCACAAGACTGGAATCAAATGATGTATGATATGACTGCATCAAGGATACGAGTCAGAACATTACCAAGTGATGGAGAGTACTACCGCATAGTAGAACCAGATGAAATATCAGAATCAATTGAATTTGATAAGATTTACCCAAAAGCTACTAGAATCCGAAAGAACAGACTTAACTCTGTTCCAGAGGATATTGAAAATATTCAGAAGCTAAAAAACCGATTTGAACGGTTTAAGCCAGAAAAAGCCCCAGATATAGAGATACGTGCAACTCGCGACCTTAAAGGAAAGGGGAAAGCGGTATTAACAGAAGATGATATTCCACGGCTACGAGATAAATGGAGAAAAGATTACGATGACATGGTCAACGGAACTCCAAATAAACTACCTCCATTCAGAGAAGTGAATCATGAAATCCATCTTATTGATGAGAAACGAGTGTATAGTTACCATACGCCAAGGTGTCCACATTCACTCCGTACAGAGTTTTACGAGAAATTGAACCGCTACGTAACAGCAGGATGGTGGACAGCGAGTAGCGCCTCACAAGCTGCTCCATTAATGTGCATTCCTAAAAAGGATGGCAAGCTTCGAACAGTTATCGATTGTCGACAACGCAATGATAATACAATTAAAGATGTTACCCCGCTCCCCGATCAGGATATTATTCGGGAAGATGTAGCTCGAGCCAAATATAGATCGAAAATTGATCTAACGGATGCCTATGAACAGGTCCGAATTCGACCTGAAGACGTCTATAAGACTGCATTCTGTACAATCACAGGGACATATGTGAGCAATGTAATTCAGCAAGGAGATTGCAATGCACCAGCTACATTTCAGCGGCTAATGACTTTTATATTTAGGGACTGCATTGGGCGGTTCCTTCATGTCTACTTAGATGACATATTCATCTATTCAAATACAATTGAAGAACATGAACAATACCTCCAAATTGTATTTGAACGACTACGGAAATACCAGCTCTATTTAAAATGGGCTAAGTGCGAACTCTACGCAGACAAAGTTGACTGCTTGGGCCATATCATTGATGATGAGGGCATTCATCCAGACACTGATAAGCTGGACCGTGTTCGTGGATGGAGAACTCCCCGCAATTACAATGATATTCAGCGTTTTGTTGGACTTGTAAACTATATTGGGAACTTTCTACCTAATATATCAGTTTACACCGGGCCATTGATGTCAATGACCCAGAATGGGGCACCATTTATGTGGCGCCCAATACATCAACGATGTTTTGACATGATCAAACATCTATGCACCAAGACACCAATCTTGCAACCCGTCAAACCAGGAGAGAAGGATCCTATTTGGGTAATTTGTGACGCTTCCAAATCAGGAATTGGAGCAATGTACGGTCAAGGACCTAGTTGGGACAAATGCCGCCCTGCCGGATTCATGTCCCGTAAATTTACATCAGCACAGCATAACTATGCAGTACATGAGTTAGAAACATTAGCCATATTGGAAGCGCTGATGAAATGGGAGGATAAACTCGTTGGTTACAAGATTCATATTATTACGGATCACAAAGCACTGGAGTTCTTCAAGACTCAGCTTACCTTGAGTAACCGTCAAAGGCGCTGGTTAGACTACCTCGCACGATTTACATTTGATATTACGTATGTCAAAGGAGAATTGAATAAGGTTGCTGATTGCCTTTCACGGTACTATGAAAGTGATACACCTGCTGATACATATAAACCTCACGAGTTCGTGAATGCAGATGTTCGAATTGATAAGGAAGGGGATGATTTGCCTCTTCCAAGATACAAAGAAGTATTTGAAGATAATGATTACCTACGCGCAATGGATGAGACCAATGTACGCCGCAGTAATCGACTTAGAAATCTGCGTGACCGTGTGGAGTTGCGTGAAAGAGAAGCAGAAGAACTGAAAAGTGTACCTGCGCAGAACAATGAGTCGGGAATAATTGCCCCGCAGACACGGTCTATACGGCCAGCGGAACATAACCGTGAAGACCCAACACTAGGGGAAGTGCTACAGAAGGCTGCGCACCACAGTCCTCCAAAGGAGATAAAAAATGACACATTTCTTCAGTCGTTAAAAGAGGGTTACAAGTCCGATAAGCTCTTCAAGCATATATTAGAAGACCCTTCAAAGTACCGGCAATTCTCAATTGAGAATGGTATTATATATACACAAAACCAGGGGGATACACAAGTCACTTGCGTGCCGCAAGGTGACCGGGCATTAATCACAAATTTAATAGACCAAGCGCACATAATTGTTGGTCATTTTTCCACCCTTAAAACAGCTGACTATATGCGGCGGTGGTTCTGGTGGCCTCGTATGGGCAAAGATATTGAGTCATGGTGCAAAACTTGTGTAACATGTCAAGTGACTAAAGGATCTAATAAGCATCCAACTGGGAAGCTACACCCGCTTCCAATTCCCACCAAGCCCTGGGACTCAATTGGAATGGACTTCATAGGCCCATTTCCAGAAGCCAAAAGCTATAATTATCTTTGGGTAATTATCTGCTGCATGACTAGTATGGTACACTTGATACCAGTACACACAACCATGAAAGCATCTGAATTATCATGGGTTTATCGACGTGAGATAGTGAGATTGCACGGTCTACCAAGTTCAATTGTCAGTGATCGTGACTCTAAGTTCACATCTAAATGGTGGACAGAACTGCATAAAATTATGGGCGCTAAACTATTAATGTCTACCTCATTCCATCCTCAAACAGATGGACAAACAGAACGTGCAAATCGGTCTATTGGACAGATTTTTCGTGCGACAGTAGCCCCCGATCAGAAGAATTGGGTTGACTGCATTGATATGACTGAGTTTGCCATTAATGCTAGTGTATCAGACACTACTAAGTTCGCGCCATTCGAACTAAATGGTGGTTATCTCCCATCCATGATTAAAGAAATTCGCGGATCAGAGATCCCAAAGGGTGTGCGGGATTTTGCACACCGCGCTTTGGATAACCTGGCGCGAGCACATGACGCCATTATAGAGGCGCGCGTGTTCCAGGCCGTTAAGGCCAATAAATTCCGCTCCGAAGACCCAAAGCTAGCAGATGGTGATTTGGTCTTCTTGTCTACAGAAAACTTGAATTTACCCAAGAATAGGACTCGTAAACTGAGGCCTAAATTTATAGGGCCTTATAGGATTATAAAAGCCTACCCTGAGACATCCAATTATGTGTTAGACTTGCCTCCTGTGCTAATGCGGCGACGAATCAAGAATACCTTTCACGTATCCTTACTGAAGCCGTATCACGCGTCTTCTGACGCGTTATTTCCTAATCGGGCAACTCCTGAGCCATATGATTTTGGCGCCGGAGATGACCAGGAATGGTATGTTGATGAGATCATCGGTCACCGACGAAATGCACAGGGAAAGCTTGAATATGAGATACGCTGGTCTCTTGGCGACACTACATGGGAGCCGCATGAAGAATGCAAGAACCTTGAGGCGCTTGACCGGTATCTCGAACTCCATAATGCGAAGTTCCCATCTCAATTGCCAAGGGCACCTAAAGGTGTGGCCATCCGCGATCCATTACGGTAAATGGTTGAGCGCACCAACTCAATTGAATTCTATTTTTATATTAGAATGAGTCATGAATATTGTGTCTGAGCTGTGGAGAAGGTGTAGAGAGACGGTGCTCGGTTGAAAAAATTTTTTTTTCTTCCTTGCTTCCTACCAACTCTGCAACATCCCCCATCGTCACTCTCAGAACTATCTCAATGTACCTTCGTGGACGAGGATCGCGCGGACATCCCGCTAGGGGTAGAGGTCGTGGCAGGCCTGATAACTTTAATACTCATGGTAAGAACTCGTATGAGTTCTTGTGGGGGGAACTTGAAGGCTAATAGGTCGAGAAAATCTACAGGTTTTACTCATCAAGACAGTATCCGTGTTGTTACGTCTATGAGTGCGGGCAGCTCGTTCCACTCATATGATGAACTCGCAGCTGTGCAGCAGCAGTCGCTTACTGCAACGCAGCAGCGTGGTGCGCAGAATGCACCCTACACACAAGGCTGTCCAGCGGGACAGTCTTACGCACATGCCTTACAAGGCAATGCGTCGAGCGACCTCCATGAGATCGCGACCCGTTTATACGGTCCACCTAGTACGCCAACACCCTCCGTTGACGAACAGCAACCTGAAACCCATTGTACAGGTACCCCAGGAATAGCTACACGCCCCGCAAAGCGTCGCCGAGCTGATGAGGTACCACCTCGACCACCAGTGGTGATCAAATACCCAGGGTTCCGACCGCCTTCTGCTAGAGGCATCGAGACGATGGAATTCCAAGGAAAAGAACGCCTTGAGTTGGTAACAGAGGCGCTTAATGGCCTGCAGCGCAGACTAGGACCGCAATGCAAATATGCGGATAGTGATCCCCCCGACGAGGTCAAACCATCAGCAAAAACATCGGATGAGATGCTGAAGAAATATTTGGACTATGACCACATTGCGAAGCTGCCTCCTATTCACCAGGATACTACGAGTGCGAAGGAACAATGAGAAATGTTGAACCAGTTCCTATGGCAAAAGCTAGCGGCGAGATATAAATTGGATATTGAGTCTATGCTGAGGCACCAAGCATTGGCGCAGGGGAGGATAACCATAGATGGGGAAGCAGAGCGACCCAACACCCTGTTCAATGTCGGCTATATCTGGAGTGGCGTACTTATCTACAAGCCTACGAACACGGTCTATTTTGGCGACTTCGCTAATGAAGTCCACTGACATCTATTATCCCACACCGGCGAGATATATCCAACACCTGAGAACCGTTCCACGGTGTTCCGCATGGCCCCTCGAGGATATCCGAGGAGTCCGTATGAAGTCGAACGGCTGGTCCACTTGCTGCGACACCACGACGCCACATTAGCTGACCGCGCAGGAGCGCATGTTCTACTCAGAGCTTTTTACGTCGCCGTAAAACGTATTGATCCGTCGTTATATGATGAATCTATGCGAAGCATCCTCGACACGAAGGTGTACGACTCGACCTACTTCCCTGAATGCTTCAAAGCAGTCACCGACATCATCCCATTCGCTCCCATACCTCCCCGGCGTGAGAGTAGAAACACGCACACACGAAATGATGGGTATGGGATTCCCATGCCTCAAGGAACCTTCGATCTGTATGCCTGGAGCAGGTATTATTTGATGCACCATACTCTAGGGTCCGCAACAATGGTAAATGGGATAACCATGGACTTCGGAGGCCGTGTTCAACTCGAAACGGTATATGGGAACAGGCTGGCCCGCTCCCTCAGTCCTCCTGGAGACGACGCCCGGAATGCGTTTATGTCGAAGTTCGCGTACCTTGCGGCACGACCTCACTTGTACGCCGAACTCGTGGCAGCTCATAACAAGCGCAACCCAGGATCGCCATTTAAATCTGCAGAAGGACCACCCTATAGCTTCCCATCATCGAGGCTAAGTTCCATGAATTCTAGGAACTTTACTACGGAAGACTTAGGCGCGTACCTCATCGAGGCAAGCATTCCGATCGAGGTAATTGATCATTGCTACGCTTACGGGCGTCAATACCTCGATCACGTATTCTACAACGTCGGTCGAGCCGACGAGGTCACTGCCGTCGATGACGAGCGGATGGATCGCTTGAAGCGCTGGGGAACGCCAGCCGTGATCTTAGCCTTAGCCGGATGGTGGATCCCTGGCGACGATGATGCCCGACGCCTCAAGTACCTTTACCACCTCAAGCCTGCCGAGTACCACCTCGACAACCCCTATTGGATACCGTACGGCGCCGACCACTTGCCTGTGGTGTTAGTATCCAGACCAGATATCGAACCGTTTACCCCTCATATCTGGGGAACGCCCTGTACCGAGCCGAGCGCTTCGGGATCCGAGGATGTCGAGATGTCAGTCGAAGGAAAGGCACAGGAACCGAATGATGACAAAAAGGATCAGATTCCCGACCCCGCTGGCGACAAGGCGCAGAGTGGTCAGGATGATGATAAAGGCCTCGAGGGAATCATCGAGACCGAAGGAGAGACGATCGTTTGAAACAAAATTTCTATAGTTCGTTCTTTGGTCTAACTCTTATTCAATTCTTTTTATTTTTCTTCAAACAGTACTGGGGACGCTAACGCATCACCGGTATCCGATACTCCTCTTTCTTCTTCTTCCCTCATATTCTGAAAAAACTATATTCTAACAGTGTGGGGGACGCTAACGCATCACCTACACTCAATAAACTTACTCTATTCTATTCTTCTTTATTCTATTCTTATTAAGATCGCATTTGCGATCTCAAGGGGGGATGTGTAACGGGCGCGTAGTGTAAACAAGCTTACGTACACGCGGGTCCTCATCGTATAAGAGGCCCGCGTCCGCTCTCTCTTTCCTTAGTTCTTATTTTATCACCCCCGTCTTAGTACTACCAATATACGTGTTGGCTGGTTCTATTGGGTGTGATTAAGGACTTGCTATCTAAAGAAACGGACAACGTTTCATGACAAGACGAGGACGCGGGCTGACAAAGAGACAGGGAGGTGAGCATACAGCCAGACGGGGAGATCAGCAGAGGCGGTGGGGAGGCGAGGAGGCGCAGGTGAACGGGTGGGGAGGTGAGCCGGACAACGAGACAAGGCCGGTGCAAGTCGACAGAAGAACGGACGGGTAGGCGACCACGAAGCAAGCAGATGGAGAGACGATACAGCGAGGAAGTGGGGTGGCGCTGAGATGGGGACGCTGGGAGGCAAGTGGATGAGGAGGCGAGCGGACTAGCAGATGGGGAGACCCGGAGGTGAGCGGATGAGCGAGCAGGCAGCCAGGCAAGCAAAACGTCTGCTGTCCTACTGCCCCTTGTCCCCCTCTATAGTAGTTTTCAATACATATGCATTAGCTGATAAGTAAAAATAACAAATATTCAAGTGCAATAGCCCCCGCCCATAAGCAATTTGTGACGAAATCCAGTATGTCGCCGAAAGTAGTAAGTATTGCCGAAAACGGTAGTATGCCCGAGTGTCATCCAAACCGCTCGCGCATCCACCCATTCCCGTATGTTTTCCTCCCTTTTTCTTAGTGTATTACATAGAAATAAGTTAATAGGGTACATCTATGCATTAAAAACAAGGGAAAACGAGCTAAAAATGGTAGATTTTGACAATTCTAAAGAACATCATCCAAATGAGCCCGCCTGCATCCATCCCGCCGCCCCCATCCCACCCCACGAAAACAGTGTCAATAAATCAGAAAATATTCCCTCGACCCATATCGCTTGTCTTGCACATCATTGACTTGTTCTCATTTAGCGCCCATTTTTCGTCCCTGTCGTTCAGCTCGTCCCCCTTCCTCTTCACATCATTGATCGCCCTATTTCGATCTTGGTGTTCCCTCTTTTGTTCCTCGTCGCCTTGCCTTCATTGTGCGCCTGTTTTTGATCTCCGTCTTTGTTCTCTTCATTTTTCGCAGCAATCATACCATTAGAACCTCAGAAACAGTTTCCAGCATCGATCGCAGTGTTCTCCAGCGTCCTTACACTGTTAGGCACTCGTTTTCGTGTTCTAGCAGTGCCCACATGTTCCGTCTTTGTTGTCTCTTTATTAGTGGTCAAGAAGATCCCTAGCGTCGCATCCCTCACCCATCATTGACTTTGTCTCATGTAGCATCGATTTCTCATCCCCGTCAGATTTTTTCCGAGCTGCGTTGACTTCGCCCAGCACCCAGCACTCGCTTTTCACATCACTCACGTCATCCCTTGCCGCCCTCGCGTCGTTCAGTGCTTATTTGAATCCACGCATTCACTGCCGTAATACCTTCATTAAGCGCCCATTTCAGTCATCGACATTGCTTAACTCGCCGCTTCAGAGTATTTCGCCAGAGCGTGTGAAAATACGTGCACTGGAGACGCGTCTCAGAATGTGCGCTAAATGTGGAATTCGGAGCGCTGTCTCCAGACCGCGTGAAAATACATGCACTAGAGACGCGTCTCTGGATTTGCCCTAATGCCAAATTCAGAGCACCATCTCCAGAGCGTATAAAAATCCATGCTCTGGAGACACATCTCTGGATATGCACTAATACGAGATTCAGAGCACCGTCTCCAAAGCATGTGAAGATGCGTGCACTGGAGACGTGTCTCTGGATACATGCTTGTGCAAGATTCAGAGTGCCGTCTCTAGTGCGCGTGAAATTACGTGCACCAGAGATGCATCTCTGGATGCGCAAATGTGAGATTCAGAGTCTCATCTCCAGGGCGCGTGAAAATCCCAGCAGTGGAGATCTGTCTCTGGATTTGCCCTAATGCCAAATTCAGAGTCTCATCTCCAGAGCGCGTGAAATTATGCGCGCTGGAGATGCATCTCTGGATGCGCACTAGGGCCAGATTGAGAGCACCGTCTCCAAAGCGCATATAAATTCGTGCACTGCAGATGTGTCTCTGGATGCGCACCAGTGCGAAATTCAGAGCGCTGTCTTCAGAGCGCGTGAAAATCCGTGCGCTGGAGACGCGTCTCTGGATCTGCACTAATGCGAAATTTGGAGCGCTGCCTCCAGACCGCGTGAAAATCCCTGCACTGGAGATCTGTCTCTGAATGTGTACTGATGCGAAATTTGGAGCATCGTCTCTAGAGTGTGAAAATCTGAGCGCTGGAGACGTGTCTCTGCTTGTGTGCTAATGCAGATTTAGAGCACTGTCTCCAAAGCGCGTGAAATTGCATGCACTAGAGATGCATCTCTGGATGCGCGAATATGAGGTTCAGAGCATTGTCTCCAAAACGCATAAAAATGTGTACACTGGAGATGCATCTCTGCATGCACACCATTGCCAGATTCAGAGCCTCATCTCCAGAGCGCATAAAAATGCGTCCGCCGGAGACACATCTCTGGCTGCGCGAGTACGAGATTCAGAGTGTCGTCTCCAGAGCGCGTGAAATTCTCTGCACTGGAGATGTGTCTCTGAATGCGCGCCAATGCCAGATTCAGAGTATTAGTCTGACAAATTTAGAGACAATGCTCCAAATTCCTGCAAAGGCATCATTCGGAGGTCAGTCTCTAGACCCGCCAATATACCAATTTAGAGCGTCATCTCTATTTTCCCCCTTGAGAAAGCATTCTCTAGAGATGACTCTCTATACGTACTAATGGACGGTAACATAGGGCTACCTTACAGAAGCACGTGCACGACCAATACAGGTGCGTTAGTTACTGTAATTACAGGTGTACATTGCAGTGATGCTGCGGGTGGCTTTTACGGGCCATACATGTCGTCGATATTCGTCAATTCACGTATGTTTTTCCGGCCGTTCGAATCCGAGGTTCTCTCTGGTAAGCTCTGGTATTGAATCACCGTGGGGAGTTCTGGTCCGACAAACGTACCCATTCCAATAAGTATTATGTATCCAAAGCTTCATAAGTATTTACGAAGAGCTGACGAGGTCGTTATCTTATCGTAATTTTGATACATAAATTGCTTACACGCATTTAAAAAGGGAGGGCGCGTGGCATTTTATCGACGACGACGCTGTGATCTCCTCGCAAGAGAGCTAAATCTATAGGGATCACGCTCAACTATATTTGCAACAGTGCTACCCTAAACTGCGAAGACGTGATTAGAACCTTCTTTGTCTTCATCAGTTGGGGTCGTCGTTCGATAAACAGAGGTAGCAGATTACCACAACCAGTGTACAAGTGTCAAGTAGCTCCTCCCTCGAGAACTTTCCGCACACCTTTACACCCGCTCAAATCCCAAGATGCTAATCACTTATAACCATCCAGTGTCATGAGGGGTTGGGCAAGCATGCACGCGTCTGCGTTGAGACGTCGAGGTTTGGTCGAGGTTCTTAAAGACATTGAAAACACTAGGCGTACGTGCCCCCGGGTCTGTCAATTTTTCTGCGAGTGGAAGGTTTCTCAGCTTTCTCGCAGCCTTCGTCTGCCGGTTTCACGTCCCAGTGCGCACGGCGATGTTCTTTTACATATGCATTGACAGACGCTCAAAAGGCACTTATGGCGTTGTTAACAATGATCCAGCACACCGTTGGTCGAGTATGAGTTCGAACTAATATGGCCTTGAATAGGGTGCGGCGTGAGGGTACTTAGTACGCGAACGGGAGGGTCGGTAACAAGTGACGATAGGCGCGAAAAGGTGTACAGTGCATTGCCGCGCACGACGCGGTTCGAGTGTACTTATATTCTGATACGATTTAAGTGTATGTCGGGTCTCGCGGATATCTATTGGGTATTTAATGTCCACGAGTAGGTAAAACAAGGCGGGAAATATACTTAAAATTAAATGCGAGCGAAGACGAAGATGCGATGGTACAACTTTACAAAAGATACAAAATAACTGTGAACTTCAATGTGATCAGACTTTGGAATCAAGCTGAAACCAATTCACCCAAGAAACTACAATATCCATGGTGTAACCCTCATTCGATCCATCCGTATCTGATTCTGAATGGGAATCCCGCGCTTCATCGAGGTACAAGCCATAGGTATGAGGTGCCTCAACAGCATACCGGAGATCGTTCATAAAGGATGTATAGTCCTCCATACACCCATTGATTCCAGGCACAAAGTCCTCTGGAGAGAGGGAGAACTCAAGGTATTCTGCGCAATCGTGATCGTCGCTGGCAGTCAACTGATCACAAGAAACTTGGTCGACCGATTGAGGTGGATGCTCGGACTCAACGATAACAGAGGAAGCAACGCCAGGAGCATCCGCTAGATTAAGATATTCCGTGAGGGGCAAGAGTTCTTCCACCGTCGTGACAGGCAGATTTTTCGGGTGCTCGCTGAGAGCGGTATATGAGATAGGGTTTGGATCCGTCGGGGACGATGTACTACTGCTGCTGCTGGAATCGATGAGATCCCAAGGTTCGGGTTGCGGAGAAAACTGTGTGCGCTATTTTAATACGCGGTGCGAGAACGAAAAGAAAGAACGCACTCCGAAGTGTTTCTGCAGGTAATCCACGAGAAACATGCCTTGTACTTCCTGCGTGCGTATCTGATACTTCGGCGCCGCCGCTGCCGCGTCCTTCACGGGTTGAACATCCTCAAACGAGGATAATTCGGTAGGGATCCCCACGGGAGAAGGGGACTGCATAGTTACTGGCGTTGGAAAATGACGACGGTATGGGAGAGAGGAGCAATGGGTCCTGTATGGATAGCAACTACAATGCGACGAACGGCAATGAACAATGGGCCGGCTTGAACAATGGATCCGGACGGGGTGAGCCCCGGACAATTGGCTACTTTGAGCGTGCGGAGCTTATTCGGCCGGACTCTGGCTTGGGGTGACGGAGCTGGAATGAAAGGTGGACAAGACATATTTACGCAGAGGGATTAGCGAGTGTTGGAAAGAGAGGCGAGTCCACAGAGCGTCACCGTAATTTTGACGTACGCGGGTAAAGGGTGTGAAGCCTGACATCTTCGGTTCCTTTCAGTGACGACTCTGCCTTCTCGCTCCTCGACGCGTTCTTGATATGTATTTCAACGCCCACTGTGCGTACATACAGGCTGTCATACCCTTGTTGCCCTTCACATGCCAATTATCCGTACGTCCCAGGTCTTACCCATACGGTCGTGCGTCAAGCGCACATAAAATCAGATAGGAACGAGACTAGAGAGTTTTCGTTGATTTTTTTCTCGTCTCTTTGGAGAAGAGGGCGTGCTGCGAGACAACCTCACTATATCACATTCATCATGAATCAGCCTTCCGTGAAGATTTGGCAGGCTTCTCAGTGAGGAATGCAAGGCAGGAGTATGCAGAACACGCCCTCTTGACATGAGAGCCTCTTGACATGAGAGAGGCAGACAAGGACCTATGATGTGGAATAATTTGGGAAAGATTCAAACGGTTGAACTGGTGCCAATCAGGGAGACAAGAATGTTGAGGGAGAAAAGGAGAGGGAGAATAGTTGGATGAGGTGCTTACCGTATAACTATTTGCCCATCCTCCCGGTTAACAGGTAAATAGCGGCGTGATTGAGGCCCGTGTTGAGTTCATAGGACGATTAAACAGATGGAGAGATACATGACACGATTCTTCTCTACGGCTCGAGTGTTGGTACAGGAGGCAAGTGTAGTATCTGATAAGAGTAAGGGAGAGGGAGGCCCATCTCATGATTGCGAAGAGGGCGCACTCCAATAGTGACTGAACATTCATCGGGATGACTGTACTCGCCGAACGATATTGCGAAGGTACTGAGCGGGGAAGTGAGTCGTATGTGCGCAACTAGTCAAGCTAGCGTAACCCAGGGAGATAATGGACTCTGAATGCATGACAAGATACTGCACAGAGGGCGGTAGCGGGGCCTGGGTGCAAACACACACATTCCCCACGTTATACGGCCAAAAGCCTGTGGAGGGGAATGTGAATGCCCTTTTGCCGACTGGCAGACCGTCCTCAGTTTAGCAAGTTGTATGAGCATATTCACTACATTTTGTTGATAGACGAGAAATCTGACGAGAAAGTCGTCAGGTTCATGGAAGGTGGAGGAGAACAAGGAGTGGAAGGAGCGCAGTGGGGACAGCATTGAACGATGTGGTCCGTGCGAAAGCGTGTAGTCTGGCCTATCTCTCGTGCTCTCTTGCCTCTCCCCGTCATCGCATCCCGCTTAAAGTCAATGTACCCGTCGTCTCCTGGTCGCTTTTTTGAACAAAATCAGTCCTGAATTACTTTGGATGGGTATTACGCGTACGCCCTGCCCTTGAATCATGCACGCGCATCTTCTTTCCCTCCGCTCGTCAGGTCCCGTCACATCCTTGTCGACCGTGTGTGCAAGTCTCGCTCTCAGTCAGTCGGTCCCTGGTCGTTTATATGTTGTGTTAATGAATTCCTTTTCTCCAGTCATGCACCACTTCAGCATCTTCCGACCCGGTCTTCACACGCACTCGCGTCGCGTCATATTTCGTCAACCGAATACGCCCTTTCGATCTCAGTCACTCGGTCGGCTTTCGTATGAACGCCAGTTCTGATATCGCACGCATATACGAATAGGTATCTTGGCATAAGATACTGCATGTTCGGTTGAGTCATGGTTTGTTAGGATCGCGCAGGTGCGTCGCTGTTTCATGTCTCTTCTTTCCGTTACCTACTGACGTTAGTTTGTATCCAAGCTTGCCCGTTCCCCTATCTCTGCATTCGCAACTCACCTCCAGACCTAGACGAAGTCGATCTCGGATCCCTGTATCGCCTTCAACTTCGAACTCGATAGGCGCGAAGCTTACGCCGCCACGTCGCAGCTTACGCTTCTAATGCGATGCCTTGGCTCGTTCTCCCCGTTCATTTCTCATTCCTTCGTCTCGTCCCTCCTGCGCCCCGAACCCAACTATCTGATCCTGTCTTATGTCGTATCGCATCATATTCCGCTCCCTCTATGCCGCCAAACACGTTACTGTGTCCTTGTTCAATGCCGGGGATGAGCACGCCCCAACCGCGTGCATTGGGACCCTGAGGCTCGTATTTCGCATCTATAACGGACATCGGAAGACGTGGAGTTCTCGGGGCCGCCTATCGTTTTCTGTTTGTATGTCTGGCTTTGCGCACGGCTCTCTGCTATCCTGCGATTGTGTTACGGTCAACGTGCGTAGGGACTCAAAATACGTAAGGAGCGGTATGAACGACGACTGGAGGTAATTGTGGCTTAAACGAGCGTTGGATGTAGAAACGACAACGGCAAATGATGATGGACACGAGTAGCGGGCTCTGTGTAGGCTCACTATCTTCTCCCGCGGATGAACAGACAAAATCCGTTGACGTACGTATTCTGCTGGCCGCACGCTCATACGATTATACGGTGGACGTTGATGGTGATCCTTCTAGCCCTTTCGTCGCTTCCTCCGCTTGCTCCTCAAACTTCGACATTTGACGCGGGTTTTTTGCGTTGAGATTCTTGAACCGTCCTCTCTCTGTTCAACCTGTTTCGAGCGACGCGTTTAATCTTGCCTCGAATGCTTTTGTCCGCGTGTCATGATGTATGCTTGTCCTTGTGCTCCTATTTTTTTTTAATTGAATGATCTAGGGATATATAAAGCCTCTGGGTTCATTTTTTACTCGCACGACTCTCTGTTGAACATTTGACGCTAACGCAGGTGACATGCGCATTAGAGTTTGGTTGCTCCTTCTTTGGACGCCTTGTATGTGAAGTGAAGGTGTAGATCATTAAATTCTCATCGCAGTAAGTTGTGCTGTGATTTGTCTGCAAATCTATCTGGGGGTTGACATTCTCTGAATAAAATATTTTGTACCGAGTAGGGAGGTTTGGTAATCATTAGATGGAACGACAGACAAATGAAGACAACGAGATAATGTATGTAGTTGCGAAGATATCAATCCGATGAGAGGCGTAGTCCGTCTCCGCTATGTTTGCCATTTGGTATGATTATGTTCCTTGTGTGGGTAGCGCGTAGAGCATTAACTTCGAATGAATATTTACGGCGATCCACCATCGTTGAAGATTGTCAGACCTACTGGGCCAACGTCCACTCAGGGGGGATGACGACAAATCGGTCAATATTTCTTTTATCTCAGACCGTAGAAACTCCGCACGAAGGAGCGGAGACACCCCCTTTTACTTATAGAGTCGACTTCACCTAGCTCGTACAGCTTGACAATAGATGCCGCCATACGAGGTCATACGCAAAGTCATTGAGTCAATTGTATTGCGTATGCCTCCGTTGTGAGTGCGCCTTTGCTCGAATCGGAAACTGAGGGAAGAGAAAATTGAGGGCCGAGGCAGAGCAGCAAACGAGAGAATTTCCGAGTGTTTCTCACATCTCTTCTAAGAAGAGGGCGCGCAGAGCATTTGTCATGGATCAGCCTTCCTTGAGAACTAAGGCCAAGGACGCATCCCAGTAAGCAATGCAAGATACGAGGTCGCAGCGAACGCCCTCTTGGCATGGGAGAGATGGATAAACAGATCCACGGGCATAGTGAAGGAATATTTGTCTCGTATCTCAAAAGAAGAGAGCACCCTGGTAGAAATCCAAAATTTCCTGAGGGCTAGCCTGCTTCCAGTTTGTGACAGGCCTCCCCGAAGGAAATGGCTAGTGCAGAGACGCCCTCTTGAGCTGAGATGGAGATAGATGGAGTAGGGCGATGGGGAGGCTCCGCAGAACAATGCTCAAGGATTGGAGATTCAGAGAAAGAATGGACAGAGCGCGTTGTCGTTACCTGCACGCGTGCAGTATAAAGTATAACTCGAGAAAACAACAGGTCGATAACAGCGTTACAGCCCCATCAGGACGCTCAGAGGACCGTACAATGGATGCAAAGTCCACATCCCCACATCGTATATTCAAAAGTCGCTCTGAAGGGGACCGTGGACATTCTGTATTCAGACCGTCCTCTTTGTGCGTCGTGGGGGTATGTCCACTGTGATGGCGAAATGGGATGGATATGGATAGATGGGATGGAAATAAAGCAGAAGCGATACAGTCAATTGGGGTGCTTACCGCGTGGAAAGTAAACTCGTCTATCCTCCCAGATACTTATGCAGGAACGCAATCGAGGCTGGATGATCGGATGGGGAATGAGCGGACGTGAAGCTGAGGGTGGGTATACTCACTGAACAATGTTGTGGAGGCACTGAATACTGAACGTTGAACCTGAATCGTCTGATGTGCACATATAGTCAAAAGTGCGTGGTTAGACCATGAAGACATGATGCAAAGCGGACATTGGCGAAACTTCTGGAGCAGGGTACGCATTCCCGACATTGCATCGTCCGAAGAACCCATGCTGGGAATGTCGATACTCTGCAGTATGAAGACCGTCCGACTGTCCGCTCTTTAGCAAGTCGCATGGGCATATTCGGATGGGGTGTGGAAATGGATAGGATGCGAAGCGTTTCGATGTACTAGATATGAGTTGAGAAGGTTATCGAGTTCATGGAGGACGGAGGCGAAGACGTACAAGGAGCGCTGGGGAAAGCACCGAATCAGATGGTCCGTGCGTGCCGTGGAAACGAACGGGACCTCGGACCTGTCCTCCGTGCTCTCTTCGCTCTCTCCGTCATTGCGTCCTGTTCGACTTCCTCATGCACTCCCTTCTCACGCTTACTCAACTAGCTCGCGCGGTTTGCCTCGTAGCTTGTCGCGGTGCGCTCCAACTAGCCTTTACGCGAAGCGTTATACTGCGCGTAGAAGCTAGCGCGCTGCTCACTAGCTACTCCACGTACCTCCTGAGGTGTCCTTGAGGCGCGTGCACATGAGTTCCACGGTGCTCGCAGAAACGAGGCTCTCCTGCACGAGTCGATCCACGAGTGGGGTGTAGAGTGGGTTGCGCACGAGGTTAACGAGATGCCTGCGCCACGGCTTAATACCGTCCTCAAGCAGATCGCGCCCGGCATCGAAGGAGGACGCGTCATCGCAGATCCGCAGACGCAGCTCGCCAGCGAGCGCAGTGGACCCTGGGTGGTAGTAGAGGAAGCCTCTGGTGTCAGCGGGGAAGTGCTTGTAGCCAGATTCAGTGCCGACGGATCGGACGGACGAGTAGGAGAGCTCGACGTTGAGCACGCTGCGCAACCTGCGATTGGAGAAGTCGATGGGGGGTGGGCGGAGGGCGACGAGGGACTCCGGCCGAAAAGTGACCAGAGCAGGGTCTACCCGGTCCCGTTTCCCAGCATAGTGACGCGCAAAGAGACGGGGAGGTTTCTTGTTAGATGCTGATCTGTTGATGCCGCCTTCTAGCATATCCTCAGCTTTCGACGTTTGACGTTCGAAATTCGTTGTTCGATTGAGGATCTTGGATCTTGGACGCTTCTCTCGCCCGGCTCCCCTCTCTTGCACTCCTCGCTCCGTTCTAATCGACATACGTGTTTCATTCTGCCCTTGGTTCCAGCTTGGACGCGGGGTAGGGTAGGGTCGAGCGCTAGTGGGTTCGGCTCATCATGCGGTGATGTCGTGATTAGTCTTTGAATTTATTCTGGATGTGCCATGAGTGCTACAATGCGGCTTTTTGACGAGGCTTAGCTCATTCTCCTTGGTCGCTATCATTCTCTTGAATGCGTATGCACCCTTCCGAGCTGTACAGCATTGAGAAGACGTGCTCGCGAGGCGTGCCGTGCTATATATGACAGCTGCTGTGGAACTGTTGTTCCGACTGCGCACGGAATCCCCGCTCATCGACCGTCCGATTACCTATTCACTCATTCACGCTACGACATTCCAACCGACTCAGCAGGAACAACAATTTAATACATTTCGGCGCTGCTCAAGAACAAATCCGACAGCATCTAATAATAGGACGCGCCCAGCCAACGAAACGGGCGTCAATCCCCAAAAAGTAATTATATTTCAAATTCATTGCATTCCTCCTCCTTCCTTTTCTTTTATCCTTGTTCTACCACCTTCCATCATATCTTGGCCCTTCCATCCCCTTTGTTTCATCTCCCCCAAAGTTCCACAAGTTTCTTTATTTTTCTATGAATTTTTCCTGATTTTTTAGTATAAAAAAGAGATGTATTGCGTCGGTAGCTACTCAGTGAATTGGACCCCCAGTTTATCTCACCAATTGTTCTCGTCTCGATTAAGTTTACGGCGCATCGTCGCGCACCTCAAGTTCAAGCACCAAGTTCAAGCACGCAAAGTTTACGGCGCACCGAGCGCACCCAAGTTTACGATCTCACGACCACACACTTACGTTTACGACGCCCATCGACGTGCAACACCCTTTTGGACATCAAACCTAGGTTGACGCTGACGGAGTCGCGTTCTTACTCCTGGCATCACCCCTCACCCCAATCACCCCTTCCGAGTCTGCCAGACTTCGGATCTCTTCACTGCCGTGCATGAAATATTGGCATACCTCTGATTCAGAAACATGTACTGTTGATGATTGTTAGATGATGGATGACTTACGAATAGAGATGAACATACAGTTTGACGTACAGTTTGAAATATTTTCTTCTGAACAAGTCAATATCTTTGGCATCTGGTAGCTGCGGTAACAACTGGCACAAAAAAAAGCTGAACGGGTCATAATCTCGGATAGGAGAGAAAGACTCACTTCGTGCTGGTAGTGTTGAACTTGGAGCTTTGAAACTGGTGAAACGGGAGAATTGATGATGGTTCAGGGGAAAAAGCACGTCGTCGGCAATTAGAATACAGAGCAGGATAGCGTAGAGTACATGCTTTGGTATATAGTCATAGCAATAATGAATAAGATAGACCCCGTCATTCCGCATACACAACCCAGGCATGTCGAGCAGGGGTCCAAACACCTCTCGCCCACCCCAACCTCGTCAATACACAAGCGCCACATCGTCATCTTGCCATTCGGTAATCGGTAGTAGTATTCACCCGCGACAGGCTCCTTCACAATGGTGATATCCTTCCTGACGTGGTGCACATTGTGGGCTTCGAGGACTTGAGGACGAGCGTGGGGCCGAGGGAAGTGTGTTCGGGAGCTTGGAGAGCTCGAAACGGACTTTGAGCATGCCCGTGAAGGGAGATGTTCCCTGTGGGTAAGGTCAGCGATTTGGTGAATCGGCGAGGACGGAAGAAAGACGTACATATACAGTTGCTCCTGTCCTTTCCTACACTCTTGGCACTGAAAAAGCGCCTAAGGATGTAAGTGGCATGGTGCTTCTCAGTGAGGACATTGAGACTCAAGTTTTTGTGTTCGAGTTGGATATAGAAAGGGTCGGAGAGCGCGCAGAGGGGTTGCGCCCAAGGGCCCAAGCTGGTGTCCTTGAGGCGCGTGCGCATGAGTTCCACGGTGCTTGCAGAAACGAGGCTCTCCTGCACGAGTCGATCCACAAGTGGGGTGTAGAGTGGGTTGCGCACGAGGTGCTTGCCCCACGGCTTAATACCGTCCACAAGCAGATCGCGCCCGGCATCGAAGGAGGATGCATCGTCGCAGATGCGCAGCCGAAGGTGCCCGGCCATCTCAGTGCAACCCAGCTGGTAGTAGAGGAAGCCTTTGCTGCCCACGGGGAAGCTCCTCTCGTGAACATAGCGCAGCCTGGTACGCAGCACGGTGAGCCGGGTGAGGTTGGAAAAGTCGAGCGGGGTTTGGTGGAGGGCGACGAGGGACTCTGGCCGAAAAGTGACCAGTGCAGGGTCTACCCGGTCCCGTTTCCCAGCATAGTGACGCGCAAAGAGACGGGGAGGTTTCTTGAGATGGAGGCAGCGCGCAAGGAGCATGGTGGCGGGACGGACGAAAGCAGGTGTATTCTTCCCACGGAGTATTGCGATTTCAATTTCGTCGTTACGTGTTTCTCTTCGCCTACGTTCCTCCTTTTCCACAAAGCTCGCTGGCATGCTCGAGGTTCTCTGCCCGCGTCGTGAGTCTGGTTCCAATCCTCCAGACTTCCGTATCTGCTCCAGTGCAACACACGCACCACACAGCTACGCGACAAGCCTGTAAACCCCGTCAAGCTCATCCGAGGGTTCCGCCATTTGAGGTGCGCTGGCGCCTTGCATCATACTTTGTTCGCCTCTAAAGACATTTCTTTTTGGTTTGTAGGTGATCGTTCCATTCTCTCTCGAGCACGGAATCACCAAGGACGACCGCGTCATCACCGCCTACCGCTGCAACTTCTTCGCCGTTATGCGCAGTGGCTCTATCAAAGGCGTCGTCGGCGAGCTCCTTGGACGCTAGATAGGCATGTCCCACGGAAAGGGCGGTTCCATGCACATCTTCATCCCTTCGTTCTTCGGAGGGTATCATCGACACTCAGGTCCTCATTGGTGCGGGTGTGGGCATTGCGCAGAAGTACATGGACAAGAAGACGTGTACGTTTGCACTGTACGACGACGGTGCGAGTAACCAGGGCCAGGTTTTTGAAGCTTTCAACATGGTGCGTCCATCTGCATGTGTTTCATCGCTGTGGTGCTAAATTATGTGTTATCAGGCTAGGCTGTAGAATCTCCCCACCATCTTCGTCTGCGAGAACACTAAGTACAGTATGGATACCTCGTTTGCGCGTTCGTCCTCCAACACCGAGTATCTCACTCGCATAGACAAGGTCCCATGCCTCTAGGTGCATTTCGTTTCCTCTTGTTTCCCTCTCCCCCTTCTCTGTCAGTAGCGAGTGACACCGCTTACACCGTTCACTCCAGACCTACCCGCTGCATCTTCAGCAACGTTATCTTTGGATACGGTCAACCCCGTTCATTGCCCTGCTCTTCGACAACTTATTAACCTTTCGCATTTTCTTTCCTTTAGGTCAACGGAATGGACATCATCGCCACCACGCGCGCCATCGAGTAAGCCTGCAAGCGGGCCGTTGAAGATGAGAAGGGCGCACTTCTGCTCGCGTTCGTGACCTACCGCTTCGGAGGGCACTCGTACATCCTCGCCATCCTCTTCCCTTCTCACCATCTAACACTCCTTTTCTCTTTCTTTTTCGTAGCACGTCCGACCCTATCCCCGGGCTGCAGAAGTACATTGAGGAGTGGGGGCTCGCCACAAGTAGGCGCTGGATAAGGAATCCAAGGTGTCCGTGGACGCAGTGGTGGAGGAAACCCAGCTCAGCCCGGAGCCCGAGTCGAAGGCTTTGTGGACGGATATTTATTTCATGGGGACCACGCTGCCTGTGATAAGGGGGAGGGAGATGGAGGAGGTGCGTGGGTATTAGGCGTCGGGTTGGGCTCGTCTACGGTTCGCGCGAGTAGAGTCTTGGTGGGTGTATAGATTTTGTGTCGACCTTGTTGGCCTTGCTCGTCGTCTCGTCGTCTCGCACTTTCATCATATCCTTTTGCCTCGACTGTTTGCGTGATTGAGTGGGTCTAACCGATAACTCATATTGAAGGACTTTATTTTCTACCTGACAATCTGGTATTATTCGCAAATGTCGCAAACATCGTATATGCATGCAGTAATTATTATCTAGAATTTACCTACCCTCAGGAGAATTTGAACCAACAGTACCAATGTCATCCGCATCTAGGCCAGAGTGGGTGACAAAAACCAGCACATTTTCTCCCTGCTTTTCGGTGTCTACACCTGCAACGACTCTGAGATTCATCCTGCTGTTCAATCCCGCCAACATTGTCGTTGAATAGAATTTGGCATGCAAAGAGAGAGGTACCACGTAGTATACATATGGCTTGAGTGCGTCGGGATAGTATAGAATCAATGTGAGTGTTGACATTGATGCTATGGGATGTACCGGTACCAATATAAGTGTGAAGTTTCAATGAGAACGCTACTCGTACCTGTCAAGAGTCCCGTTTCGATTGTCATGCGTATTAACTTGGATATTAATGCTTGAGTTCGGGAGAACCCTCGTGATGGAGAGCGTCTTCGCAGCTACGTGAAATGGGAGTCGGCATCGTGCAGCCTATCCAAGCAAGTATTCTTACGTAGTACCACATGTACCCAGCAATTATCGCATCGCATAGAACGCAACTCATTCCCCAGAACTAAAAATATAAAGGAATGGGTGTTATAATAATTACGAGTATGCGAACTACTTACAGCAATGATTGGGAACCGCTCAGATTCACCGGTCGCGAACAACTTACTGACCGTTTTTGCTTGTGCTGCAAGGACCGCAACTCCTAATGCTCCTCCATACGAGGTAAGCGAGATCTGTACGCCAAGATGACATGTAAAGCGGACGATACTCCTATAAGGGCACTCACAAGTATGATAAGGCCGGGAATGACCTTGTTGCGAGTGAAGACACCGATGCGGTAGGCGTAGAATGACTGCACGATGAGTCCCACTTTAGGAGAATTTAAAATATTAGGCTATTTTCTGCAGCTGCCGTTAATGAAAAACGATACACACCGAGCCCATTAACAACGAACGTGGATGCCCAAATTGTGCCAATTTTGTCAAAGCGCTCTGCGCTCTCAGACTTCGAAGCAAAAAGACCCCAAACGGTTTGCGTCATCATAAAGGTTTGCGTCATTTCGAGGATGTAAACCACTCCAACTAGGGTCTTGAGTAAGAATTTGTCTTTGGGGAAGAATTGAGAGTAGGTGTCTGTCGTGGAGATTGCGTGAGCTGCTGAGACACGCGTACTGCGGCGTACAATGTAAGACTGGAAGGAATCGAGGGTTACTCACAGACTTGAAGAGATAGAACACCGAACAGCCCCCAATGGAGCAGGATACCGATCAGCTACATATTTATCTCTGTGAAATATCCAGTCCTCATTGAGCAACGAGGACCTACCTCTGGGCCTGCACTGTGGCACAGGAATTAGCATTTACTGGAAGGCTTGAGATGCCGATAATTGCCTGGAGAACTTACGCATCTCTAGGATCCCACGTCGTGATAGTCATTTCGAGCAACTTCAGTTGATCCTCTTAAGTTGCGTATGCTGTCGGACGGTAGTAGAACTATAGGAGTTTCCGACTGGTATCAATGCTTTGGGGTTATTATACCAGCAGGATTCAAACTCACGATAAAAAGATCGTCCGTACATCAATCATATCTGTCAGTATTCAGTGATGAATACAACGAAGATGATGGAGGATTTCTTCAAGATTTCTTTATCATGATTTAGATGAAGATATACTAATTAAAGATATGGTCACTCGAGTTTGCGCTACTTTTGGGTGGACATTCACAATGTACCTCTTTTTGGAAGGGCAACTGAGTCTGTAACGAGCAACAGAAAAATATATGTTCGGACTTGAAAATGTCCACATTTTCCCAGACTGGCTCCAAGCTCTGTCTTTCGTGTGCGTTGATATTTTGGTGTTCAATTTCATTTTTCTTTGGTGTCGACGATAGCCTTATTGTCCCGACTCCCTTCCGCCCTATACTTAGTTCCGACAGAGTTTCCTTGATGAACTATGATGGACTCTACATTCTGGCAGTAGCTAACAACGAGCATATGAAATCATATCTCGGTTGAGAGACTGGCGGATTAGCTCAAACTCCTGACATTCACTGCCCACGGTCGGTCAAATTAAGAGTTGGAATTTAAATATTCGGCATCGGTCTTGGACAGCCTAAGGTTGTCGTGCGTTCCTCTTGCTCCCCAATCAGCCAGTTGGCTCCGTTCTCCACACATCTCCTGGTGATAAACACGCGCGCGAACACTCGCTGTCACCTGAGATAGGCTTAGGAAAGGACTGGTTGCGAGCTGACTTGCTGAGATTGCGCAGGCAGCCGCAGGTTACTGTTGGCTGTCCCTTCTTTGCCCTCCTGCTGATGTTAAAATTCTAAATCCAAGCTCCTCAAGCTCAAGCCTCAGCTCCTCAGCTCAGCATCAGCCACCCGCTGCAAGAAAAGCCTCCTTCTTCACGACCCACCCCCCCCCCCCCGCATTGCCTTCGGTTTTCTGCTCAGCACATGTACGACCTACTGTACGTGGTCACGTCACGCATATTCCTCGAACGCTTCTTCTCTGCGTCTCCTCTGCACATACCCTACTCCCCCTCTTCTATCCCATGCACGCCTTCATCCCATCTCCCGGCCCCAAACTCCCTGCACGCTGCTACCTTGTTCTGTTTGCTTTTCATCACACTACTATCGTATCCCTGTGTCCACGTTTGATGCCTGCAGCACTCAATGCTCGCCGTCGTAAGGATTTCGGCTCCATGACGAATGAGATGTGCCCTCCGTCACCTCGATCCTCCGCCTGCTCTCGAAGCCCTTCGGGTCACCACCGAATCGAAGGAGGCGCGCTACAATGATTAGATAGAGTCAGATGCGTTCTGCGTTCTTCGCTCAGTCTCAGGCCTCGGCCTTGAAACTACATCGTACTTTCCTCTTCTCTCTTCGGATTTATCTCATCCTACTCTTCGATCCACCGTCATCCATCTCCACTTATCGCAAACATCGGTCATTTTGGTCATGTCAGAAGAACCGTCTCACTCGCCGCCCACCTGTTCGTTGGCTCTGCCCTTCTCCTGGCAGCGTACACAAACGGGCGCATACATGTACACGAACGGCTCTCCGGAGGCGAGGGGAATGGAGTTGTAGTATTTGCTAGGCTCCTGCAGGTGTGTTTCTTCGCTCTGTTTCAGTTGTCCTCCTCTGACCTGACTCCGTCTATCTTTTCGTAGCTCCACATCGGCGACCTACACCCACCTGAATGTCTCCATCGTCCCTACCCTTCGATCTTGGATCCTGAAGGCCGCACGACCTCGCATCCTCTATCCGACGATCACTCTCATTTCCCCTTGGGCCTGTGCCTCGCGACCCATCTACATTCCCACATGCGATGTCATCACTCTGCTCTGCCTCTGCCTCTGCTCGTCCACCCCTTCTCAAAGCTCGCTGTGTCCCTGTTCGACGCCGCCAGTGCAAGCGCAGTACTCTCGCCGAAGTAGGAATTGCAGGACGTGCACAAACGATGACTCTTTCCGACCCAACATCTTGGGCTTCAGCTTGAGAAGACGAGCTTGGGGCAGCGGGCGGCAGCAGCGGATGCCTTAACCAATAGTCATTCTCGAATGCGCGTGAGGAGAAAAGAGTTCGTTTACGCGTGTAATGCATGATCCACCAAACACCTCTGCGCGTACGATGAACACTGCATAAGTGGTGCTCTGAGGCTCGCAGACGTAACGTGGGAGGCGATGACGCTCTTACTTGCTCTTTTCGAGTTCGTGCTTTGTAACGAGCGCCCACGCTCATACTGATTGGTGCAGGAGCTATCAGTTTGGATGTGGTCAGTTCGTTGGAGTGTACGATTGACTGACGTACGGGTGGGTATCACTCGTTTGGAGGAAGGGCGCGACGTGCTGCGCGGAATTGGGTTTGCTTCGTCCTACGGGTTGGGCATAGGCTGAGGGACGGTATATTTGCTTATGCTCACAAGATCCTCTGCTTGATACGCTCAAGCTGTATTCTACCCCAGATCTCCTCTTGGTTATAGTTGGTTTGGAGTGCAGGTTTATCGAATGACGGGGAAATATGTGTTTGCCAAGGGGAGGTCTGCAAAGCTAAATTCACGGTCATACACACATTTTCATGGCCATTCAACATGGAATTGACCCCGCGCAGGCGACAAAAATGCGAAGTCTGAACGCTTGCAGACCTCCCATCAAGTACGCATGAAGGACTCTACTCTTCGAACTGACAGTCTGGTATTATTCGCAAATGTCTCAAACACCATACATGCATGTAGTAATTAGTATCTAGAATTCACCTACCCTCAGGAGAATTTGAACCAAGAGTACCAATGTCATCGGTATCTAGGCCAGAGCAGGTGACAAAAACCATCACATTTTCTCCCTGCTTTTCAGCGTCTAAACCAGAATTGACTCTGAGATTTATCCTGCTGTTCAATCCCGCCAACATTGTTGTTGAATAGCATTTAGCATGCACTGAGAGAGGTACCACGAAGTACATGTATGGCTTGAGTGTGTCGGGATAGTATAAAATCGGTGTGAGAATTGACATCGATGCTATGGGATGTACTGGTATAAGTAAGAAGTTTCAATGAGAAGAACATTAAGCATACCTGTCAAGAGTCCCGTTTCGACTGTCATACGTATCAACTTGGATATCAATGCTTGAGTTCGAGAGAACCCTCGTGATGGAGAGCGTCTTCGCAGCTACGTAAATTGGGAGTCAGCGCGTGCAGCCTTTCCAAGCAAGTATTCTTACATAGTACCACATGAAGCCTGCGATAAGCCCATCGCACAGAACACAACTCATTGCCCATAACTGATAAAGCAGGAGATTGTAAAAATTGGGTGTCGAACCGAATACTTGTCATAAATACTAACGGCAAGCACAGGGAACTTCCCATCAGCCTGCGCCTCAAACAGTCTACTGATTGTTTTTGCTTGTGCTTGTAGAGCCGCGGCATGTAATCCTCCTGCAAATGAAGTGCAAGAGATCTACACGAGATATGATACCTATGTAGAGTTATCATCATTTAAAAAAAACTCACAAGTGTGATAAGGCCAGCAATGATTTTGTTGCGCGAGAACAGCCAAATGCGGTAGGCGTAGAAGGACTGCACGATGAGCCCTACTTTGGACGAAGGTAGAATGTAAGGGTGTTTGTCTTTCTATTTGAAAAAATATTGAGGGCATATTGACACTCACCGAGTGGGCCAACAACCCACGTGGCGACCTCCGTAGTGCCGACTTCGTCGAAACGCTCCACGCTCTCAGACTCCTTGGATGTGGCAACACCCCAAGCAGTTTGCGTCATCATAAAGGTTTGCATCATTTCGAGGATGTAGACCACTCCGACTAGAGTCTTGAGAAATAATTTGTCTTTGGGGAAGAATTGAGAGTAGGTGTCTGTCGTGGAGATAATAGATTGCGTGAGCTAATGGGCTATAGGCAAGGGTCAAAACCATTCAAAACCCGCCGGATCCACGCGTGCAAGGAGCACCGGTATTTACCTACAGTAACGCACCGGAGAACATAGACCCATATTATGTCAGTAAAACGGCTGTATATGCACTATATGTAGTACGAACGTATGCGAACTGCACCTACATCCACAATGAGGGAGGAGGTTTATACTCTATATTGATTAAGAATATATATTGAATAATCAAACATCTGTATATGGAGGGCAGCAGCGGCGTCCGCCTATGTACGTAGACAACAGGGAAAATGGGCAGAGTGTATGAGGCTTATCTACTCGCATTAGCGCGCATACAGAGATACATCTCCAACCCATGCAATTTCGCGCGCTCTGGAGACGCGGCTCTGAATTTCGCATTAGGGCGAATCCAGAGACGCGTCTCCAGTGCACGTATTTTCACGCGCTCTGGAGACGATGCTCTGAATTTCGCATTAGTGCAAATCCAGAGACGGGTCTCCAGTGCACATATTTTCACGCGGTCTTGAGACGGTGCTCTGAATTTCGCATTTAGCGCACATTCTGAGACGCGTCTCCAGCGCACGTATTTTCACGCGCTCTGGAGACGCCGCTCTGAATTTCGCATTTGGGCAAATCCAGAGACGCGTCTCCAGTGCACGTATTTTCACGCGCTCTGGAGACGATGCTCTGAATTTCGCATTAGGGCGAATCCAGAGACGCGTCTCCAGTGCACGTATTTTCACGCCATCTGGAGACGGTGCTCTGAATTTCGCATTTGGCCAAATCCAGAGATGCGTCTCCAGTGCACGTATTTTCACGCGCTCTGGAGATGCCGCTCTGAATTTCGCATTAGGGCGAATCCAGAGACGGGTCTCCAGTGCCCGTATTTTCATGCGGTCTGGTAACATAGGGCTACCTTACAGAAGCACGTGCACGACCAATACAGGTGCGTTAGTTACTGTAATTACAGGTGTACATTGCAGTGATGCTGCGGGTGGCTTTTACGGGCCATACATGTCGTCGATATTCGGAGCTAATCAGACAACTCGTACTAACACTGGAAAGATCGAGGGTTACTCACAGACTTGAAGAGATAACACACCGAACAGCCCCCGATTGAGTAGGACAGCGATCAGCTATGTATATATCTCTGTGAGAGATCCAGTCCTCGACGAGGACGCGACCTACCTCTGCGCCTGCACTGTGGCACAGGAATTAGTATTCACTGGAAGGCTTAAGAGGCCCTAGAGAACTTACGCATCTCTAGGATCCCACATTGTGATAGTCATTCTTGAGCAACTTCAGCCAATCCTCTTTGCGTGTGCCGTTGAATGGCAGTAGAACTGTAGGAGTTTGCGACTAGTAGCAATGCTATGTGTTTATTATACCAGCAGGATTCAGACTCACGATAATAAAAAATGTCTGTAAATCTATCATATCTGTCAGTATTCGGTGATGAAGACGACGCAGACGATGGGGGATTTCTTCATCATGATTTAGAAGAAGATATGTTAATTAAAGAGCTTAATAGATAGGGTCACTCGAGTTTGCGCTACTTTTTGGGCTGACATTGACATTGACATGCTAAAAGTAGTCTTGAAATACTTCTTTTAGAAGTGCGACTGTAACGAGCAACATAAATATCAATATCTATGTTCCGACTTGGCAACTACACGGATTACCTGATGGACTCTACATTTTGGCGGCTAACGATGAGCATATGAAATCGTATCTCGGTTGAGAGACTGGCGGATTATAATTAGCTCAACCTCTACTGACACTCACTGCGCACGGTGGGCCAAATTGAGAATTGAAATATTCCAAATCTGTTTTCGATAGCCTAAGGTTGTCGCGAAGTCCTTCTCTAGTTAATAATAATACATGTCCCCCGATTCCGGCGAACGGCCCAGTCCATAGTTTCCTTGATATCCACGATGGCGACTCCACCTGCCGACTTGTTCTTCCGCGCTGGGGATTCGCAGCAGTGATTCTAGTGCAACCGTGCTGACGATAATCAAATTAAGTATATTGTATTTACAACTCAGGTTCCCCAAGGGATGGTTGAATGGATGGAGAGACAACGGCTCTGATGATCTTATCCCTCAGGCCTCAGGAATCAGCTTCGAGCTACAAACATACAGTCCATGGGACGTCGAGGCTCGCAGTTCATATTCACCCTTGATCTACCCATGATGTTGTCACGACTCAAGGAGCCTTCCCTATGCCACGCGTCGACCTCACGAAGCCACACGCCTCATTCACACACCTCAAAACCAACACCGTAACACCGTACGAAAGATACCACAAATCAAAAAACCCAATATATAAATCACCCATCTACCCATCTACCTCATCATCATGATGACAGCGTACATGCGTCGTCTATTAGCAAGGCAGGGGAACGTACAGCGAACGGCGAATGACGAATAGCTGCGGGTACAGCAAATAGCCGGGAAGCGAGGGGTAGTATAGATATGGTGTGTGTGCGGACGGTATGAATGTAGGTGTAGATGGTAAAGGGAAGGCGGTATGATGGAGGAGTGGAGGGGCGAATCAATCGACTCGTTCTTCTTTCCGACGCGCGTCTCGGCCTCGGCGATGGCGGCGGCGTCTGTTGCGGAGCTTGGAGCGGCTGTGGGAGTGGAAGTTAGCGTTCCGGTATAGAGAGTGTGAGATGGGAATAGCGAAGTAAAAGGAAAGGAAAGGAAGAACAAACGACGAAGAAAACGAAAGGATTAGAGGAGGACGAGCGAGAACGAAAGACGAAGGGGAAATAACGTGTAGGAGACACGACAAGAGGCTGGGAAGTGCATAGAGGATGATTGGTGGACTGAATGGCGCCAAGAATTAAAAAATAAAAAGGGCGCCGACGTACGAAATAAGGAGTACGGAGAAGGAGATATCAGAATATGCGCACGCCTGCGGGCCCCATTATGGCGATAATGCAAAAGACGTGCGCGGATTGATGGAGGTCCGGTCGAGGGGATGATTGGAGATAAGAGAAATAGAGGCGCGCGGCGACTGAATGGGAAGGACGATAGGAAAAAAGAGCGCAAGGGACGAAACGAAACGAAACGAAACGAAAAAAAAAAGAGAGCAGGATAGAAACGAAAGAGAAGGATCGCAACGAAAGAGAAGGATAGAAACAAAAAAAAAAGAAGGATAGAAACAAAGAAAAAGGCAAGACACTCACGTCCAAACATTGACGCCGCCTTGAACGGGCGCTTCAGGTCTCCAGTGGCGGGCTTTCCGATGATGTAGATGGCGTCGTAGAGGTTCCTGAGGCCCATGAGCACTTGGATGAAGAGGGGCTGGGCTGGGCCGGGTGAAGTAGAAGTAGAGGCGCGTGACGCCGGTCATGGCGATGTCCATGTATACGGAATGGAGCTAATAGTGGGGGGTGTTAGTTTGAGTGATTGGGTAAAGCGGGGAAGAGGAAGGGGCCAGGAGCTGGACAGGGGGGAGGGGGATGGTGAAGGTAAGAGGGACGCACGAGTTTTGAAGTCTCTGATAGATCGTAGTCGAAGTATGTCGTGGTCACTGGTCACAAACGTGGGCTCTTCTTGTGACTGCGGAGGCGGGTGAGCGAGATGTGGCGTGCTGAACAAGTATTAGAGACGCACCATAGGTGAAGCAGGTTCAACTACCAATGCGGAACGTCAGAAACCAAGCCGAAAACGCGAATGTGGGGCAAGGCTACCCGCATTTGAGCACTGTTTCATCGTTCTTCGTCTTGATCTGTAAGTTTAAGACGCAAGGTGAGTTGGGCGTAGGGAGAAGGAGGGTTAGATGAGGCATACATCGAGCTAGAAATAGTATTAGATGGCGAGGATGGGAGACGACGTACCCGATGCGGACGTAGTTCAGATCTGTGGGGTCGTGGAAGGGGATCTTGCAGCAACGGTGCATTGCTCCCAAGGAGATGACGAGGTTCTGGACGCGCGTTCATGATGGGCTAGCGAGGGTTTTTGGATGAAGGTGGTCAAGCGGGTGCCAGCGAACGGGCCCGGAACACGTACACGAGCATGAGAAAAGGCGCGAAGTCTACAGCCATGAGAGTGTTTACATGACTTTGAATATGAAGCGTGTGTTATAGCTGGAACCTTTAGGCTGGCGGGAGACGAACAGAGGAGAAGTGCAAGCGGAGGACAAGCAACGAGTTCGCACGTGGCCCGAGCGTGGGCAATTCATGTCGGTCGGTTGTTCGGGCTTCTCCTCCGTCGTTCTCTCTTCCTCTCTGCGTCGGTTTTCTCTTCGAATTCCTCTCTGCGTCGACGGTCCTGCTCCAGGGTGCCTCGAGCCTCCCTTGCCTTGACTTCCGATTCTACATCCCTGTCGCGTCGCCGTCTTGGGTTCCCGCCTTCTCCTTCGTGCACTCCTCGGTTCGTCGCGACGTGCGCGACTCGCGTCCTCATCAACAGGGTAGTTTCCCCATTGCCAGTCAGTCAGTCAGCGGGACCCGTTCTCCATGCCCCTCCTGATATCAAATGCACGCACGCAGTGCACACTGGCAGGTTTCCTGATATAGGCTAGGGGAATGGTTACTTGAGTTGTAGTTTGCTAAGTAGGATCGCACAGGTGCGTTGTTGTTGCCTAGCTCCTTTACTTTGTTCTCTCACTAACATTACTCAATCTATGCTGCCCTGCTCGCCAGATCCACCCCTATCTCTCGCCGCCAGACTGAGTCTTCGTCGCTCACGTCCCCTCGCGTCGCTTACACGCACGCCTCGATCACGTCGTCCCCTCCCCCACTTCGTCCCTTCCTCTAGTTTCCGCCTCTCTATCCCTGCTACCCCTGGTACCGCATCCAGTTGGCTCATCCTCTGTCATAGGAATGTCCGCCTGTCCTTTTATTTCTCTCTCAGGATAATTCCGCTCCATTCCTTTCCCTAATGCTTCCTCCTCCTCGTCTGTCCGTACACGCACATCTCCATGTATCCCTTCCCTTGCTCCCACGCATCGCAGACCAACAAGCAAATGTGTAGCACCTTTTCCGCTCGCCATCAGTCATCGTTGGGCTCCGCCCTCTTCTTGGTGGTATGCCGCACACTGCGAACAGGGCCGAGGAGGGAGACTGGTTGGTTGACTCGTACGCCGGTTCCGCAGGTGCGTTTCTTGCCTCTTTTCTTGTCTCTCCCACTGACACTTCCTCTCCTCTAGCTCCGCGCCTCCGGGCCCGTAGGCAAATTAACTCGACACATACTTGCCACGTCGAACACACTTTGGTTCCTCCTCTCGTTCCTAGCTCGCTATGCTACCCTACCTCGCTTCCGTTCATCCCTTTGCACCTAAATTCTGCCCACGTGTTCTCCGCGCCCATCTTTGCAGGCGTCCGGCTCCGTGCAACGATGTCGTCGCTGTCACGGCGTCGGCGTCAACGTGCAAAGACAGACCTTCAATTGAAAACACATCTAGGATCGTGCGAACGACGACGACGATCGGAGGCGATTCTGCTATAAACGACGTAAACGAGCGTTGGATATGAGAATGAGAATGAGGAGAGGGGAGTAGTGACGGACAAGAGCAGTGAGAATGAGGAAGAACAACGATCTTGGGGAGCATAACTGGAGCTAGGGTGTGTTCACGGGCGTACTAGTAGCAGGTTACACAACGCCTGCAATCTGTGGATACGACTACCACTGCGTAGACGGCGCATCCCTCGGCGACGTACCACGCATCGCCTTCTACTTCCTACTCGACATACGTACGGCTTACCACTCTACACTATGTGCGCGCCTCGAGGTCGTCTTTGCTTCTCTGCTGTCTATCCCACCAGTTATCAGATAAATATACAAGGAATCGGGGACCGTATCTGAGATCGAGCAAGATAGTGTACATGCTTTGGTATATAGTCAGATAGCAATAATAAATAAGATAGACCCCGTCATTCTGCATACACAACCCCAGGCATGTCGAGCAGGGGTCCAAACGCCTCTCGCCCACCCACAACCTCGTCGATACACATGCGCCACATCGTCATCTTGCCATTCGGTAATCGGTAGTAGTATTCACCCGCGACAGGCTCCTTCACAATGGTGATATCCTTCCTGACGTGGTGCACATTGTGGGCTTTGAGGATCTTGAGGACGAGCGTGGGGCCGAGGGAAGTGTGTTCGGGGAGCTTGGAGAGCTCGAAACGGACTTTGAGCATGCCCGTGAAGGGAGAGATTTCTCCTGTGGGTAAGGTCAGCGATTTGGTGAATCGGCGAGGACGGAAGAAAGACGTGCTCCTGTCCTTTCCTACGTAAGTCATGGCGCTGAACATGTGCTTAAGCGTGTACCTGGCATGGTACTTCTCGGTGAGGACATGGAGATTCAAGGTGTGGTGGTCGAGTTGGATAGAAAGGGTCGGAAAGCGTGCAGAGGGGTGCGTCAAAGGGCGGAATCCAGTATCCTCGAGGCGCGTGCGCATGATTTCAACGGTGCGCGCAGAGACGAGTCTCTCGTGCACGAGTTGATCCACTACTGGGTGAAGGATGGGTTGCGTACGAGGTTAACGAGATGCTTGCCCCACGGCTTAATACCGTCCCCAAGCAGATCGCGCCCGGCATCGAAGGAGGACGTGTCATCGCAGATGCGCAGACGAAGCTGGCCAGCAGCGCAGTGGACCCTGGTGGTAGTAGAGGAAGCCTTTGTCAGCGGGGAAGCGCCTCTCCTGGACATAGAACAGCTTGGTACGCAGCACGGTGAGCCGGGTGAGGTTGGAGAAGTCGCGCGGGGTTTGGCGGAGGGCGACCAGGGACTCTGGCCGGAAAGTAATGCATGCCGCTGCCTCTCTCTTCTTCGCATATGTCCGACACGCAAAGGGAAGGGGAGGTTTCTTGAGATGGAGGTAGCGTGCAAGGAGCATGGTTGGAGGAAAAATGAAACCGGTGTATCGTTCCCACGGTATATTTTCGACGGCGCGGATAGCCGTACGGTCCGGACTTGACCATATATGGTTGGGAATTGCAACCTTTCCATAATTCGTCTCTCCTGCTCAGTTCTTGCCCTCGCTGGTTCAAATGCCTTTCCCAGTGACGTATGCTATTCCTCTGAATAAGAATTTTTAGTTGGCACAGTAGATCTTCATATCAAATTCGCAGTACTAGTAGTATATATAGAATGAACAATGACAATCCTTGTGAAGCTCATCACTATCAACAGAGGAAAAATACACAAGCACGCGCATGAGGAGAGGGAAACCAACTAATCCACACAGCTAATAAGAGGAGGCTGACGAGCACTGATTGCTATTTTGCATTTTATACGCCCCCGAAGGACAACGATATTCATTCGGGAGGTCGACAAAAACAGTGCTGGTGCGCCTCCTCTTTAGGTGCGCGTGGATACTTGGACTTGGATCATGTGTGATGGAGAAAGTGAGGTGAGGTGAGGCGAAGGGGAATGATCGAATAGCATGACGAAGCGAAGATGATGAAGAAAGAAAAGAGAAAACACCGCTGCTGAGGATTCAGCAGAGAAATCTGCGTTTTTTGCGAAAAGGGGAGGGGAGGTGTGATAAAAAAACGTGGTTATACTGTAGCAATGCCCCTACGTGTGGCAAGATAGGACAGGCGATGCGTTGGCTTTGCTAGATCCAAGGCCGAACCACACCAACAGCGCTCCCCTTGACAGTTGACACAGACAAAAAGAGAAAGAGGGAACAGCGTTGGCATGGGGTAACATGAAATAGAGCTGGAGACGACGCCGAGCGAATACATACGATGCGTACACCTGAGCATGAGGAATGGGATTCAGAGGGCGTGTGAGCCTCCCGCGATCGCGTTAGAAGTCTGCGGATGAAGCGAATTTCGAACACACGAGTGAAGTGAATGAGTGATATATAATCACTGTATACCACAGCATGTGGGTGGCAGTGAGAAAAGGACCTGGTAAGCTGAACTTGCTCCCTTGCTGCGCCCCTTATGCCGAGATGCCGGCAGTGGCGAACTTGCTCGAACTTATTCCCACACTTGCTGGAAATCACCTTGCAACTTGCTGAGCTTGCACGCCAAACTGAGTGCCCTAAACATGCGGGAGACCTTTTCTGTTACTTAGACTAGTGTTTTAGTATTTTACTGTGCTATATCTACTACATTAAATTAATTGAGTCCAGACCTAATGGTTTAAGGCTGTAAGAGCAAAATAGGTAGATATGGCGCTAGGATGACTACCTTGCAGGCCTAATGATACGTAGTGACATCTTCAAAATCAAAAATATGTTCAATTCCCTTCTATTAGACTGTATTGTTGCATTTCCAGCTCCAAATCCTAAGCACCCGCCCATTGAAGAGCCGTATGTGACTTCTATATCCCCGCTCCTACAGCGTCTCATGCCCAAATTTGAATTGATGTTTGCTCATGCTCGCTCATACAGTTCAATTTTAATTCTAGCGGATGGATACAATGAATAGAGTATACCTTCCAAAGATCTTAAGTATTTCCATCAAAACTTGTAAACTAGATCAATGGTAATCAAGAGCTCCGAAGTCAGGTAGACTCGGAAAAGGTAAAGGTGACTGTCGATGGGGGTGTTTGAGGGCGAACTCATAATCATATACTCTGTATACAAATCAAATGAATCTTAGTCCAGGTCCATATATGGCATCGTCTCTATGCCCTAAAATTGACGGCTTTCGCGCAAGGGAACTTATGGCAGGCGCAAGTTGATTTCACAAGGTACTTTTTATGGCACCTGCGCCGAGTGGTCAACCAGTCCTTCTCCTGCCATTCGCCTACGTTCCGTCCCTGTACGTGTGCGTGTATCCCTGGGAGGGACGTGGAGCAGCGAGCCACCCGGCGACTGATGTACAGCCAGAGGGTTGCGCAGACGTCCCGCACATTCAGATGCATCGACAGGATGGGATGGGACGGGCTGAGGATCACACAGAGATGCGGATGCACGGGCGTGCGTCTAGGCGAGGGCGGACAACGCAGAAGTGTCTGTGGGATCGAGGGGAGTTTCGAGGATGGGACGTCCGCGTCATTGCGCAGAGGGGAGCTAGAAGACGGAGGACGAAGGAGTATTGGGAACGAGGGCTGTGTTAGCAGGCCTCGCCGCCTTCTAGCTAATCGATTGATCATCGACCAGCTCTACTCAGGATCGGTATGACGCGTAGAGAGTGTGGGCGGTAATCGTTTGAGCATTGCTTAGCGTGGGGGCGTTCACGGCGCGCCAAAGGTTCGAGTTGGAGCTCGCCGGGGAGAGCTCCGAAGTGAGCCGAGTGAGCCAGTTGAGTCGACCTGGGCGCTAAAAAGTAGACGGAGAGCATGGGCGAGGTGAGCAACTTGAAGACGCGATGACGGAGAGAGCGCGTCGTTGATTTCCACGGTCTCTTCTCACGGACGCACGGGCCACTTGGTAGCGACGTCCTCCGCTCCTCTTTCCACGCTTCCACACTCATGTTCCCTTCGTCTTTCATCTACCTGACTATCTTCCTATAGCTTTGTGACAACGTTAGGAATATAGGCAACCTAGTGAGCACCTATATGCATGTGTCCTTAACCAGCGTTGTATCATCCCATCTTTCTGCCCTCATCACAGCGGAAATCGCCAGATGTCTGTCCACAGAGGGGCGTTCTGTGGCGAATGAAAGTATTCCCCACTACCTAGTAGATGTCTTAATCATACGAAGTGGGGGAATATCTGCACTCGTCAATACACCTCGCACCGGACGCTCCTCTTGGAAGCAGACATCCGACGTCTCCGTCCGCATGAACCGCATCGTTGTGTGGCAAATCGTGTTAATCAACATGCGCACTGATCCTATCTCTGGGGAATTGTGCTCTTCCTCCCCTTCGCGCCTCTCTCTCGAGTCAAGAGGGCGTTGCCGCGCCACGAGAGTGCATATTTCCTACTACAATGCCTTTTGAAATTCATTCAAAGGCTTTTTAGTAGGAAATACAACCGAGGTTGCCTGCTCTGGCTCGTCCTCTAGTCAGAAGGTATGAGACACTCCTCTTCGCCTACTCATGCAAGAACTTGCGTTGTATTGGCGGCCATATCAACTGGTGGTATACTTTCCTGAATTCGATGCCGGTCACATAATGCAGACATCGGAGGGGTATCCAAGGCGTTTTATTACATTACATCGGGGCATCATGATTTCTTACGTGATGACCGTACTGATATGCTCACTCTATTTTGCGAGCTCCATTATCAGCTGTGTAAAGTATCCAATGTTTCGGTATCCTTCCGATATCTTGCGCATTTTGACTTGGCATGGGGTGATTGAATTAGCTTGTCATTTGTACGAGATCTACACTCGCAGAATCACAACTCCGACTCCGGGTCTACTTATCTGTGCGTTTCGTCAACTCCATGTCGTAGAACCAGAGCCTCAACGTTCCTGAAGGTTATGTTTATTATAACGTTTGCTAGCGATGCCAATCTAATTGCATGCACGTTACATTCCTTCGACGATAACCAAGTACGTACATACGTACGTACATACAGAGTTCCAAGATTGATCACATGAATGCATACATTCTGATTTACGTCTCGAGCAGAATAGCCTCTACGGACTTGGTTGATGACTTACAACGCGTTAGAACGAGGCGAGGGATACAGGAAGAGGCGCGTACGGATATACAACGCCGAGATAGCGTTATCCAGGGAAGAGGACAAAGCAGCGTACTCCAGCGAGAGCAATGAGAGAACACGTGGGCACGCCTATGATAAAGGACTAGCCAACGGGACGCAGGGTGGGCAGCGGGGAATAGAGAGGTGGGAACGAGAGACAAGGACGGAGTTGGGAATGGAAAAGACCCGATTGAGGCGTGCGCGCGATGTGGCGACGTAACCGATCCAGGGACATCAGCGACGAGAGTTGGGCCTTGTGGGTGAGCTTGAATCTACAACAAACATCAGCGGAGGGCAAGGGAGAGACTACAGTAACGCACCTTCTCAGAAAGCCAGGACGCGACCAAATTTTCATCTAGCCTATCTCAGGAGACCTCCGAGTGTGCGTGCTTGTGTTCGATACCAATAGGGAGCCGACTGACTGATTCAGGAGTAGGAAGAGCGCGGCCTAAAGGACATGATGCGACGCCATGAGGGGTGCACGAAGGAGACGCGAGCGCGTTAGTGGAGCAGAAACAGAATCATACATCTACACGTCATGCGCCAGAATTTAGAATAACAGGACCGCAAGGAAGCCTACACACACAGGCAAGAGCGGTCGAGGCAGGTATGAGCACGTCAATCGAAACAAAGTGAACGCATTGAGGGTCGGCCAAGGATCTCGACGGGAGTGAAGAAATTCAAACATGAAACGCTGCACGTCGAAAGTCGGGGGGCTATGGATAGGAGATCGTAGCGTCATCATGCTGAGTGACTCGTGCAATGATAGATGTCACACACCCTGCCGCTCGCGCCGAGCATCGTTCGTCCCCTTCCTCCGCAGTGAATTCGCCGTCGAGTTCGCTCGCTCACCTGTCCACCACTCCAGCCCAATCTTACCTCCGGAAGTTGTCGTTCTCACCTTCCCAGACGTTTTCGGTTAAGGGTCTGTCTTCGCACGTTAGCGCCGTGACCGCGACGACATCGTAGCGCGGAGCCGGACGCGTGCAGAGACGGGCGCGGAGAACACGGTGACAGTATCAAAGAGCAAAGGGACGAACGGAAGCGAGGTAGCGTGGTATAGCGAGTGAGAAACGAGAGGACGGACGGAAGGGCAAAGGGAGGACGCACTGACACGCCAGCGAGTCGAGATGTGGGCATGATGCAAGTGCCCAGCGCAAAAGCCGACCCAGGTGTGGAACTGGGGGAGAGCGTCAACAGGAGATAAAAGAATGGGTGCTTGAAACACACCTGAGGAAAGCGATCGAGGCTGTTGCGTGACGTGGCGATGTAAGCGACGCGAGGGTTCGTGAGCGACGAGGGCTGGGCAAGGCGGTGGGAGATAAGTGCGGATCTGGTGAGCAGGGGAAGGGGAGCATAGGTCGAGTAATGTCAGTGGGAGAGCGAAGTAAAAGAGCCAGGCAAGAGCAACGCACCTGCACGACCCTGGCACGGCGGAGCTCAACTAACCCTTCCCATAGGGGAGACCTAACTATGTGCGTGCGCGTGTGTTTGATACCAGGCGGGGCGTGGAGAGCGGAGCCGACTGATCGATTGAGAGCGAGAGGAACGCGTCCTATATACTCGGTTGACAAGGCAAGACGTGACGCGATGCGACAAACTGAGGAATGCAAACAGGAGACGCGAGCGAGCGCGTTAGTGAAAGCGGGAATGGAAGGCACCGACGCCATTGAGATGTGGAAGCGAAGGCCAGGGCTAGGCGCTAAGCGCTAGGGAGGCATCCTAGAGCAGGACTGTTGAGTAACTTGAGTTGACGCAGAGAGGAAGAGAGAGCGTCGGACGAGAGGTCCGACCACCCCTCTGACTTCCCCACGCACGGGCCACGTACGCCATTTACATAAATTTCGTCGCCCTCTCGAGTATGAATTGGTTGCTTGTCCTCCGCCCACATTTCCCCTTTGTTTGTCTCCCTGCCAGCCTAAAGGTTGAAACTGCAACACGCCAAGGGGACTGATGTTCGAGGACATGTAAACAATGCTGTAGACCTGGCGAACCTGACTCTTCGCGTGCTCAAGGCGCTCTCCGTCTGCCGACCCGCCTTGAATGTTTCGACAATCAGCCAACCCCTCCCGGGACAATTCTCCAGGTATCGCTTCCCAGCACTCACCATTTTCCCTCTATGCTTAAAAGATGCCCTCGCCTAGTGAGTCAGCGTGCCCGCTTTCAAATATCCATCCTTTGCTCTCGCTCGCACTCCCCCTTAAGTTCCACGTCTGTCATCCACATCTACTGCACGCGTCCCCGCCATCACCTATCAGCAGTCTGCGGTGTTCAATGTTACTCTCACATGATGTGGTATACAATGATTGCATGGCACTCATTCACTTCACTCATGTGGTATACGAACATTAAGTCTACCCGCAGACTTCTATAGCTATTGCGGAAGGCTTACGCGTCCTCCCTTTAATCATGCTCGATTGCCTGCATCGTGGTCTTTCGCGCTCGTCGTGGCATTTCTTGTTCAGTTTCTTTCAATTTATTTATTTCTATCTGTGGTGACTGCCAATAGGAGCGCTGATGGTGTCTGTTCGGGCGTCGTCCAGGACATGCTACCGCCATCTCTCCTGACTCTGCTTCCCTTCTCTTTGTCGAACAAGGCTGAAGCTTCTTCACCGCCGGCGTTATTTCTCTTGTCTTTTTTCTTCTTCTTCTTCGCTTCATCGTACTATGCAGCTATTCCCCTTCACCTCTGAATCCGCGCTTTCGCAAACATTCCTAGTATCCGACAGCCCAATATTCCCTCCCAAATTCCGCTCCCTTTCATTTCCCCATCTCCCATCATGCATGATTCGTGTAGCCACGCGCGCCTAAAGAGGAGGCGCACCAGCACTGTTCCCCATTTCGTCGACCTCCCGAATGGATATCGTTGTTCTTCGGGGGCGTATAAAATGTAAAATAACAGTTAGTAGTTGTCAGCCTCCCCTTGTTGGCCGTGTGGATTATTTGGTCTCCATCTTTATATGGCCTCCATCTCCTCGTAGTGTTTGTGTGTTTCTCTCCCATGTCGATGATGAACGCAGTTATCAGTATTTGTCTTATATTTACTCCTGTAGATTCGATATGACTGGTTACTACAATGAAGTGTATGCGATGTACTCTACCGTAGCAAGAAAATCCCAATAATACAATGCGTATCTGAGTCGCCGCACATCAAAATTCAGAGAAAAACAGAAGTCTGACTAGGAAGGGCCGAAATCTTGGCAATTCACGTAGGATCCAACATTGAAATCACCATCACCGCTGTAAACTTACATCCGGGTCCTCAAGGCTTGATGCCTCTAGACTCCTCGCTCCAAAATCTGCGAGCCATACGAGCATCCAGGGTCACGCAGAAATAGAACAAGTGCAGATCAACATCGAGAGACACCTCAAACGAACCAGAGTAGCGATGAACTCACCTCACCTCATAAAAGAAGCACCGCGCGCAAAGTCTGTCGAAGTCGATTAATGCACCGAACTCACTGAAAAACAGGGGAATCAAGACGCATGTACGCATACGCGCATAGAAAGGAGTAACACGTCACGAGCACATAGCTTGAAATAAAAAGAAGAGCGAAGAGCCTGAAGATCAAGTAAAGTATCTCGATAGGAAGAACGCCCAGCATCCAACACCTAATATCAGATCGACGCCTGAAGCCTGAAGATCATCGGATAGGATAGGATAGTGTAGCGCCAGAAATCCAAGGAAGAGCACGCCCACCAGCGAGTAGGGAACACCGACACCCGTCAAACGTATACCCACCACGCATGCATCGCGAGTTCGAGCGCCACCACCTCCCATTTCACGTCTGCACGGCTCCGAGAACTGCCTATACAGCGCTCATCGCACGCGCAGATGGTAGTGGGGATGGAAACGAGATGGACAGGCGCACTCCATTTTGCGAAGCGTACCACGGTGTACCACGTGTCATTCGCCGCCCACACGTTTGCTACCCCCAAGATCATTCTCAAGCAACCCCGAGGCTGAGGGAGGAAGGTACGGGACAGCGGGTGGGTGAGCGAAAACGCAGTGGGGCGCGGGCGAAGGGTACAAGGGACATGGGCGGAGAGAGCGGTATGAGCGAAGGAGGGAAGGAGTCGGAAGGGGACAGGGGACAGGGGACAGAGATGAAGGCGCGTCCATCGATCCGCGCCTACATCGGGTAATGCGCAAGAGCGAGCCGGGGACTGGGGAGCGAGGAAAGCGCAACGTCAGCAGGAGAGAGAAGCAAAGGAGGAGCAGAAACGCACCTGTGCAGTCCTTGCTCCGAGCGGGTCAACCAGTCCTTCCCTGCCATTCGCCTACGTTCCTTCCCCGTGCGTGTGCATGGATCCCTGGGAGGGACGTGGAGCAGCGAGCCGCCGAGCGACTGATCTTCAGCTAGAGGATTACGTTGATGTTCCGCACACGGAGCGTCGACTGGATGGGACGGGACGAGCTGACCACTGAGGACTACACAGAGAGGCGGACGCGCGTGCGTGCGTGCAGGCGGGGGCGGACGACGCAGAGGAGTTTGCATGATCGAGGGGAGTGTCGAGGATGGGACGTCCGCGTCATTGCGCAGAGGGAAGGAGCTAGAGGACGGGACGAGGCCTGTGCGTCAGCAGCTCGTCGGCTTCGAGCTGATCGTTTGATCATCGACCAGGTCTACCCAGGATCGGTACGACGGGCGTGTAGAGAGTGGGCGCGTATTGCTTTCATTGCTTCGCATGAGGGCGTTCACGACGCGCCAAGGTTCGAGTTAGAGGGGATGAGCTACGAGCTGAGCCGAGCGAGCCAGTTGAGTAGGCTTGGGCGCTAAAGCGCTAAAAGGTGGGGGAGTGCATGGGCGAGTCGAGCAAGATGTGGTGACGGAGAGAGCGAGATGACAGAGTTGATTTCCACGGTCTCTTCTCACGAACTCACGGACCGCCTATTTCCACGGTCCCGGTCATTTCTCACGGATGCACAGGCCACCTCGTGTCGACGAAAAGTCCGAAGTTCGTGCAAAGTTCGTGTCTTCTACTCCTCCATCCGCACCTGCCTGTCTCAGCTTTCCACGAACTCCATTGATTTCTACGATTCAGTCACCATATGAGCGAAGGATGCACAGTGAGTACTCCCACTCGATTCGTTCTTCCATCCAACTTCCATCGATCCCGCTACTCTCATATCTTTTCCACCTCTCCTACCGTGGATCTCCTTAGATAACGCGCATACAAGAGGACGGCATGCAGAGTACAGAAGTGTTCACGTTTCTTCGTCTGGGGGGTCAACCTATAACGTGAACGGTGAGGGTTCAGAATGCCTCTGTATCATTATTGGTTGGCAATTGCAATCCCGTCCTCTGAACAGCCCGCGTTATGTGAGATATTCATCACTTCCCTTCTCTTTTTAAATTATGCTCGATGTTATTCCTACGCACTGGATAAAGATACGAACCCAGTTCAAAGTCTTCACGACATCACTCAGTACTAGTAAGCATTCAGCATACCCATACTCATTGAGTCATGTGAAAGTCTTCCCATTCCATGCTGACATGATCCATCCCCGCGCGCCTGTCCGCGCCACGTCTTGCGTTCCACCTTTCTCATTTCTCTCGAGTCAAGAGGGCGTCGCTGTGCATCCAAACTTCTCATCTCCTACCGGGTAGCTTGTTCAGAACTGAAAACAGGCAAATACCGTGAATTCATGAGGGCCTTGATCAGCTATGCCAAGTCAAAAAGTTATCAATCGTAATTCCCCTCCGATGTCTGGTGCAAATATGGACTGCATCGATGAAGTTCTTTTCGTAAAACGTGATCTTGTGGGCCTTTATCCGAATGAATATTGACTTGAGTAGGTTACAAAGATGTTCATGACCTTGACTGTCGCCCTCGAAGTTATTTTATCCTCGGTTCGTTTGTTGACATTAAACGTGCATCTGCAGATCATGTATTGGATAATTTGAATACATCGTTCGCACATACGTGGAGCTGAAGCTGGGGGCGCGTGTGTAGACACCACCGAACATGAATTGGAATGAACCCACCCAAGCCGCACAATCTCCTCATATAAAAGCGTTTATTGTGATCCAGAACGACCAGCGTCAGCGTCAGCATCAGCGTCAAATGCTCAACCTCGGCTCGCGCTAGGGAAAACAGAAGAACCCAGCACCGCACACCCGCACACCATGCGCTAGAAGAACAGGAGAGCCGAGACGCATACATACACGGGACAAGAGCGGTCAAGGCAGGTACGAGCAACGCCAACCTAAACAGAGTGAACGCAGGGAGGGTCGACCAAGGATCTCGACGGGAGCGGAGAAATTCAAACATGAAACGCTGCACGTCAAAAGTCGGGGGGCTATGGATGGGAGATAGTAGCGTCATCATGCTGAGTGACTCGTGCAATGATAGAAGTAACGCACCCTGCCGCTCGCGCCGAGCATCGTTCGTCCCCTTCCTCCACCGTGAATTCACCGCTCGAGTTCGCTCGCTCACATGGCTACAATCCCAGCCCAATGTTGCTACGGGAAGTTGTCGCTTGCACCGTCCTAGCCGCGCTTTACGTCGAGGATCTGTTTTTGCACATCGATCGCGACGATATTCCGGAGTGAAGCAGGGCGGCGAGCAGAGGCGGGCGCGGGCGCGGATGAGGTAGAACAGAGGCGCGAAGGGACGCGGTCAGGACAAAAGTAAGTGGGGCACTGCGAGTGGCGATTAGGAGGGAAGGGCGGAGGGACACAGTAGGCGAATGGACGACACGCCGTCAAGTAGCGGCGCGTGCATGAGGCAAGTGCCCAGCGCAAAAGATGACCCCAAAGGTAGGCGGGATGTAGATGCAGAGCTAGGGGGAGCGTCAACAGGAGATAAAAGAATGGGTGCTTGAAACACACCCGAGGAAATCTAGCCGTCTACGAGTCAACCAACGAGTCGCCCTCCTCTTCCCTGTTCGCAGCGCGCGATACACCTAACGGCGGCCGAGCTAAAAGATCTCTCCGATATCGGTTGATGATACGCGACGCGTCGAAATGGTCGGAGGGGAGGGATACACGAAGAGGCGCGTACGGATGGACGACACCGAAATAAAAATGTCAGGGAAGGGGACGGAGCGAGGTTATCCAGCGGGGATACGTGGACATGCAGCATAACAAAGAATAAATCAATGAGATATGGGCATGGGGTAGTAGAGAGGTTGGAACGAGAGGTAGGGATGGAGTTGGGGAGGAAGATGCGATCTAGGCTGGTGCGTGACGTGACGATGTAAGCGACGCGAGGGTTCGTGAGCGACGAGGGCTGGGTCTAGCGGAGGGAGATAGGTTCGGATCTGCAGGGGAGCATAGATCGAGTAAACGTCAGCGGGAGAACAAAGTAAAGGAGCCAGGCAGCAGCAACGCACCTGCACGATCCTAGCAACCCGGAGCTCGATCAACCCTTCCCACAGAGGAGACCCAACCATGTGCGCGCGTGTGTTTGAAACCAGGCGGGGCGCGGAGAGCGGAGCCGACTGGCTGATTGAGAGCGAGAGGAACGTGTCCTACATGCTCGGTTGACAAGGCGAGACGCGATGCGACTCGACGCAACGAACCAAGGAGTGCACGAAAGAGACCGAGTGAGCGCATTAGCCAAATTGAGAGCGGAAGACGCGTAAACGATTGTGTAGTAGAAGTGAAGGCCAGGGCAGGCATCCTAGAGCAGGACCGTCGACTGGCAGAGAGGAAGAGAGAACGGCGGAGGAGAGGTCCCTCTGACTTCCCCACGCACGGGCCACGTACGCGATTTTACATAAATTACGGTTCAAACTCGAGATGACCATTCACTCATGCTCATTTGCTTGCATCGCGTTGATTCGTGCTCGGCGCGATGTTTCTAGTTCTGTTTCTTTTAATCAGTTTCTTTATTTTTGTGCCGACTCCCAAAGGGAGCACTTGTTTGGAACTAGCAGCGCCGAGCAGCATTGCTATCATCGTCTTTGGTCACTGCACCTCCTCTGACCTCGTTTTTTTCTGCTGAATCTTCACCAGCAGTGCTTTTCTCCTGTCTTTCCCCATCATCTTCACTTCGTCGTGCTATGCTATTATTACCCCTCACCTCTCCTCCCATTCCCCATCACACATCACCCATTTACCCAAGTATCCGCGGGCGTCTAAAGAGGAGGCGCACCAGCACTGTTGCCCATTTTCGTCGACCTCCCGAGTCCCGAATGGATATTGTTGTCCTTCGGGGGCGTATAAAATGTGAAAATAGCAGTTAGAGGTTGTCAGCCTCCTCTTGTTATGCGTGTGGACTGCTAGTTAGTTTCCCTCCCCTCATGCGCGTGCTTGTGTACTGTACCATTTCGAATAGTTCGGCCAGGGGTGTGACCTGGGACAAGGTGGACGAAATTTCCACCCCGGCCAGTTTGTGGGTGACCTGGGACACCTGCAAATTTTCGGCCAAAGTGAGAAAATCTCGGTCTCAACTTTGCCAACTTTAAGGCCAGTATGAGCAAGAAACTGTAATAAATTGAGCCTCTGGATGGATATCTTCCAAATTTACTCGGGTTTTCGTCATTCCTTACCGTTTTGGGGCTATTGGGAGCAATATCTCAATTTCGGCCAGAACTGGGACACTTTTGTCCTCCGGCCACGCTGCCTGTGACATGGGACAAGCGACCGATTTCGGCAAGGGGGTGCCGGAGTTTGAATTCGGCACCATAGGTTGGTCGGTCGGTTCAAGGCTGGGCCCTCTAAATATTTTTTGGACATGATATTTTTGGTGTTGAATTTGTCTGGGATTCGCTATATAAGCTATCTGAACTACCTGTGAATGGTTATCAGCCTTGCATTTGCCTTACGGCGCACTAATCTAAGTACAAATCACTTAGATTAGATAAACGAGCACCACGTGATTACCATGTAGAAACCGACATTCAACATACGAGAATCTGCACTGCAAAGAAAATACTTATTTAACTACCCTACTTCGACTCTACTTCTCTGCTATTCTACAGCAACATATAATCAGCATACTCCTTATTAATGGAACCTCCATCAGTGAGAATAACAGTTAAAATGTGCAGATAAACGACTCAAAAATGATCTCACAGGCATTACCTGTGTGGACTGTTGACGCCGATGGCTTCGTGGAATGTCCTGAGTGTGGGGAGAAGAAGCGAGCTGGTGCTGCAGGGGTGGGTAATATTCAGAAAAATCATGTTGGCTCACAAATCTGCAAAGATAAAGCAGCGAAACGGAAGAAAGGCGACAACAAGATGAAAAATACCTCATTACTCGGATTCTTCCAACGCGGCCCTCGTCCCAAGCCCATACCATCAACAATGACTACGATATCAGTCAGCCAGACAGCATCTATTTCCCAAGTTCTATCCCAGCCAGCAGCCCCGAGTCGGACACGCTCTGAACCAAAGAAGACAGTACTTACAGGATCAGAATATATACGTCGCCTCCAACAGATCTCCGAGGCACTCCCATTGACAATCCTCGAGGCAACGTCAACCGACTTACTCGCACAGTTTGCAAACCCCGCCGCATACGACAATTCTGACATCTCATCAGATGACCTATGGGAGGAAGTCTTGAATCCCATTTTGAAGGGCGCATTAGGATGGGGGAACGAGATTGACATGGGAACATTGGTTCGACGTGGGAAGCTGGGTTTCGCAGGATTGGTGGAGTTTGTGAGGTACTTCACTGAGGGAAGGGGTGTAAACGAGGCGCTTTTCGAAGGAAAGTTGGCGAATCTAGTACAATGTGCGGAGAAATCAATGTTAGTGATAATTTATCATCGAAAATTCAACCAACTTAGACCACATGCATATCAGATCCTTCAAAGCTGACCAGCACCAAGAAACGACTGTCGTGGATGCTATAAATGTGGATGAGATTGAGGAAGGCATCGAGATTGTCATTAGCACCAAGAAGACGGTCAACAAGCAGGCATCCAAGGAACCGGTTCAATCTCGACCACCAACCACCTGCCAGGGCTTCATTTTGAGCAGCTTGAATGGACAGTCGCCATATACCACGTATCCGTATGGGCTTCATAGTCTTTGTCGCTTGCCATGGAATCCCTATGTCGACTCTCACGGCGTCATGAAGCTCTTTGCACATGGATGCAGTGGAATACTTACCGTCACGGACCAACCAATTTGCTCAGCCTGTCATGCTCTCCGGGACAACAAACTTCTGGAAGGCGTGTTAATGCGGATGGAGCACGGTGTCGAAGCAAACACACCATTTCTCTACCATGGAATCTCAGGTCTCCTTCAACTTCTACACCATAAAAACCAGCACCTCGAAGCCCAGCGCCTTCGAGGACTCAACCAAGCACGCAGCCTTGTTGGTCGGGCCACTGCGCTTGCAGATCACAAACGATTTCTTGTGGCGATTGCGAGTGGACAGGTAGATCGTGTCGACAAGTTGATACGAATTGCGTTGGGGCAGAACAAGGGAATACGTGCCGTTCTCGAGCTGTTCAATAACGCAGCAAAAGGATTATATCATCCTAAAAGCTATACAGAGGAGGAGGAAATGCGAGGCATACTTTTATGGCGCATGGGTGGTAGCCGACTCGCTTTCTTTGCAAACAAAGCCCTTGGCCTGCCCAGCGTCACCACCCTGCGTAACAGTTCTAACATGCCTCCTATCATTGCATCACATGCTAAACCGACGACGGTGGAGATTGAAGCAAACATTGAGGCCAGCTTCGAGAGTGTGATGGACGTGGTTCAGAGTCAAGGAGAAGTTCTTCACGCGGTGTTGATGTTTGATGAAATCGCAACCGAGAAGCGAATCAGGCTTGATCGCCGAAAGGACATCTTCCTGGGGCCGTGTCGAGAACATGGACATCGAACGTCTCTCGAATTCACAACAGCAGAGGATTTGGAAGAACTATTCCATGCACTTGATTGTGGAGAAATTCATTATGCAGCGGAGGTATTTTTCAAAGCTCCTTTGACAATGGGTTGACCGTTCCTTATGCTATTTATAGGCCACAGTTGGCGCTCTTGGAATCCTTTGCGATAATAATCGCCTCTATCCTGCGCGTGCCATTCTGGTCTCAGGCGACTGTAAACGGGAAACAGGACCAGAGCATGCCGTTGTACTTCAGACTACCCTTGACAGTGTGAAGAACCAGCAAGAGAAAGTCAAAATTCGGATTGTGTCCATTGCATCTGATGGCGAAAAGCATAGAGGTTCAGCAATGGCCTTACTCACGTTCAAAAACCATCTCTCGCCTCAATCCAATATCTTTCCTTTACTGTCTGGGTTAAAATTTCTCGACCTCCACGTTGGAGACAACGATTTAACTTGTGACAAGGATTGGAAGCACCTGTTTAAACGCCTCCGTAACCTTCTTCTTCGAGAACGAGGAATAGTTGTCGCTGGAATCAGAATTACGCCGGCAATTCTTCAGAACCACTTCGTCTCGGAGGGCGCAACGGCTGAACATATTCGAGCTACTTTCAATCCCGATGATCTTCAAGATGTTCGGATCGCATTTGACATGCTGAAAGACATATGGTCACTTCCCAGGACTCCCTCAAAGCCGAATCCATCTCCTGGTTTCCAAAATACCCGCGACGCACTATGGATCTTTGGACAGGTTGTCCTCAACCTCCTTTTCCCTTTTCTATGTGTCGAACTTTCTCTGTCTGAACAGCTTGAACATCTGAGTGCAGCGGCACACCTTGCTATGGCCCTTTACCGTGAATCCGGAAAGGATTTTCTTCCCACCGAACTCTACACTGATTTGATGCTCATGATAAAGAACGCATATTTTTGTGTTGCAAAGGCGAAGGTTGATACCCCGCTCAGTTCATTCTGGCTCATTCTGTTGGGGACCGACCGGCTAGAACAGCTCTTTGGGATCCTTCGTACCATGGTAGGGAGCAACGTCAATGTTGACATATATCAACTTGTCGAGCGCTTGAGTGGTACCACAGAAGTCTCGAATATTCTCGCTAAATATCCTCAATGGGACCGTGGGCCCCGACGCTTGAAACTTCCAACAATAACACGGGAATCTGGACAGCTGGTAGCGAGACACGATCATCTTACACCTGCTTTATGGAAAGGCGACGTCAAACTTTCAAACGTAACGTTGCAAACTTCATGGCTTCGCGGAAGGCGCATCATTGAAGAGGCATTTCCGCTCTATGGTGACATGTTCAGGACGATGGAAAATGAACATAACATTACAATCTTATCACCGTCGGGTGAATTACTGGTCAATATCCCCCTTCCTCCTGGTGATGTTGATGAAAGCCTCGAGGAGGTCGCCTTAGTAGGCAAATCTATTCCACCTCCGAGTCCTCACAACACGAGCTCTTCGGAGGATCAGGTCGCAATAGAAGATATATTCGCCACTGAGGAGATGCTCGACAAAGTTCACAATAACCCTATACAGCCGAAATCACAAAACGTCATGTACCGCGGAGAGGAAATATCAAAGATCAAAGCGCTTAGCTTGTGCAGCAAATATCGCGCAGTCGCTAGCTCAACGGACCGCCTTCGGCGTGTTCAGGAAATTGGACGGCATTTTAGTGCCCGTTCATCGACTCAGCCATTTGACCTAGATGCTACGCCCTCAAATACGACTCCAAGCAGTGGGCTTCTGCTAGTAGTTCAGGATCCTATTGCGAGCCTGCTTCGATGCGATGGGCGTTACTGGTTATGCATTGGGGAGATCAATGGCTTGAAGGACGATGGAGTGAGCGTCAATTTTATCGAACACGGCCAGCTGGAAGAGGCAAAAGTATCAGTTTCCTATCAGCTCCTGGGTCTACGTGCGACAGACTCGCTCGATGATCCAACAATGAAGCTCGATTGGCGGACGTACCAAACGTCAAAAGAAGTATCATTCACAATACCAGGCCGTCTGGTTCAGCCCATCAACCCCGACACTTCTACACCAAAATCCCTCGGCGACAGAATTTTCTACTTGTTCGACAGCCGTGTTCTTGTGGCACTCGCAGCCAATCTGTTCCAATCTCTAGCTACGTCGGAATTCAAGTCAATTCCAAAGATAGGTATTAGACCAGAATATCCTTACCGCGAACGCTTGGGTACGTTTACTCCTTGAACGTACTTTGTTTACGATAATCTTATCGATATCTATAGGAAAAGCTGCATTTCTCTGTCAAAGCGGATCTGAGCAAGAATCTGTTGACGGGAATGACCTTGAAAATCCCGACTCAATGCTCTGTCCACTCTGCAATTCGCCGCCTGTTTTCCTTAGTTTGAAACATGGTCAACGAGTTCTTGAACATCTCGGCGCGCATATTCTCTTCGACAAAAACATCTCCCGTGCAGAGGAGCCATGCGGCTGCTGTCTACGGCCTGGGGCCCTCTGTCTCTATTACCTGAAGAAAGGGAAAGGGGCAAAAGGAACGTTAAAAATCGATTACGATCGCACTAGAGCTTGCCCAACCAAACTTTCTTTTTCATACAGCGTGGCCGCTGAACCAACTCCAACTGCCCCTTGCTCAAATGTACCCGTTATCTGCCCATCGTGCTCGAAACTGGAACCTGCGGTCTGGCGCTATAATCTACGGCAACATTATCAGCGTGCTCACCCCAATGTGGACCATACTAAGTATGCGCATCTTTGGGAGCTGTTGAACTTCGAGGTTGGGGAAATGAAAGAAATCTGGGGAAAACGTCAGCGCGTCGTTGTGAAGAGAGTCAAGAAGTCAAATGTACTTGCCCTTGACATTTCAGATGCACATAGATCGCAAATTCCAGAAAGGTGCGCGTGAAGTATTCCGCAGATTGCATTTTTCTGACCGTTGAATTTCTCGCTGTCCAGTACACCAAATCCACGAAACAGATCGGAACTTGTAAAACGGGACAGTGATATTGGAGACACTGACTCTACGGACGGGGAGGGTAACAACCAGAGCGGCGAGGAAAGTGACAGCGAGGAGAGTGATGTTAATGAGAAGAACGTTGACAGCGACGGTGGGGAGACAACACAAATCCGTGAGACGTGCGACAACGTTGCTTCCTTTTACTCAGGGCTTCCTCTTTCGGAGCATATCGTCGAGAATCCCGCGGATTTTGCAGTTCGCGAGGATGTCATCCCCGAAATCGTACGTCCCTCAAACGTCCCTCGTATTATGCTGCGCTTCTATGCTAACACGCTTTCTATTGTGCTCATTCAAAGATTATTGCGTTTGCATTCGACAGTGGCCACGGGATTCAAGCCTCTACTGCAATTCAAGATGTTGCGGCATTGGATCAGCGCGACAATGTTTCGCTGAATGACTTAGAGACCATGGCGACGCTTGATGCTGCCACGGCTGTCAGCTCAATGGTTCCATGCGCCGGATCCAGCTTCCACGCAAACCTCGCAATCCCTGTTTCTGTTGCTTCAAGTTCAACTGATGTCAGTGAAGGTCGCAATCTTGCAGGGCGAATTAAGCGAAAACGCAAGGTTGTTCAAATACATGGTTTGAATGATTGTGAGTGCGGATTTCAGGCAGATCCGGACGCGGAAGATGTCGTGCAATGCAAACGCGATGGGTGCGAAACACAATGGGTAAGTTCATTGTCTATTCTACAGAATACATCATTTTAACTGGTACAAACTCTCTAGTGGCATCTAGCATGTGTCAACCTTGAGTTAGCGCCCAAGAATTGGGTGTGCAGGACGTGTAAATCATCGGGAGGAGGGAGGGGGGGAAAGGTGGCACGAAAATGACATCATATTAGTTGTTCTAAGAATAGATTATTCCGGATTTGGACAGATATATCACGTGTCTGCTTACGTTGGCCGGTCGGTTCAGTAAATCCTCTCTTAAAAATAAATTCGACCCTAGTTCATATTTTTTATTACCGGCACCCCCTTGGATTTCGGCCACATCCACTTGGCCTGTGACGCGTGACGGCCGAACTATTCGAAATGGTACAGTATTTTTCTCTGTTGATGGTGATGAGCTTCACAAGGATTGTCATTGTTCATTCTATATATACAACTAGTACTGCAAATTTGATATGAAGATCTACTGTGCCAATTGGAATTCTTATTCAAAAGAATAGCACGTCACTGGGAAAGGCATTTGAACCAGCGAGGGCAAGAACAGAGCAGGAGAGACGAATTATGGAAAGGTTGCAATTCCCAACGTTAACCATATGATCAAGTCCGGACCGTACGGCTATCCGCGCCGTCGAAAATATACCGTGGGAATGATACACCGGTTTCATTCTTCCTCCAACCATGCTCCTTGCATGCTACCTCCATCTCAAGAAACCTTCCCTTCCCTTTGCGCATCGGACATATGCGAAGAAGAGAGATGCAGCGGTACGCATTACTTTCCGGCCAGAGTCCCTAGTCGCCCTCCACCAAACCCCGCGCAACTTCTCCAACCTCACCGAGCTCAGAGTACTGCGTACCAGGCTGCGCTATGTCCAGGAGAGGCGCTTCCCCGCTGACACCAGAGGCTTCCTCTACTACCACGCAGGATCCACTGCGCTCGCTGGCCAGCTGCGTCTGCGCATCTGCGATGATGCAACCTCCTTCGACGCCGGGCGCGATCTGCTTGGGGTCGGTATTAAGCCGTGGGGCAAGCATCTCGTCAATCTCGTACGCAACCCATCCTTCACCCCAGTAGTGGATCAACTCGTGCACGAGAGACTCGTCTCTGCGCGCACCGTCGAAATCATGCGCACGCGCCTCAAGGATACTGGATTCCGCCCTTTGACGCACCCCCTCTGCACGCTTTCCGATCCTTTCTATGTCCAACTCGATCACAATGACTTGAATCTCAGTATCCTCACTGAGAAGCACTATGCCACTTACGTCGTTAGGCACAGTTTTAGTGCCAAGAATGTAGGAAAGGACAGGAGCAACTGTATATGTACGTCTTTCTTCCGTCCTCGCCGATTCACCAAATCGCTGACCTTACCCACAGGGAACATCTCTCCCTTCACGGGCATGCTCAAAGTCCGTTTCGAGCTCTCCAAGCTCCCCGAACACACTTCCCTCGGCCCCACGCTCGTCCTCAAGATCCTCGAAGCCCACAATGTGCACCACGTCAGGAAGGATATCACCATTGTGAAGGAACCCATCGCGGGTGAATACTACTACCGATTACCGAATGGCAAGATGACGATGTGGCGCATGTGTATCGACGAGGTTGTGGGTGGGCGAGTGGCATTTGGACCCCTGCTCGACATGCCTGGGGTTGTGTATGCAGAATGACGGGGTCTATCTTATTTATTATTGCTATCTGACTATATACCAAAGCATGTACCCTATCTTGCTCGATCTCAGATACGGTCCCCGATTCCTTGCATATTTATCTGATGACTGGTGGGATAGACAGCGGAGAAGCAAAGACGACCTCGAGGCGCGCACATAGAGTGGTAAGCCGTACGTATGTCGAGCAGGAAGTAGAAGGCGATGCGTGGTGCGTCACCGAGCCATGCTCCATCTACGCAGTGGTAGTCGTATCCACAGATTGCAGGCGTTGTGTAACCTGCTACTAGTACGCCCGTGAACATACCCCAGCTCCAGTTATGCTCCTCAAGGATCGTTGTTCCTCGTTCTCGGTGCTCCTCGCCGCTCTTGTCCATCATCAGTCCCCTCTCCTCATTCTCATTCTCGTTCCGATGCTCGTTTACGTCGTATACGCCAGAATCGCCACTGCTTGTCGTCGTTCGCAGCATACAAAACGCGGTTGTTTCAATTCAGGGTTTGTCTGACTCGTTGCATGTTGATCGCGACGACATCGGAGAGCGAAGCAGGGCGGGGTGCAAAAACCAGCGAGAAGGCGTACGCAAGGGAATGGGAACGCGAAAGGACGAAGCTGCGAATGACGAGGACGGGACGGTGACGGGAGTGCGGGACGAGAGGAAGTACGGAGGGGCGAAAAACCCGAAGAGGCGAAGGGAGAACACGCCGTCAAATCGAAAATCGAGGTAGTTATAATGTGGTAACAGATACGTAAGCCGCACATAATCGGTCTGAATAGCCTAAAGCGAGCTGGATGCAAGTGCGGAGCTAGGGAGAGGAATCGTCAGTGCGAGGTAAAAGAAAGGGTGCTAGAAAGGCACCTGCGGAAACCTAGCTGCCTACGAGGCAACCAACGAGTCTCCGTCTATGATCCTTTTAAATACGTTCTCAGAAAGACCGCGGAGCTAACCTATTGCGGCCAGCGAGCGGAATGGTCTCTACAAACTAGACTGACGATGTTTGACGCGTCCGAAGGAGCGGAGGGATGCTCAAAGGAGAGGCGCGTATGAACGGACGATGGTGAGACATCAACAACATTAGGGAGAAGTTAAAGCAGAATAGACATGCGAGAGAAACGAAGAGACTGGTGCAGAAGAATGGGATGTGGGGCGCGGGAAGAGGGAGCAGAGCATAGTGAGCTGGGAATGGGAGAGGGACGGAGTGGGGAAGGGGACGACGCGATGACGTGGCGACGTAAGCAATAGAGAGGTCGTGAGCGATGAGATCTGAGAGTTGGGTGTAACGATGGGCTGTATAGGACCATAGATAAAGTAAACATCAGCGGGAGGGCAAAGAAATGACAGGCAACGGTAACGCACCTATGTGATCCTACTTAGCAAGCTACAACTCAAGTAACCATTCCTATCTCAAGAGATCCTCCAGTATGCGTGCGTGTGTTTGTTACCCCACGAGAGGCATGGAGAACGAAGCCGACTGACTGAGAAACACACGGTTGACGACGACGCGACGCGAAGCGACGAGCCGAGGAGTGCATGAAGGAGACGCGAACGAGCGCATTAGTGAAGGCAGGAACGGAAGACGCCGACGCGATTAGGATGTAGAACCGAAGGTCAGGGCACCCTGGAGCGGGACCGTCGACGCGGAGAGGAAGAGAGAACGGCGGAGGAGAGGTTTGAACAGCCGACCGATGACTTCCCCACGCTCGGGCCACGTGCGAACTCGTTGCTTGTCCTCCGCCTGCACTTTATTTTTTGTTACAGACAAACAAGTACGAATATCCATTTTTATTTTGTGTTGCGATGGATGTGCTCCCAGCTCAAGCGTCTTCGGTGCCGTGTGAACATATCTTTTCGTCAAGCAAAGAGACGTGCACATTACGCTGTAATCGCATATCTCGCTCACTCCTCGAGGAACTTCAAGTTCTCAAAATTTCCTGTCGATCCAAATGGCTGTGTTTCGTGGATCGGTGGACGCATCGTTTCTCCTCCACTCCGCCCTGGCCTTCGCTTCGAATTCTACATCCACCCTACACTGTGAATCGCCTCAGCGTCTTCAGGCCTCCCTCTGAATTATGCACGCCTCCGCTCGCCGCGTCGCGTCACATCGCGTCAACGCAGCTGAATATGTACTCTACATAGGACGTGTTTTTTCGCTCTCAACCTGTTTGTCGGGGTCAGTATTCATGCCCCTCGCGGAGACATACGCATGCACAGGCGGATACATCTTCTGATATAGGCAAGGAGAAGGAGTGGTTGAGTCTGGGCTTGCTAGCATTTGGCAGGGGCGTCGCTCATTTCTGTCCGTTCTTTCCTCTCCCAATGACGTTGATCTATACCCAAGCTCCTCCGCTCCCCCAGCTCCGTACCTGCACCCACCTGTACCCCACCGCCAGAACTAGGCTTCCCATGTCATGTCCTCCCGCCTCGCGTCGAGCCACCGACTCAATGCGGGCAGCGTCTACGGCCACGTCACGCGCATGCATCGAATGCATCTCCTTCGCTCCGTCCGCCCGTCCACCCCTTCTTCTCGTTCCCCACTCTCCATCAATCCATCTCTTCTATTTGTGCCTCCTCTGCTCTCGGCCTTGCTACTACAACATACTCTCCTCTCGTCCTCCCTTCAATCCGGCGTCGTCCGTCTCCATGCACGCGCGTCATACACTTATGCCCCCGCATGCCCCTCTGCGAAACTCGTGGCTCTCCTCGTCATGTCATATCGCCCATCTCGCTTGCTTGCTCGCCGCTCATCTGTTCGTCCATTAGCTCTGCGGCTTTTCTGGACACTTGGGACGTAAACACGCATACATGCGTACAAACGGATGCCCTGGGATATGCGAGGAGAATGGGGTTATAAATTTATAGGGTATTACATACCTTTAGGATTGCTCATAATAATATTTACACATGTGCACTTGGCCAAATAAGTATTTCTCGCATGTTTTGTATGCATTTTGTGCACAGGTGAGTTTGATCAGAATATTTTACACATCCACATCGAACGTTGAAGTTTTACCCAGGTTGAGACCCAATTTTTCTCACAAGATGGGCGACTTCAGGTACTGCGCCCGCAGAGCTCATCACTACAAATCTCATTCAAGAAATGGACGCGACTCTGGTTCAAGCTCAAGTTCAGTTGAAGTTCCGTCCAAAAGGATAAGCGCCCAAGGATGGGCACCTGACTGAAGTGCTGAGATCAATGCAGAAGAACCTCTACAATGTTCAGAGGACTATATAGAGAATAGAGGCACCACATTTACCGTAGTCAATACACAGTAAGGAGCATCGAGGTGGTAGATGCCTCGACGATGATTCAAAGGTCGTGGGAATATCCCCTTGTTGCGTCCTCGAAGAAATAGCTCAGACGGGCTCAGAACGTATTCATTGGCCATGCAAAAATGTAGACGAGATTGATAGAGGTAAAGGATAAGTTTTTAGAGGTAGAAGTGAGGGGCAGAGGTTGCTGCCTCGACAACATCAGTTACTAAGCGATGATTTGTGTAAAAATGTCACTCAAGCTGAAATGTGCGCAAAACTTTTGGTCTGGTTCCTACGTGTAGAACAAATTCTGGAGATACTACCTGTGCAAAGTAATTGATCTAGGTTGAACATATGTAATTTATTTTGAGAACATCACCTGAGAAGAAATCTCGGTGCGCCTCATAAGATGTGTGGAATTACCAGATCTGTGTTTACATGTGTTCAACCATGAATCAAAAGCGCCAACTTGCGTAAATTGAGCGGAATAATGGTGAAGGTGTGTAAAAAAGCTGTTTTGAACTGCAAGGTGTGTAAAAAAGACTTTTGGAACACTATATGTGCCATACGTTTCTGACTCTTGTTCGTTTCTCCTCGTCTGATTATGATGTTACTGGATGTACGTACCCCAGCTCTGCACCGACAACTTGCACATTTGCGCGCTCCATATACTTCGGGCTTCAACGCCTCCTCCACTATCGACGAACGTATGATTGACACCATCAAGACGCGCGTGCGCATCGACGGCGGGCCACTTCCGTCTCGCTTTCTCCGGGTGCTCCGCTCACCGTCCGCATTCGGGCATGGGCGGGCATGGGCATGTGCTATCCCATCGCTTCACCCCGCTCGCCATATCCGCCTCACCGCTCACTGCGTCGCTGTATGACTCGGCCAGCCCAAGCATCGTATACTCGCAGAGCGAGCGGGCTTATACGCATCAACCATCTGTGCAGGGCGTCGCACTTCAGGCTTCAATGCAGTCGAGGTCGGGCGACGATCAAGGGCCCGTCTGACCCTCCTAGCTCGACGCCGCTTTCGAATTTCGTTGGGCCTGGACCTCTATCTGACCTTCTAGAGTACTGGAGTGTATGTGCAGGGGATGTTGATATCCCAAATTCGACAATCTATGGGCTCGGGCTTGAGAATGCGCGCCAGGAACGACGCAGCAGATTCAGTCGCTGTCGATGTGTATACGAAGTACGGTGTATCCAATACAGTCTTTGCTCTGTTGCTCCTAAGCCACTCCAAAACGAGCTCTGGCGCTCGCGTGCTTATCGCTTTGGTGTCTCTTCCGACGGGCCTGGCTTCTGTTACTCTCAGAAATACTAATGTACCTTACATAGTGCTTCTCTGGTCAGATCATTCCAATTCTTAGGATATCGCCGGTGTCGCCCCAGCTATAGAATACTAGATTCTCTGGTTCCCTGCTATTTCTTGGGCGTGCTCGCGCGGTTCTGTACCTAGTACGAGAAAAAATGTCTCGATGTCTCTTTGATGTCGATGCCCTTTTAAGATATTATACCGCCTTCGTTTGCTAAGCGCCGATCGCACCCGCCATTTTTCAAACGGTGCCAGCGAAGGCCCGGACTAGATTGTGTATGTAATCGGAGGACCTATACCTATAAGGTCGGCTCTCCCTTCTCTCATTTGTGTCATAATTTTACTGTTCAATGTGGAGGTGAGAGACTGGCGCACAGAAAATTCAGGCTGCCAGTGCATGTGCGTATTACTGTTATATGCGTGAGCGCTGACTCTTTCTCGTGCGATGAACACGGAACTGCACTGCGCCTCGATGTTCGTCACTGTCCACATGAGACTCAAGATACGGCTGTACTACTGTATTTATGTAGGTGGAATGAAGGATGCGTTGTCTGATCGGAACAAGACGTTGCGGAGAGGGAACCCAAATGTGATTTGCGTCGCTGACAGTGCTTACGCTGCGTACTTTTCAGCCCTTCCCGCTCCCATAGACCTGTGTTCATTTATTCGGAGTGTTAATCCTGTATACTGTGACGTAAGTAAAGTACATCTGTCATCGATATGTATTATATTGTGTCGAATTTCCACCAATTCAATTACGCTGCGTGCTATTTAACTACCAGCGAAAGAAGACTTCTGCCCTGCCACATCAACCCCTAACCCTTTCCGCTTGCGTACGTACCGAAGAAGTGATGGGCAGACAGTTGGCTTTCGCCAATAACACTGAATATATTCCAATGGAAAAGATCATAGGGTTTATACTAATGTTTGAAAAATGCCCAATACCTGCCCATCTTCGAATCTCCAGATGTGCGCTAGGCAGATGGAGTCGATGAGAAGCCGATCGTTGCCGATCTATGCTGGATGAATAGGAGAGTGGATAAAGCATGAAGAGTGGAGGATGAAGCTGAAGGTAGAGAGCCGTTCAGAATGCCCGAGAGATGTGGAGAAAAGGGAGGAACATCGATAACGGATCTTCGGTGGGGCGGCCGACTTGACGTGGAATGTTTAAACTCAGCTCGACTATGTCGGAAATTCCTAAAAGCCATTATAAGCCTAATAATCACGTTAATTACTTTTGCGCTTATAAGATGAACGTTAATATACTAACTCAAGTGGTGATTATAAGCAAGGCAGACCGTCATTATAAGCAAGGGCGGTTCACATAAGAATAAGATAGATTGAACCGCGTTCGCTCTCTTTAAGCTGTCAGCCCAGCTCGCCACCGCAGTTCGATATCAGCTCACCCAGTTCATTTAGTCAGTTCAAATTCGCTTTCATAGGACTTACTGATCTTTGACTACACTTGAATTACTTACCTTGCACTGTTTACTTTGGGGACGGGCACGTACGGTTTGTTTGACGGCACCATGACTAAGCGCACTGCCACCAAAAAGTACGCCGACCTCGATGAGATTGGCCCACACTCCAAAGAAATCACATTTATACTCGTTCAACAGTAGAATGAGTGCAGATTGCAAATTAAAAAAATATTCAAGACTCTGTACCAGGATAGACTATATAGCAATTAAAATTAGGGCATTATATGAGATAAAATTATTAAAATGTGTGGATAATAGTGAAATCACACCATCCATCTCTGCGCCTTCCTCCACTACAAGCCCCTCAATAATAGAATTAGCAGGTTCAGATGGCAATGTGGAGGCTGCTCCACCATGAACTGCAAAAATGCATGCGGGAATATCTGCAAAGCTTCTTGGCGCTCTCCTTTCAAATCGAGAGAACTTGAGTCCGAGTCATCTCTTGAGTCTTGGGTGAGGCTCCGCATCTGCCTTGTTCTTCGCTTTTCGTCCGCCTTCTTTTTTTCTTCAGATCCCATGCAACTCCCACTCTCAAGTTGAGAATTTCCTTGCGGTGCGGGCTTGGCCCATGATAGAGATGCGGCCACCAAAATAACGGATACGCGTCCGTCACGCGTGTGACGGCGCGTGCTAAAGTACCGCGTCTGCTCTCCGAACGTCAAAACCCTGGACTATGGGGGAGGCTACGGCCCTGAAAACTGAAGTGGGGCTGGAGGTAAGCGTATAATACACGTATACAAGCAGAATCCTCACTCAAATATGTCATGAAAAAGCCGATAAATGTTCCAGCACAATGACACATTTCTTTAGGTACCTTTTGCGCAATGACCACTCAAGCTCTCACCGAGATATTCGACAGGAGTATTTGGTGTAGTGTACTCTTGGTAGGCTTCTGCTCAGAAGTTTTATATCTTGACTTTAAAAAAAAATTCTTAGGTCTGTCCGGTGTTTGCAGCAAAAAAACTGCATAAAATTAAATTTTGGGCAGAAGCCTTCCAAGATGCCCTAACCCTCAATGATTTGGCGCAGTTTCTATGTAATTTGACCCAGAGTTGCGCCCATAAATGGTACCGGCGTCCTTGATCTAACTTTTGGCAGGGAGGCCTTGGAAGTAATTAAGTACAAACAAAGGTTTGATTTGGCGGGTTATGCCCGTCCCCATTTACTTGACTTCTGAGTTAATCACATGACCTAAATGCATTTATATTAATTAACTGACTTCCAGTGGGAATCGAACTTACGACGTTTACTACGCGTGCGGAAGGCTATCTATAACAGTAACCATCATTAACCTCTACACCATATAGGCATTATTTGCTTATGAATAGGCATTACTAACACATAACTCAGGTCTTCACCTCCACCAGCGCGCTGTTCTGCGTCGCAGCGCTCGCGCGCTTGCACATCATGACTAATCATCACCAGTTTAAATACCTAGATACGTAAACTATCTCTCTGAATGTTCAAATACACGAAAAACGGAGAGGAATTCTAGCGCTGAGGTACTCAATAAACCTAATATACTCTAATACGGTTCACTCTAGTATTTGCAATGCTTCCATCATTCTTTAGACTATCAAACAAATTTCTGAGGTACATACTATGTCCTACTATCTATCTTATTATATCTAATGCTCCCAAATATTATGGTGCACATTCCGGACACTGCTTAACGTCGAGCGCGCTAGAGGGAGACCGTGAGAAAATGGACTTGAGCAAGCAACGGCTCCGTCACTCGAACTAGGTTTCGCTGCTCTCTACAGCATTTGTTGCAGCTCTAACTTTGATAGGACTTATGCAGTATTTTTTATTCACTTGAATAGGGACTACACAGCCTATGAGTTGCTCAAAGTGGGCAGACAAAGGCATAAATTTGCTAAGGGACGTGTCCAATGCGACACAATGGCGGAGTGCAATGTAAATGCGGATTATGTCGAGTAAACATTGTCGAGGCGGCTTCTTCCCACCCATGATAAGTAGAATTAAATACTCACTAGCTACATCCTCACAGACAATAACTATTTATTTGTTGGGGGCACAGCATGCTGCATCATTGTGCGTGCGCATTGCAGATGCATGGGCCAAGCGCGCGGCGATGCCGCACGGCGCTCATAACGCGTGAACATCTTGTGATGCGCATTTGCTCGCTTATAATGAGATTCACGCGCTTGTGATGAGTCTGGGCTGGCTTGGGAGTACGTTCATCCTAACCGAGGCGTGGAATCCTTACTAACTTGATTTAGTTCATCGTCATACTCACGCTGTCATTATAAGGGGAATTTTCTATTATAAGTGCTCTCATAAGCGACAATATGCCATTATAAGTAAGGCTGCTTATAATGGCACTTAGAGATTTCCGACATAGCTGTGCCGGCGTCAATCAAGCGTCAATATTTCAATATCCAATAACGAGATGTCTGTTCCCAGGGGGCCGTTTTCCGAGCGATCAGTGAAAACAACCCACCCGGTGGTCCCCCGTGAGAAGTAGCTAAGCGACGTCAAACGACTTTAAGCGAAGGTCACAGATCAGCTCCAGAATCTCGCGTAGATTAGTAGTTATCTACCTTGACAAGATAATCTTTTGGATGGGTAGAACAATGTAACCGCTTTCTACAGTATGGTTCAGACAGAATATAGGTCAATTAAGATCGATAAAACTAATCAATGTAAATACACTCTCAGGCTTCTCATTGTGTCGACTCGCTCTGTGGTGCTGGCAAAACCTCGCCAGTCCCTTTATTCTCGATGGATTAACTGTGTTTACTGCTATACGTGATACTATTTATTGAATTGAATTGAGGCCGTACGAATAATATTTGTGCTTATACATGACTTGAAGATCGAGATCGAGCCTTGTGGATTTTGCGCGTTGAAGGTTTAACAGAACTCAAACGCAAGAATACCGGCAGTCGAAGCTTGTGTATTGCATCAAAGTGCGATTATCATTATAAGAAGATGCAGTATAAGTCTGCTATGAAGTGTGCTGAAACTCACCCTGTACCAACATCCCAATCCACTGTCTGCGGCTGGGCCCACCATCACTTGCAGGACATCTTCAGACTGTGTTGAAGTACAACATGGTCAATCACCTTCTGAGCGAGGTTGATCCTGCGCAACCTCGACAATACCTCTTCCTGGAAATCTCTTACTCAACATGTTCATTACTAGGAAAGAACAAAAGCTTATGCTCATTGAGGAAGCGGCGACGTATCAATGCAGCACTGAACACGGCATTCCGAACAGCGATGTTCTCGAGCCACCACCAGAACCTGAGTCTCAGAAGAGAGGGCGGTCGGATACAATTATTAGAACTGCTTCGCATGTAGCCAGGAAGAAGAAAATAAAGAAGTAATACGATCTTTGGTGTGTCTGCGTATATATCTCGGTATGTCGCCGACAAGATAACTACTAATCTACGCGAGATTCTGGAGCTGATCTGTGACCTTCGCTTAAAGTCGTTTGACGTCGCTTAGCTACTTCTCACGGGGGACCACCGGGTGGGTTGTTTTCACTGATCGCTCGGAAAACGGCCCCCTGTCTGTTCCTCCTTTCTCCGCACGATGTCCATCCCCAATAAACATAGTTTTTGAACCTCTCTGATAACGCCCCTTTTTTTCACCTTCTCTAGAGCTGCTCAATTCTTAGTTCAGAGTTCAGTTCGCGCAGCACAGCTTCGTCCATATATGGGAGTCTTGGCGGGCGTGGATAGGAGTGGGTGATGGCCGTGTGATGGCCGTGATTTTCCGACGTGCGCGTTCGCGAGCGTTTTGGCACTCAGTGCGTTTCCGTGCGCGCACCCACGCGCGCACATTGTTTTTGAAGTTTGATAGAACACAGAACCAGAAACTATAGACTGGGTGGACGCAAGTAGCCCGGATACGCACTCAAATAATGAGCGTAGGCATGCGCCCAAGCGCGTCAACGCGGCATTCGCAATTTCGCATCAATAACTCGCCGTCGGCTGATGCTGCTCGGCAGATTACCATATTTGGGACCCTTTCCATTGTGGGGAAGAGTATAGGGGCTGTGCTCCGCGAACTGAACTCTGAACTAAGAATTGAGCAGCACTTCTATCTTTCCGCTCGTAACGTCACATCTCATCGTCAATCATTCTGTTCTACACGTCCGTCTCTCCGAATGATCTACTTTTCATATGCTGTGCATGAACGAGCCATTTGAGATAGAAGAGTAGCCTGGTTAGGATGTACTGACCGTGGACCGCATCCCCAGACTCCCAGCCCAAAGTTGGTCAAGTGGCGACGATGGACGCAATCGAGGTCGATCCTAGCACCGAACCTCGGAGATTGGCAGACGCGGTCGATGACTTCCATGCGCTAAGCGCCGATCTTGAACGTCGCGCTCAATTCCGCGCCGCTTGGATTTCAAGCGATAATCTCCAGGATATTTCATATTTGGAATTTGAACTCGAACTCTCGCTGGAGGACTATGTGACTTTTATGGGTTCATCGGACTGGCCTCATACGCTGAGTATGATGAGGACTCAGACATAAGCTGCGACGATGATAATGATGAAGAGACGGGACACGTTGTGACCATGGGTAACTGGCCGCCCTTCGAGGCGTAATCTTTGTTTAATCTCAACTTGTTGTAATTTCTTCGCCTGCGCCCATCTATTGGTTTTATTTATATATGTACAGAATATTTAATTCCAATTTATGCACACCTCATTAGTTGCTCATCGACGATGGACATGTGTGGATTCATTACATCTTAAACGGTGGAGCAGCATACATGGGAGGACGTATGCACTACGCATATAATTTATGCGAGCCATATATCCAACTCCGAGTCGATTACGACACCTGCCTTTGATAATCGTCATGCGGGATGGTTTGGGTAGGTATTCAAATTGTATTCCCTGCATTTGTTCATGTTGTACGAGATACAAATTTTCTCCGCTTACCTCCACCAAACTGGACTAACTTAATAATTGACAGTACGGATGGTGAAATATACATGGTATCAAAGGGAAATCAATGATTGCGGGGTAGATTCGCGCTCTACAATCAGGATGAAGGGAGTGACATTCTTCCGCCCACACTTTTCCAGGACAAATGCTGTCAAAATCGCGTCGTCGGCGGTCGCAGGAAAAGAACTGAATTCATGGCATCTCCCTACATGTGAAAGTAGAAGTAGAATGCGACCTTCGGACTATTTCGAACGGGAGACAGGTAGAGTATAGCTCACGAAGCTGACATAAGGACCATCGTCGACCGAGGTAAATAGAGCACCCCAAGGCTCTCCAGACCAAGAGGAGGTACTCTGCAATGACCTAGAACAAGACACACGTATCGCACACATTTAATATTTAAATGCTCAGATGGGAATGTGTATAATGTCAAAAGAGCAGTATCTCCTCTTTTGAGGGGCTTGGGGTGACGAATATGGGTGCGGGAAGCTATGAACGTAGATGGGCGTGAATTTGAACGGATAAAAAAAGGGATAGAGAACCAGAGCGCACTCTCAGATATCAATGTATCACCATTGACAGTGTTCAGCGTCTACCTTCTCTAGAGAACGCGATTATCTGGATTAACCTCATGCATGCCTGAGTAAGAAATGCACCTCTGTAACGAGTTCGAGAACTGAGAATCAAGGGATCGAGTAGAAGGAGGACGAGATCAGATGATCTAAGAGACAGGAGGAAACGCAATGGCTGACGCTCGGGGGCACAGAGGAGACAGGCTCAATTGAAGGACACCACCTAGACTTTCTCTGCTATGTTGTAGAAATTTGTAACGGCGTATAATAGGCGAGGACAATCAATCAACGTATCTGGATCCTCTGATATCCGAAGAGAGATCAGGTGGCGGCCTATAGTTAGTGAAGATGTGAGCTACGCTGCATAGAGTAGAAAGTCGAAATATTGAAGCCAGTCAGTGCTCCGATTCGAATGTTTCCTCCAGCCCGAGGAAATAGATCAAGGATATGACTGTGTACTAAAATAGCTACCGCGATTTGTGGTGAGATATCAATAATGAAGACGGTAAGGAATGTGGATGGGAGGATGGAAGAGACCGATGGGCGACCCGATATCGATATAAGATCGTGGGAACTCATCGTGGGAACTCATCGCGGGAATCATACCCCGCGCTTGCATCTCCTCGTTTGAAAGAGCAAACGCTTGCGCTAAAGACTACGTTCCCGTTCCCCATTCCTCGCACCTCTATTGACCAATCCATTCACTCTAATCACTCTACGGTGCCAATCGCATCCGTGTCTTTCCCTGGTCGGCGACGACGATACCCCCACATCCTATGTTGAAGTTCGATCGTTAGGGAAGCGGCAGCGTTCTAGATCGCAGTGTCAACGCTATGCCATCCTCAGCTCACATCAAGACCAGGACGAAGCCCTTCCATGTTTCCTTCCTCCATAAATGCCGGGCCTCTCTCTCACACATGTCCTCCGCCGAAATCTCTGTTCATCCTGTTAGGACACGCGTGTCGAGTGGATGGAACTTACCTCGCTGTGTTCCGTCAACCTGTCAGCTCTGCGCATGCCTCTCCTGACAATGTACACGACCAAGCCTCGGAGATATGTATGCGAAGGAAAGGGTAGGAAGGGTTGTGAAAAACCTAGGATCTCGCAGGTACGTTCCCTGATCCTTGTCTTTCCTCTGCCGCTGACATGCTCGTTTAACCGTACAGCTGCGTACCTCCATCCCCCTCCGCTAGAGATATCGCTCCGACACTCATGGCGTCGCCTCGGCGGCAAGTTTGACATGGCCACGTCACATTTTCAGCTGCATGTTCGTCCTCGATGGCGACCCTTCCGACCCCTCGCGCCTGGCCCCGGAGCCTCCTCGTCGATGAGTCGGATCCGCCTATGCTCGCACCCTGTGCCGCATATCGAGCGTCCCATCCCATCACTCCACTCCACTCCACTCGCTCAAGCCTGTGCGGACCCTCACTGTACCCCCGAGAGGTGCAAAGATGTTGGAGGCAAGAACGAGCTTCAGCTTGCCTCACAGCTTCGACCCAGCGGCGCACTTCCAACTCAACGGATGCCCGATTTATGTCGCCACGTCTGGTCACTCCTCGACGTCGTCTACTCCGGCCCCAGACCCCTTCGTTACTTCATATTTTCGCCCACGCTCCTGGCCGACCCCTGTTTTCTATCCCATCCTATCGTTCCAGTCTACTTGAGTAACGTATATGCGAACTCCCAGTGGGAAGACGACTATCAGAGGCCAGAACGAGCTGGCGCATGGAAAGTATGCCAGTGGAGAGCATGGCGGGCACAGCAAGCACGCATCGGGCATCGAATACGATGAGCACAAAACGATGGGCCCGACCGGCGAGGACTAGGACGAACGATGTTGAGTTGGAGCGGAGCGAAAGAGGTTCATTTATGGGATACAAAGAGCTCGGCTACCCCAAGAGGTGCAAAGACGTTGGAGGCGAGAACGAGCTTCAGCTTGCCTCACAGCTTCGACCCGGCGGCGCGCTTCCAACTCAACGGATGCCCCATTGATGGTGCCACGTCAGATCCTCCTCGACGGCGTCCACTCCGACCCTAGGCACTTTCGTTACTTCATATTTTCGCCCACGCTCCTGGCCGACCCCTGTTTTCTAACCCATCCTATCGTTCCAGTCTACTTGAGTAACGTATATGCGAACTCCCAGTGCGAAGACGACTATCAGAGACCAGAACGAGCTGGTGCATGGAAAGCATGGAGAGCATGGCGGGCACAGCAAGCACGCATCAGGCATCGAATATGAGGATCGGAAAGGATGGGCCCGACCGGCGAGGACTAGGACGAACGATGTTGAGTTGGAGCGGAGCGAAAGAGGTTCATTTATGGGGTACAAAGAGCTCGGCCTCTGCGTCCTCGTCTTACGCCACCCTTTGGGTGTGCTTCGGTGCGCTTTGTATCGGTGAGTGGCTTATGTGTCCTTCCTTCCGTGTACTGAACGTTAAACATTCATGTATCCTAGGAAATGCTACTCGTCGATATCGGCTCTAGTCTAAGCCAGCAGAGCGCCCGTCCATTGTGCATTTTATGTTCTGCGAGTATGAACTTATACGTCGATCGTCGGTAGGAAATGGCATGCACTATGTCCATTGTCAACGTCGACTCTGATCTGCTGATATTCGTCGTACAGCAGATCCTCAGCTTTCGACGTTCGACTTCGATGTTCGATCAAGGATCTTGGATGCTCCTCTCACCCAGCTCCCTCTCTCTTGCACTCCTCACTCCGTTCTAATCGACATATGTGTTTCCTTCTTCCCCTGGTACGAGCTTGGACGCGGGGTGGTCCAGGGATACTGGTTCAGTGCTAGTGGGTTCGGCTCATCGTGCGTTGATGTCGTGATTAGTCTTTGAATTTATTCTGGATGTGTCTTGAGCATTGAGACTTTTTGGTGAGGCTTATCTCGTTTTCCTTGGTCGCTATCATTCTCTTGACTGCGTATGCACCCTTCCGAAGCTGTACAGCATTGCGAAGACGTGCCTGATTCGGACGATGCGATGCGCGGCATATCTCTGGTGCTCTTTTGAACCTCGCATTCTGTGGAACGGATCGTACGAGTCCTTCCTTCGCGGCCCGCTGTATGGGCTCTGACAGAAATCTACGTGTAATCCTATTCGCCCGTTGGCGGCTTCGGGACGGTGCGTCTCATGCAGGAGCTGTTGATAAAGGTCGATGTCGCTTGGCCGCAATTCGAGCTTGTTCATCATGTTCGTCATGTTTTTGAGAATTTAAGAGGTGTCGTGCTTCTGGTTCTCATCAGTCCCTACTTTTTGGGGATTCGCGTCAAGCAGTTAATGTGTAACCTTTGTCTGCTTACTCTACGTTATGATACTCTTTTTCTCGTAGAACAGCATCTTCTGATAGTGTTTTCGTGTGTAATCTTACGTTTGTGAAACCTATACGTCCGAAAGCTGTCATAGAAACAATTCAGGCGTGAGACGTGCGTTTGAAATTTTGTCGGCGAATACTTTCGCTGAAATTCAGCGGAGGTAGCTAACGGCCAATTCTCGAAAAATTAGAGCTTGTGGATCATTCATAATCTCAAAGTTGGAGGCCATATTTTCTGGAACTTTTGTATATATCTAACCTCCGCTTGTCCGGACCCTCAGACAGAAATTGAAGGAAAAGGAACATATGTATAGATATATCAAGTTTGGTGTGATATGACCTCCTCAGCCGGCGGATCTCGATGAAATGATGAACAAGGAGTTGGAGGAGTGCGATTCCATATCATCGTAAATTCAGCGTAGAAAGGACTCAAACAAAATGCTCGAAGGCCGACTAAGATTGCGAGTACACGTCATGGATCTGCTATTCGACAAGTCGTTTAGTTTGGTTTCACATCGAAAGCGTAAGAGGGCCATAATGAACTGAAAAAAGGAGGGCGAGGAAAGTATACGGCGGAGGCCGTGCATGAAGTATTGGCGTACCTATGAAACCTGTACTGTTGATAATCGTTAGATGACGGATGACTTGCGAATAGAGATAAACGTACAGTTTGAAGTCTTTGCTTCTGAACAAGTTAATATCTTTGGCATCTGGTAGCGGCGGTAACAACTGGCACAAAAAAAAGCTGAACGGGTCGTAATCTCGGATAGAAGAGAAAGACTCACTTTGTGCTGGTAGTGTTGAACTTGGAGCTTCGAAACTGGTGAAACGGGGAATTGATGATGGTTCAGGGGGAAAAAGCCGTCGTCAGCAATTAGAATACAGAGCAGGATAGCGTAGAGCACATGCTTTGGTATATAGTCAGATAGCAATAATGAATAAGATAGACCCCGTCATTCCGCATACACAACCCAGGCATGTCGAGCAGGGGTCCAAACACCTCTCGCCCACCCACAACCTCGTCAATACACAAGCGCCACATGTCATCTTGCCATTCGGTAATCGGTAGTAGTATTCACCCGCGACAGGCTCCTTCACAATGGTGATATCCTTCCTGACGTGGTGCACATTGTGGGCTTCGAGGATCTTGAGGACGAGCGTGGGGCCGAGGGAAGTGTGTTCGGGAGCTTGGAGAGCTCGAAACGGACTTTGAGCATGCCCGTGAAGGGGAGATTTCCCTGTGGGTAAGGTCAGCGATTTGGTGAATCGGCGAGGACGGAAGAAAGACGTGCTCCTGTCCTTTCCTACAACCGTGGCAGTGAACATGTGTTGGAGTTTGTACTTGACATAGTGCTTCTCTGTGACGATATTGAGATTAAAGGAATCATGTTTGAGTTGGACATAGAAAGGGTCGGAAAGCGTGCAGAGGGGGTGCTTCAAAGGGCGGAATCCAGTATCCTCGAGGCGCGTGCGCATGATTTCGACGGTGCGCGCAGAAACGAGTCTCTCGTGCACGAGTTGATCCACTACTGGACTGAAGGATGGGTTGCGTACAAGGTTAACGAGATGCTTGCCCCACGGCTTAATACCGTCCCCAAGCAGATCGCGCCCGGCATCGAAGGAGGACGCGTTGTCGCAGATACGCAGACGAAGGTGCCCGGCCATCTTGGTGATACCCGGCTGGTAGTAGAGGAAGCCTTTGCTGCCGATGGGGACGCGCCTCCGGCTAACATAGAACAGCTGGGTACGCAGCACGGTGAGCCGGGTGAGGTTGGAGAAGTCGCGCGGGGTTTGGCGGAGGGCGACCAGGGACTCTGGCCGGAAAGTAATGCATACCGCTGCGTCTCTCTTCTTCGCATATGTCCGACACGCAAAGGGAAGGGGAGGTTTCTTGAGATGGAGGTAGCGTGCAAGGAGCATGGTTGAAGGAAGAATGAAACCGGTGTATCGTTCCCACGGTATATTTTCGACGGCGCGGATAGCCGTACGGTCCGGACTTGATCATATATCCATAATTCGTCTCTCCTCCGCCCCACTCTCTACGCGTTAGGTTGATCCTGGAAGGTGGAAGGGGTTGTTGAGCTAGTACGTGCGCGTGAATATTTGGCGTGGAAGCTAACGCGCTGATGAGCCCACTAGGTGAACTTGTCTATCGTCTCCTTGCTCGTGCTTGACCTGATCCTGTTGAATTCTACATACCTCCTCCCTTTCTGGCATGAATCGCTTCTGTTCGACTATACATGTGTCTCGTTCATGTATCTCTCTGCTAGTCCTGTTGCCTCACGTCTCATCAACAGAGTAATTAGGATGTGTTCCTCTCGCTTTCACTGGCAGTTACGTTGGGTTGTATCTTGTCAATGCGAGGTGCGTCACTGGCTTCTTCCGTTCTCTTTTTTGCTGACACTATTTGATCTATGCTTCCACAGCTCAGCTTTCCCCTCCCGCGTCGCCCCTACTTCCTGCTCAACAGACTGGCAATTTATTCCTTCACGTCATGTGCGTCTTCTTCTTCACCTTATCAGTCAATCCCTTCCTGCCGCTCTCCACTGCCTGTTCCCCACTTCCTGTAATCTCGTTCCCACTTTCCTTCTACCCGTTTCCTGTTACCCATTACCCATTACCCGTTCTCCCATTCCCTACTTCCCCGCTCCCCCGCTCCTGTACTCCTCTACTTCGTATGGCCTGGATCTGCGCACGCGCTTCTCCGGGTCACCCTCGACTCGTCCCATCCAGCCCTGTCGAAGCACCTGAATATGCGGGATATAATGCTACTCTACATTCCTAGGGATGTGCACATACACAAAGGAACGTATGCGATGGGAAGTAGTGCTGTGATTGAGCGCTATGTACTGCAATCCCCCAGGTGCATCCTCGAGCTCCTTTTTTCCCCTCGTAAACTCTCTCTTCGCGTACAGCTGCATCGAGCTGCATACTTGCAGCCAGTCGGTCGTGGCTAAGTTTCCGAAGGTGTGTTTCTGTCGCCTGTTCCTTCTTTCCCTCTCACCAACTATATTCTAGATCTATGCTCTCGTAGCTCCCTAGCCATGCATTCATATGTATAATGTAACCGCCAGATCTAGGGTACGCTCTTCACGACCCCTCGCGTCGATTTTTGGAACTCCAAGTCAACAGACGTACAATTTATCTTGCCACGTCACCCTCGAGCGCGTCTCCTCTCTCGGACCCTGCTCCCAATCTTCGCTTGCTATGTTCTGCTATGCTTCGTCCAGTCGCTGGAACTTGGACATCCCCATCTGTCTCTACCGTCTGCGTGTGCGCTGAGCGCTGCAAGAGCAGTGCTGAGGCGTCTAGACGTGTAATGGTGTACTAGTATGAGAGGTCCTATCTCGCATAAGTACTGCCAGTTCCATTTCTCCAGAAAGAGGGCTTGGTGCTTAATTTCTTTTTTGGCCGCGCCGTTTATCCAATCCCTCTTTCCCTCTCTCCTTCATCTTCATTGCTGGATACATTCTCCCTTTCAGATACACCGCTCTCCATCACTCGTGGGGTCTTACGAGCCATATTTCTCGCGCTCATGTCGACTCTTGATCGGTCTATTCGCTGGTAGAGTGACATGCGCATCGTCGCGTCCCTACGTCGTTGACGTTTTTCTCTTAGATGTGCAAGACAATTATGTGAACCTTAGTTTATTTGATACCCAGGGTTTCCCTTTATTCTGTCCGTAAACACATTATATTAGAGTAGCGTGGCGTATTCACAATCGCATCAAAAAATATATTATCTACGTACACTATTTTAGCGAGCATCTGTCGCTGGATAAATGGCATCGGACAATAGGCTATGTCCACTACAAATGTCAAAAACAAAAACAACTTCGAGATAAGTGGTGCAGTACATAAACATGCCTCAAATGATCAGCTATGAGTATTGGAGAACTAGCACTGGTAAACCAGGACATCGACATCGATACAGCGGAGAAACAGACAAACACGCGCATGAGGGGAGGGAGACCCACTAGATCACACGGCCAACAAGGGGAGGCTGACAACCTCTAACTGCTACTTCACATATTATATGCCCCCGAAGGACAACAATATCCATTCGGGAGGTCGACGAAAATGGGAACAGTGCTGGTGCGCCTCCTCTTTAGGCATACATGGATACTTGGACTTGGATCATGCGTGATGGGAGAGGGCGAAATGGAAGGGAGCCGAATTTGGGAGGGAATATTGGGCTGTCGGATACTAGGAATGCTTGCGAAAGCGCGGATTCAGAGGTGAAGGAGAATGACAGCATAGTACGATGAAGCGAAGAAGAAGAAGATAAGACCAGAGAAAAGCACCACCGACGAGAATTCAGCAGAAAAATTGAAGTCATCACATGTGTTTCCTGCGACAAGGGGAGAGGAGGTGAAGTGATTAAAGGCAATTATAGCAACGCCCATATGTGTTGCCCGATAGGACAGACGACGCGTTGGCTTTGCTAGATCCAAGGCCGAACCACACCAACAGCGCTCCCCTTGGCAGTCGACACAGACAGAAATAAATAAATTGAAAGAAACAGAACTAGAAACGTTGCGCCGAGCGCGAATCAACGCGATGCAAGCAAATGAGCATGAGTGAAGGGAGGGCGTGTGAGCCTCCCGCGATTGCGTTAGAAGTCTGCGGATGAAGCGAATTTCGAACACACGAGTGAAGTGAATGAGTGATATATAATCACTGTATATCACAGCATGTGAGGGTAACGTTGAACGCCGCAGACTGCTGATAGGTGAAGGCGGGGACGCGGGCAGATAATAGGTGTTAATGACAGATGTGGAAGGAGCGAGAGAGGATGACTACTTGAAAGCGGGTACGCTGACTCACTAGGCGAGGTTAGCTTCGAAGCGTAGAGAGAAAATAACGAGGGCTCGGAAGCAATAACTGGGGAATTTTCCTGAGCGGGGTCGGTTGATGGTCGAAACATTCAAAGCGGGTCGGCAGACAGAGAGCGCGACACGACCACGCGAGGGGTCGGGAGTTTACAGCACAACCAGAGCATTTATATGACTTTGAATATCAATCGCCTTGACATCTGATGCAGCGTGGAAGGGAATGGATGGTTGTGACGACAGAACAATTTTGGATATCATGCACGTAGAAGACTTACTGGGCCCAGAATTGTCCACCCGTCTAGAGTTATCATCGGATGCAGCGTGGAAGGGAATGGGTGGTTGAACTTGTGACGACAGAACAATTTTGGATATCATGCACGCAGAGCACTTACTGGGTCCAAAATCATCTAACGCCTAGAGTTATAGTGACAGATTTTCAGAAAGCGGTCAAATATATGGACAGTGAGAGGAACATGAGCGTGGAAGCATGGAAGGAAGAGGGGAGGATGCGACCCTCTTGTCGGACACGAGGTGGTCCGTGCGAAGAGACCGTGGAAATCGATACACGGATCCTCGGGCCTGTTATCCGTGCTCTCTCTGCTCTCGCTCTCTCTCCGTCATCGCGTCTTGCTCGACTCCCCCATGCACTCCCTCTACTTTAAGCGCCCAGGCCGACTCGACTGCCTCGCTCGGCTCACTTCGTAGTTCTCCCCGGTGCGCTCCAACTCGAATCATGGCGCTCGTGAACGCCCCCACGCGATACCCGCCCACACTCTCTACGAGCCCGTCATACCGATCCTGGGTAGAGCTGAACGACAATGAACTCGAAGCCGACGAGCTGCTGACGCACAGGCCTCGTCCCGTCTTCTAGCTCCTTTCCTCTGCGCAATGACGCGGACGTCCCGTCCTCTAAACTCCCCTCGATCCTGCAAACCCTTCTGCGTCGTCCGCCCTCACCTCGACGCGCGCCTGCGCGTCCGCCTCTCTGAGTAGCGCTCAGCGCTCAGCTCGTCCCGTCGCATCCTGTCGATGCATCTGAATATGAAGGTCGTCCGTGCAATCCTCTGGCTGAAGATCAGTCGCTTTGTGGTTTCTCTCAGAGATCCACGCACGCGCACATGCAAAGGAGGCAAATGGAAGGGGAAGGACTGGTTGACCCGCTCGGAGCAAGGACTGCACAGGTGCCGTTTCTGCTCCTCCTTTGCTTCTATCTCCTGCTGACGTTAAGTTTTCCTCGCTCGCCAACTCCCGTTCGTACCTACACATCGCCAGAGGTAGCTTCGCCATCCCCGCTCCTCCATTCACTTCCGACACGGTATACAGCGCCATGCCACGTCACACGCGTAGATCGCAGGAAGCACCTCCATGTCTGTCCGCTGTCTCCCCTCTCTGATCGTTTCCCTCTTCCGCTTATAGCGTGCTCTCCGCACATGTCCCATGTACCCTTTACCCGCGCCCCGCTCCCTTTCCGTTCACCCATCCGCTGTCCCGCCCCTTCATCCTTCGGCCTAGGTTTCAAAGAAAGATGGTCTTCAGAATATTCTTGGGCGTAGCACAGCAGTGTATCTGGTCGCCGGTTTCTGTGAGTGGTTTCGGGCGCGAGTAAAGCAGGGCACGTCGAGGCGCATAATCGGGTGGGCTTGTCCTTCTCCATCCCCACTACCGTCTGCGCGTGCGATGAGCGCTGTATAGGCAGTTCTCGGAGTCGTGCAGACGTCAAATGGGAGGTGGTGGTTTCTCGAACTCGCGATTTATGTGTGGTGGGTAGCGCCGGCGGGCGGATTGGCATTGATGCGTGATCGGTATGCACTCACCGTTTCGCGTGCCCTTCCTTGCCTTTGCGGCGGTATGCTATCCTATACCATCCGCCGATCTTCAGACTTCAAAGTTTCAGGCGTCGACTTGATGTTGGGTGTTGGGCGTTCCTTCTACTCGGTATTGGGATACTTTACTGGAGCTTCCTTCTATTTTAATCTACGTGCCCACGACCGCCCCTTTCTATGCATGTATGCGTCTTGATACCCCTGTTTCTCAATGGATTCGGTGCATGCGTAGAACGTACTCTAGATGAACACGACGACCGACGGTGCAGGTTCTCGGCCCTTCGATAGACTTTGGAAGTGGTTCTTCTCGTACTCGGTATGAGGTGAGTTATTCGCAGCTCTGCCTCGTTTGAGGCGCATCTCGATGCTGATCTGTGTCAAGGCTGTTTTCTGTGTAGCCCTGGACTAGAGTTGGGTGGATTGCGGATGTTGTGGGGAGGAGTCTAAGGGCATCGAGCTTCGGCCCTCGAGGGCGTGGATGTAAGTTTACGGCGGTGATGGCGCTTTCGCTGTTGGATACTGTGAATTGCCAAGATTTCGGCCCTTCCTAGTCAGCTTGTGTCTTTCTCTGAATTTTGATGTGCAGTGATACCCATCGTATTATTGAGATTTTCTTGCTACGGTCCATCGCATACACTTCATTGTATTCACAGCCGCAAAAAGTAACCGGGATCAGTGTTTCTCACTGTTCCCGCAACATTCAGACAAAACTCATGAGGAATGAAAATTAGTATCTATATTACACATTACAACTACAAAGTTTCAGAAAGTGCAATTGATTTCCTGATGAGTTATGAATTTTTTTTTGCATTTTTCTAAAAGTCAAGTCAGTGTAGGAGGCAAAGAATTTTTTTTTTCCTTATATGAGGGCTTATATGTTGCTCAGTAGTATCAGATTCCAGAATTTCATTGGTGGCAGGTCAGTGTAGCAAGAGATACAACCTCTACAACATGGCCAAAATCATGGGAAATACACAAGAATTACATCAAACTCCCTCAAATCTGGAAACTTTGAGCTCATTTTTCAGCACATACAGTTGGTATTTTAGAAAAGTAAAAATATGCTGAAAGTTGTATCAATGAACACTTTCTAATTGTATAAAAATTGAATTTTTTTCATTACCACTTACACTGACTTGATTTGCGGAAAAATAGCAAAAAAAATCATAACTCAACAGGAAATCAATTGTGCTATCTGAAACTTCGTAGTTGTAATGTACAATATAGATACTAATTTTCATTCCCCATGAGTTTTGTCTGAATGTTGCGGGAACAGTGAGAAACACTGATCCCGGTTACTTTTTGCGGCTGTGAATAGGAACGTTTGCGAAAGCGCGGATTCAGAGGTGAAGGAGAATGACAGCATAGCACAATGAAGCGAAGAAGAAAAAAGACAAGAGAAATAATACAGCCAGAGCCAGGAAAGATGATTATGGCATGGCCCGTACATGTAGCTCGAAAGAACAGACAGATAGTTCCAAGGCCCGAACTCACACCCAGCGCGCTCCCCTTGGCAGTCGACACAGACAGGAAGAACTAGATTAAAAGAAACAGAACTAGAATCGCCACGCCGAGCGCGAAAGACCACGATGCAAGCAAATGAACATGAGTGAAGGCAGGGCGTGTGAGCCTCCCGCGATCGCGTTAGAAGTCTGCGGATGAAGCGAATTTCGAACACACGAGTGAAGTGAATGAGCGATATATAATCACTGTATACCACAGCGTGTGAGAGTCACATTGAATACCGCAGACTGCTTATAGGTGAAGGCGGGGAAGCGAGCCGTAGGCGTGGATGACAGATGTGGAAGGGGGAGCGAGAGAAAAGGATGGATATTTGAAAGCAGGAACGGTGACTCACTTAGGGAGGTCGTCTTCGAAGCATAGAGGGAAAATAGAGAGGGATGGGAAGCGATACCTGGAGAATTATACTGAGCGGGGTCGGTTGATTGTCGATAGCAGTCGGCAGAGAGAGCACGCGAAGAGTCGGGTTCGCCAGGTCTACAGCATTGTTTACATGACTTCTAACATCAGTCGCCTTGGCGTGCATTGCAGTTGGAACCTTTAGGCCCAAGGCGAGATGAATAGAGGAGAGTGCGGATGAAGGAGAAGCAAGGATTTCAAACTCGACTCGAGAGGGGGAATAAATTTATGTAAATCGCGTAAGTGGCCCGTGCGTGGGGAAGTCATTGGTCGGCGCCTCTGACCTCTCCTCCGACGTTCTGTCTTCCTCTGTGCGTCCTCTGTGCGTCGACGGTCCTGCTCGAGGAAGCCTCCCTTGCCCTTGCCTTCAATTCTACATCCCAATCGCGTCGGCGTCTTCTGTTCTCGTCTTTGCTCACCCGTTCACGTCTCCTTCGTGCCCTCCTCGATTCATCGCGTTGCGTCACCACGTCAAACCGCGCATTCCTTTTGCTTCCCAATCAGTCAGTTAGCTCTGTTCTCCACGGCTCTCCTGGTGATAAACACACGCGCGCACACCCGCAGGTCACCTGAGACAGGCTTGGGGGACGGGTCGGTTGAGTCCTGGTTTGCTTGGATTGTACAGGTGCGTTGCTGTTGCCTGGCTCTTTTACTTCGCTCTCCCACTGACATTATTCGATCTATGCTCCCAGATCCGCGCCTATCTCTCACTGCCAGACCCAGCCCTCGTCGCTCGCGACTCCCGTAGTCGCTTGTATCGCCACGTCAGCGCCCGCCTCGGTCGCGTCTTTTCCTCCCCAACTCCGTCCCTGCGTCGCGATCCCGCTCCTCTATGGCCTACTACCCTTACGCCCACATCCCGTTTACTCGCCCTTTGTTATGCTCCATGACCACGTATCCCCGTTGGATAACTTCGCTCCGTCCCCTTCCCTGATATTGTTATTTCGGTGTCGTCCATCCGTACTCGCCTCTTCGTGTATCCCTCCCCTCCGACCACTCCAACGTGTCGCGTAGCATCAACCGATATCGGAGAGATTATTCTGCTCGCCCGCCGTCAGGTCTATCGCGCGCTGCGAGCAGGGAAGAGGAGGACGACTCGTTGGTTGGCTCGTAGACGGCTAGATTTCCGCAGGTGTGTTTCAAGCACCCATTCTTTTATCTCCTGTTGACGCTCCCCCTAGCTCTGCATCTACATCCCGCCTACCTTTGGCGTCATCTTTTGCGCTGGGCACTTGCCGCATGCACGCGCCGCTACTTGACGGCGTATCGTCCCTTCGCCTACTGTGTCCCTCCGCCCTTCCCTCCTAATCGCCACTCGCAGTGCCCCGCTTACCTTTGTCCCGTCCCCGTCCTCTTTTTTTCGCGCCTCTGTTCTACCCACGCCTTCTCCTCGCCCCCCTCTGCACGCGTCCGGCTCCGCGCTACGATGTCGTCGCGGTCACGGCGCTAACGTGCGAAGACAGACCCTTAACCGAAAACGTCTGGGGAGGTGCGAAAGACAACTTCCCGAGGCAAGATTGCGGTGAATTTATGAGCGGGTGAGCAAGCGAACTCGACGGCGAATTTCACGGCGGAGGAAGAGGACGTTCGACGCTGGGCGCGAGCAGGTAGTGTGTTACTTCTATCATGCGAGGCTCTCACGAGTCACTGAACGATCTCCCGTCCATAGGCCCCCGATTTCGACGTGCAACCTTTGATGTTGGAATTCTTCAGCTCCTGTCGAGATCCTTGGCCGACCCACCCGTGTGTTCACTCTGTTTCGGCTGACGCGCTCGTACCTGGGTTGACCGCTCTTGCCTGTGTGTGTATGCGTCTCTGCTCTCCTGTTCGTCTGGCGCATGATGTGCGGGTGTGCGGTGCTGGGTTCTTCTATCTTCCCTAGCGCGAGCCGAGGTTGAGCATTTGACGCTGACGCCGGTCGTTCTGGATCACAATAAACGCTTTTCTATGAGGAGATTGTGCGGCTTGGGTGGGTTCATTCCAATTCATGTTCGGTGGTGCCTACACACGCACCCCCAGCTTCAGCTCCACGTATGTGCGAACGATGTATTCAAATTATCCAATACATGATCTGCAGATGCACGTTCAATGTCAATCAATGAACCGAGGATGACATAACTTCGAGGGCGACAATCAAGGTCATCGTCATGGCTTATCTGAATATTGAACGTCTTTGCAGCCTGTTTAAGTCAATATTCGTTCGGATCAAGGCCCGCAAGATTAGTGAACTTCATCGATGCAGTCCATATTTGCATCAGACAGCGGAGGGGAATTACGATTGATAACTTTTTGACTTGGCATAGCTGATCAAGGCCCTCATGAATTAGAGAGGCTGAATCAGAATGCAACAGTCACCGCATGAGAAATCGAGTTGATTTCGCAGCGTGATTCTGCCTATGCGAAGGGACAGAGTGCATTTAGTCCGCCTCCGATATGTGTAGTTGGCCAACAACTAGATGAATAGAGGGAAGGATATGAAATAGAAGTTATAATTTCAACGTAGTGCTGAAGAGCGTCTGTGTCGTCAAAATGCGCGCAGCGCAAGAGCCCATGCGACATGTGCGTCAGGTTAAATCCTCGCTAGGAATGGCCTGGGGTGAACACAGATTCATCTCATCTCCTGTTCGAAGAAGGCATGCAGTCCCACTGTAATCCACATGATGAACATTTCCCTTGAATTTGCCTGTTTTCATTTCTTAGCAGGTTATCCAATGGAAAATGGCGAGTTGTGGTCGCAATGCCCTCTTGATATCAGAGCGAAGGAAATGATCAAATGGTGAGGGGCGCAGACCGGCACCCGAAGTGGAGGGGAGAGTGGGAATGGTTCTGGATGGCACCATCTGGTATGACGATCTGCAGACGACGTGCGCAGGAACATTCCCCAGTGCTCAGAGGTGGGGTCGGACCGTCAGATGGCGTACGATATTGTGAGTATGAGGATAGGTGTGGCTCACCGATTCATATCGGAAAGGTGTTGAGCCTGTCTCTCATGTTCGCATATCATGTACACGGAGTCAAGCTCGATGAATATCTCACATAAGGCGCGCTGTTCAGAGGACGGGGTTGCAATTGCCCAACATGATACAGAAGCGTTCTGAACCCTCACGTCATAGGTTGACCCCCCAGACGAAAAAACGTGAACACTTCTGTACGCTGCATGCCGTCCTCTTGTGTGCGCGCGTTATCTGAGGAGATGCATGGTAGGAGAGGTGTGGCGGGATGGATGGAAGAACGATTCGAGTGGAAGTATTACTCACCGTGCACCCTTCACCCATCCACCGAAAGATGCGGTAATTGAATCACACAAAGCGGTCAGGCATGAGAAAGAGAAAGAGACGAGAAGGAGGAGTGGAAGCAATGAACCGTCTTGTCGATAGGAGGTGGTCCGTGCGACGAGACCGTGGAAATCAGCGAACGGGACTGCGGACCTGCCCTCCGTGCCCTCTCTGCTCTCGCTCTCTCCGTCACCGCGTCTTGCTCGACTCGCCCATGCACTCCCTCTACCTCTTAGCGCTTTAGCGCCCAGGCCTCCTCAACTGGCTCGCTCGGCTCACTTCGTAGCTCATCCCCTCCAACTCAAACGTTGGCGCGTCGTGAGCGCCCTCATGCAAAGTAATGAAGAATAATACGCGCCCACACTCTCTACGAGCCCGTCATACCGATCCTGATTAGAGCTGGTCGATGATTAGCTAGAAGGCGACGAGGCCTGCTGACACAGCCCTCGTTCCCAATACTCCTCCGTCCTCCGTCTTCTAGCTCGCCTCTGCGCAATGACGTGGACGTCCCATCCTCGAAACTCCCCTCGATCCCACAGACACTTCTGCGTTGTCCGCCCCGCCTGCACGCACGCACGCGCGTCCGCCTCTCTGTGTAGTCCTCAGTGGTCAGCTCGTCCCGTCCCATCCAGTCGACGCACCGTATGCGGAACATCAACGTAATTCTCTAGCTGAAGATCAGTCGCTCGGCGGCTCGCTGCTCCACGTCCCTCCCAGGGATCCATGCACACGCACGGGAAGGAACGTAGGCGAATGGCAGGGAAGGACTGGTTGAGTGCTAGGTGCCAGGACCCGGAAGGTGCGTTTCTGCTCCTCCTTTGCTTCTCTCTCCTGCTGACATTGCACTTTCCTCTCCCTCAGCTCCCCGCTCGCGCCTGGACATCCCCAACGTCCTTCGCGACCCTTGCACTACCTTTCACTCCCAACATGGTGTACGGTGCCATGCCACGTCACATGCGCGGATCAATGAAGGCGCCTCCATCCCTCCCCCCGCCTGTCCCTTGCCTCCCTCCACCCTTCTTCCTCCGGGCCTGTTCCTCCTCCGTTCATGTCCCCTTCTCCCGCGCCCCAATCTTCCTTTCCGTTCACCCACCTGCTGTCCCGTCTATTCACCCCTCGGCCTAGGTTCAAAAATATGCTTGAGAATGTTCTTGGGCGTAGCAATCGTGTGGGCGGCGATTGATACGTGTAATTTCGGGCGCGGGTAGAGCAGGGGCCTCGTCGAGGCGCATAATGGGGTGCGGCCTGTCCGTCACCATCCCCACTACCGTCTGCGCGTGTGATGAGCACTGTATAGGCAGTTCTCGGAGCCGTGCAGACGTAAAATGGGAGGTGGTGGTTTCTAAACTCGCGTGGGCGCTGGCGAGTGGGTGTTCTCTACTAGCGCGGACGGCGGATTGACATGCATGCATGATCGGTACGCGCTTACCGTTCTCTGTTTTGGCTTTCCAGCTGTACGCTATCCTATTCGCCGATCTTCAGGCTTCTGGCGTGGATGCTGCGCGTTCCTACTATCGGGATATTTTACTTTACTGGAGCTTCCTTCTATTTTAATCTACGTGCCCGCGACCGCCCCTTTCTATGGATGTATGCTTCTCGATGCCCCTGTTTCTCGGTGAGTTCGGTGCGTATGTTCAGTGGACGATGACCGACGACACAGGTTCTCAGCCCTTCGATAGGCCTGTTCTTCTCATATGAGGTGAGTTAATTGCTTCTCTGTTTCGTTGAGGTGCGTCTAGATGCTGATCTGTGTTAGGGCTGTTTGTTACATAGCCCTGTTATCAAGACACGAGGACCCGAACGTAAAAGTGATTTATGTCGGTGACAGTGCTTTCGCTGTTGGATCCTGTGTGAGTTGGCAGATTTTGGTGTGTCCAAGTCGGGCCTCTGTTTTTCTCTGAATTTTGGTGTGCAGCAACACGTATCGTATCAGTGTGATTTTTCATTGTGATTTTCTTGCTACGGAACATCGCATACACTTCATTGTAATAACTCGTCTCATTGAATTTCAAATAATTGCAACACGAACGACGACTCTCATTGCGCAGGTCACCGACATCGACCTGACAGAGAAACACAAATAAGCGAACGAAGAAGGGAGACCAACTAATCCACACGGCCAACAAGAGGAGGCTGACGCAGACGGCGAACTGCTATTTTACATTTTATCCGCCCCCGAAGAACAACGATATCCATTCGGGAGGTCGACGAAAATGGGTAACGATGCTGGTGCGCCTCCTCTTTAGGCGCGTGTGGCTACACGAATCATGCATGATGGGAGATGGGGAAATGAAAGGGAGCGGAATTTGGGAGGGAATATTGGGCTGTCGGATACTAGGAATGTTTGCGAAAGCGCGGATTCAGAGGTGAAGGAGAATGACAGCATAGCACGAACAAGCGAAGAAGAAAAAAGAAAAGAGAAATAACGCCGGCGGTGAAGAAGCTTCAGCGTTGTCCGACAAAGGGAATGGAAGTGGATTCAGGAGAGATGGCGGTAGCATGTCCTTCCTGTACGAGTCACCCGATAGGACAGATGACGCATTGGCTTTGCTAGATCCAAGGCCAAACCACACCAACAGCGCTCCCCTTGGCAGTCGACACAGACAAAAATAAATAAATTGAAAGAAACAGAACTAGAAACGAGCAAATGAACATGAGTGAAGGGAGGGCGTGTGAGCCTCCCGCGGTGATCACTATAGAAGTCTGCAGATGAAGTCAATCAGGGCGACCACATGAATGGAGTGAATGAGCAATATGCAACCACTGTATACCACAGCATGTGAGAGTCACATTGAACACCGCAGACTGCTGATAGGTGAAGGCGGGGAAATGTGCAGACGGTGTGGATGACAGATGGAGGAGCGCGAGCAAAGGGTGAATATTTGAAAGCGGGCCCGCTGACTCACTAGGCGAGGTCACCTTTGACGTATAGAGAGATTATACAGGGGTATGAGAAGCGATACCTGGAGAATTGCACTGAGCGGGGTCGGTTGATTGTCGATAGCAGGGTATTAGCAGGTCGGCAGAGAGAGAGAAGAGTCGGGTTCGCCAAGTCTACAGCCTCGTCGTTTACACGACCTCAAACATCGTGCATCAGTAGCCTTGGCGAGTGTTGCAATTGGAACCTTCAGACCCGAGGGCAGACGAACAGAGGGGGAGTGCGGGTGAAGGAGAAGCAAGGTTTCAAACTCGACTCGAGAGGGCGACTACATTTATGTAAATCGCGTAAGTGGCCCGTGCGTGGGGAAGTCATCAGGCGGGCTGCTGACCTGTGTTCTCTCTTGCTCTCTGCGTCGACGGTGATACTCCAGAAAGCCTCCCTTCCGTTCTCGTCTTCACTAACGCGCTCGCCTCTCCTTCGTGTCTCCGGTTCATCGCTTGCGTCACTCGTCACGCGTCACGTCGCGTCCTCGTCAACAGCGTATTCCCCCAGTCAGTCAGTCAATCGGATCCATTGTCCACGCCCCTCCTGGTATCAAACCCATGGACGAACACTCGCATGTCCGCTAAGATAGGCTAGGGGAAAGATTGGTTGTGCCCTGGACTTGCTGGGGGAAAAACTCGCAGGTGCGTTGCTGGCTCCTTCGCTTCTCTCCCCCACTGACGTTTACTCGATCCATTCATTCTGCCTCGCTCATCAAAGTCATTCACTGTCAACCCCGCCCTCGTCGCTCACAACCATCTCGTCATCGCCATGTTACGCGCCCGCCTCGATCGCGTCTTCCCTTCCACTCTGTCCCTTCCTCTAGTTTCTGCCTCTCTATCCCTGCTACCCCTCGTCCCGCGTTTCGTTGGTTGGCTCATCCTTTGTCCTGCTACTTGTTCACGTGTTCTTGCATAGCTCATGCTGGATAATTCTGCTCCGCCCCTTCCGTAATGATGCTTTTTAAGCGCCGTCCGTCCGTCGGCGCCTCTCCTCGTGTATCCCTCCCTCATCAACCGAGTCAGTAGGCCCTATTTCGCTTACTGTCATTCATCGCGAACAGGAACGGGAATGGTGAATGGATGAGACCGTTGACTCGTAGGCGGCAGGTGTTCCCAGGTGCGTTTCTAACACCCTTTCCTATCTCCCACTGACGATTCCTCTCTCCCTCGCACTTGCGTTAGGCTACTCAGATCGACAGTGCACGACTTACGTATCTTTTACTACACTATATCCACCTCGACTTGAAGGCGTGTTCTCCCGTCGCCCCTCCGTCCTTCCTCTCATCCTGCACTCTCGTCACCATCCCGTCCTCGTCCTCCGGGTCTTCGTCTTTTCGCTTCCCATTCCTTTGCGCCCGCCTTCTCCGCGCCCGTTTTTGCACGCTTCCGGCTCCGCGCTACGATATCCTCGCTGTCACGGCGTCGGCGTCAACCTGCAAAGGCAGACCTTCAATTGAAAACACATCTAGGATTGGGCGAACGACGACGACGACGATCGGAGGTGATTCCGCCGTAAACGACGTAAACGAGCATTGGAACGAGAATGAGAATAGGGAGGGGAGTGATGATGGACAAGAGCGGCGAGGAGCAGTGAGGAGCGGCGAGATCGAGGAAGAACAACGATCTTGGGGAGCATAACTGGAGCTGGGGCGCATTCACGCGCGTAGCAGGGTGCGTAACACTCGCAATCTGTGGATACGACAACCACTGCGTAGACGGCGCATCCCTCGGTGACGCACGCATTCACTGTCCCTTTCGTATCCTCTGCCGTCGTTCTCTCTTCCTTTCTGCATCAACGGCAACGGTCCTGCGTCAGGATGCTTCCCATTCTCCGGCCTTCGATTCCACATCCCAATCGCGTTGGACTCGTCCGTTCTCGTCTTCACTAATACCCTCGCGCCTCCTTAGTACACTCCGAATCCTCGTTTCGCCGCGTTGCATCACATCTCGTAAACATCGTATCTAGGGCGCATTCATCTCGCTCTCAGTCACTGTCAGCTTCCCCCCTATTCTTCTGCGTTGGCCTTCTCCGCGCCCGCCTCTGCACGCCGCCCTACTCCGCTCTGTAATGTCTTCGCGATAAATGTGCACAGACAGACCCTTAACCGAAATCGTCGAAGACGGTGCGAACGACAGAACTTGACAGCGAATTCACAGCGGAGGAGGACGATCGATGCTAGGCACGAGCAGGTAATGCGTTATCTCTATTCGATGCTCTCGCCAGTCACTGCGCGAGCGCTACGGACCTATGATCTTCCATCCGTAATCCCCCGATTTCGACATACAACCTTCGATGTTCAAATTGCTCAGCTCCCGTCGAGATCCTTGCCCGTCCCTCCCTGTGTTCACTCTAATTAGGTTGGCGTGCTCTTACCTGCCTCGACCGCTCTTGTCCGTGTGTGTAGGCTTCCTTGCGGTCCTGTTATTCTAAATTCTGGCGCATGACGTGTAGATGTATGATTCTGTTTCTGCTCCACTAACGCGCTCGCGTCTCCTTCGTGTATCCCTCACCGCGTCGCGTCATGTCCTTTAGGCCGCGCTCTTCCTACTCCTCAATCAGTCAGTCGGCTCCCTGCTGGTATCGAACACAAGCACGCACACTCGGAGGTCTCCTGAGATAGGCTAGATGAAAATTTGGTCGCGTCCTGGCTTTCTGAGAAGATGCGTTACTGTAGTCTCTCCCTTGCCCTCCGCTGATGTTTGTTGTAGATTCAAGCTCACCCACAAGGCCCAACTCTCGTCGCTGATGTCCCTGGATCGGTTACGTCGCCACATCGCGCGCACGCCTCAATCGGGTCTTTTCCATTCCCAACTCCGTCCTTGTCTCTCGTTCCCACCTCTCTATTCCCCACTGCCCGCCCTGCGTCCCGTTGGCTAGTCCTTTATCATAGGCGTGCCCACGTGTTCTTTCATTGCTCTCGCTGGAGTACGCTGCTTTGTCCTCTTCCCTGGATAACGCTATCTCGGCGTTGTATATCCATACGCGCCTCTTCCTGTATCCCTCGCCTCGTTCTAACGCGTTGTAAGTCATCAACCAAGTCCGTAAAGGCTATTCTGCTCGAGACGTAAATCAGAATGTATGCATTCATATGCGATCCATCTCGGAACTCTGTATGTACGTACTTGGTTATCGTCGAAGGAATGTAACGTGCATGCAATTAGATTGACATCGCTAGCAAACGTTAAAATGAACATTAGCTTCAGGACCATTGAGTATTTGGTTCTTTGACATCCGAGTTGACGTAACACACAGATAATAAGAAAAAGAACATAGCAATGAAGTTGTAATTCTGCGAGTGTAGATCTCGCACAAACGAAAAGCTAATTCAATCACCCCATGCCAAGTCAAAATGCGCAAGATATCGGAAGGATACTGAAACATTGGGTACTTTACACAGCTGATGATGGATCTCGCCAAATAGAGCGAGTGCATCAGTATGGTCACCACGTAAGAAATCGTGAGGACCCCGATGTCAAGTAATAAAATGCCTTGAATACGCCTCCGATGTGTGCATTATGTGACCGGCGTCGAAACTCAAGGGAGTGTATCACCAGTCGACATAGCGGCTCGAGAGAAGAGAAACGCGAACGGGAGCGGGGAAGCACAATTCCCCGCAGACAAAATGAAGGTTATTGATGGATCCAGAGGTTAACCCATCGACGTTGGCTAAAATAGAGGCGACGGTATGAGGTGAAGGCAAATAGACAAACGAGGTGCCACATAACTAGGTGGTACAAGCGGACGGAGACGTCGGATGTCTGCTTCCAAGAGGAGCGTCTGGTGCGAGGTGCCTGGATGAATGGTCGATATTCCCCCACTTCGTGTGATCAAGAAATCCACTAGATTGTGGGGAATAATTTTATTCGCCTCAGAATGCCCCTTTGTGGACAAACGTCTGAAGATTTCCACTGTGATGGGGACGGAATGATGGGTAAGGACACCGTGCATGTAAAGTGCTTACTAGGATGCGTATCTGCCTGAAGTTGGGCACAGCTACAGAAAGTAGTTGGCCAGATGAAAGGCGAAGGGTGTGGAAGCGTGGAAAGAGGAGCGGAGGACACGAACGTCTCATCGCTGCAAGGCGGTCCGTGCGTTCGTGAGAAGAGACCGTGGAAATCAACGACTCTCGCTCTCTCCGTCACCGCCACTCGCCTATGCACTCCCCCACCTTTTAGCACTTTAGCGCCCAAGCCTACTCAACTGGCTCGCTCGGCTCACTTCGGAGCTCTCCCCGGCGCGCTCAAACTCGAACCTTGGCGCGTCGTGAACGCCCCACGCGAAGCAGTGGAGAATAATACCCGCCCACACTCTCTACACGTCGTACCGATCCTGGGTAGAGCTGGTCGACGATCAATCGATTAGCTAGAAGCTGACTAGGCCTGCTAAATGTCAAGCCTCGTCCCGTCTTCTAGCCCCCCCTCTGTCCTCGAAACTCCCCTCAATCCCGCAAATACTTCTGCGTCGTCCGCCCCCGCCTGCACGCATTCACGCGCATCCGCCTCTCTGTGTAGTCCTCAATTCGTGTTGTCCCGCCCTGTCGACGCACCCGAATACGCGTGATGTCCGCATACCCCTAAAGTCGCTAAGGCTCGTTGCTCCACATCCCTCCCAGGGATCCACGCACACGTACAGGGACGGAACGTAGGCGAAAGAAAAGGGAAGGACTGGCCGACCCGGTTGGTGCTAGGACCCGCAGGTGCGTTTCTGCTGCATCTTTGCTTCTCTCTCTCGCTGACGTTGCACTTTCCTCGCTCCCCAGCCCGCCTCGATCACGTCTACACATCGCCCGATGGAGGTCCCATCCTTCGCAATCCCTACCCCAGTTTTGACTCCCAACACGGTATACAGCGCCATGCCACGTCACACACGCGCGCCTCTATGGACGCGCCTTCGTCCCTTCCCCCCCTGTCCCTTGCCTCCTTCCGCCCTCCCTCTCCATACCTTTTGTCTCCCCTCCGCCCATTCTCGTGCCTCGTTCCTCGCTTCTATTTCCCTTGGAAATTCACCTATCCGCTGTCACGTCTCTTCATCTCTCGGCCTCGGGTTGAACCTGGGCGTGTGGGCGGCGACTAACACATGAGGTTTTGGGCGCGGGTAAAGCAGGGGCCTCGTCGAGGCGCATAAAGTGGTGTGCCTGTCCGTCTCCATCCCCACTACCGTCTGCGCGTGCGATGGGCGCTACGTAGACCGTGTTTTGAGATGCGCAGACGTAAAATGGGAGGTGGTGGTTTCTCGAAATCGCGATGCGTGGGCGCTGGCGAGTGGGTTGACACGCAGGCATGATCGGTACGCGCTTACCGTTCTCGCGTTCTCTGTTTTGGTTTTACGGTGGTACACCATCCGCCGATCTTCAGGCTTCAAAGCTTCTGGCGTCGACTTGATGTTGGGTGTTGGGTGTTCCTCCTATCGAGATACTTTATTCGATCTTCAGATTCTTCAATCTTCCTTATATTTCAATCTACGTGCTCGCAACCCCGGGCCCCTGCTCTTTTCTATGCGCGTATGCGTGTATAAGTCTTGAAGCCCCTTTGTTCAGTCAGTTCGGCTCATATGTCGAGCGTATGTTCAGACGACGACCGACTGCGGAGATTCTCGGCCCTTCGACGACTTTACGAGCGGTTCTTCTTTTATGAGGTGAGTTAATTGATACTCTGGTTCGTTGAGGTCTGTCTCGATGCAGATCTGCGTTAGGGCTTGTTGTTGTTTAGCTCTGGACTATCTAATGGGTTGCGGATGTTGTGGGGAGGAGTCCAAGGGCATCGAGCTTCGGCCTTCGAGGGCGTGGATGTAAGTTTACGTTGGCGACGGTGTTTTCGCTGATGGATGCTGTAATTTGGCAGATTTGGGCGCTTCCTAGTCAGACTTCTGTCTTTCTCTGAATGTTGATGTGCGGCGACTCAGATACGCATTGTATTATTGGGATTTTCTTGCTACAGTACATCGCATACACTTCATTGCACTAACCAGTCATATCGAATCAACAGGAGTAAAAATAACACAAATACTGATAACTGCGTTCATCATCGACATGGAAGAGAAACACACAAACATGCGCACGAGGAGATGGAGGCCATATAAAGATGGAGACCAAATAATCCACACGGCCAACAAGAGGAGGCTGACGCAGACGGCAAACTGCTATTTTACATTTTATCCGCCCCCGAAGGACAACGATATCCATTCGGGAGGTCGACGAAAATGGGGAACAGTGCTGGTGCGCCTCCTCTTCAGGCGCGCGTGGATACTTGGACTTGGAGCATGCGTGATGGGGAAGGGGAGGTGAGGTGAGGTGAAGGAGAATGATGGTATATCGCAAACAAGTAAAAATTAGAAAGAAAGTCAAGAGAAAAACACTGCTGGTGAAGATTCAGCAGAAAAATCTGCGTTTTTTGCGACAAGGGGAAGGGATGTGCAATAAAACGAGGCGGTTATAGCAATGCCCCTACGTATGGCCCGATAGGACAGACGGCGCGTCGGCTTTGGTAGATCTAAGATCCAAGGCCTGATTCCGCACCACAGCGCTCCCCTTGACAGTCGACACAGACAAAAAGAGAAAGAGAGAACAGCGTTGGCACGGGGTAACATGAAATAGAGCCGGAGACGACGCCGAGCGAATACATACGATGCGTACACCTGAGCATGAGGAATGGGATTCAGAGGGCGTATGAGCCTCCCGTGATCGCTATAGAAGTCTGCGGATGAAGCGAATTTCGAACACACGAGTGAAGTGAATGAGTGATATTTAATCACTGTATATCACAGCATGTGGGAGTCACATTGAAAACCGCAGACTGTTTATAGGTGAAGGCAGGGAGGCGCGTAGTAGGTGTGGAGGACAGACGTAGACAGGGGATCGAGAGCAAAGGGTGGACTCACTAGGCGAGGTCCTCTTTGTTGTATAGAGGGGTTATCCAAGGGTCGGAGGAGTGGTAGCGGGGAAATTGGCTTGAGCGGGGTTGGTTGATTGTCGAAACATTCAAGGCGGGTCGGCAAAGAGAGAGCGCCTTGAGCGTCGGGTTCGCCAGGTCTACAGCATCGTTTACATATATTCGAATACCAGGCGCCTTGGCGTGTGTTTGAGTTCCAACCTTAGGCCGGCGGGGAGACGAACAGAGGCCCGGAGGTGCGGGCGGAGGATAAGGAAGGATTTCAATCTCGAGAGGGCGACGGAATTTATGTAAATTGCGTACGTGGCCCGTGCGTGGGGAAGTCATTGGTCGGCGCCTCTGACCTCTCCTCCGACTTGCCTCTGATGGCCTCTCTTCCTCTCTGCATCGACGGTCCTGCTCCAGGAAGCCTCCCCTGCCCCCAATTGCGTCGGAGTCTTGCGTTATTGTTTTCACTAACATGCTCACTCGCCTCTCCTTCGTGCACTGCTCGGTTCATCGCGTCGCGTCTCGCCCATGTAGGACGCGTTCCTCTCGCCCTCAACCAGTCAGTCGGCTCCGCTCTCCACGCCCCGCCTGGTATCAAACACACGCGCACGCACATAGTTAGGTCTCCCCTATGGGAAGGGTTAGTTGAGCTCCGCCGTGCCAGGGTCGTGCAGGTGCGTTGCTATTGCCTGGCTCCTTTACTTCGCTCTCCCACTGACATTACTCGATCTATAGGTTCCCCTGCTCACCAGACTCGCACCTATCTCTCACTGCCAGACCCAGCCCTCGTCGCTCACAACCATTTCGTCGTCGCCACGTCATGCGCCCGCCTCGATCGCGTCTTCCCCCTCCCCAACTCCATCCCTATTTCTCGTTCCTACCTCTCTACTACCCCATGCCCATATCTCATTGACTCGTCCTTTGTTATTCTGCATGTCTACGTATCCCCGCTGGATAACCTCGCTTCGTCCCCTTCCCTGATATTTTTATTTCGGTGTCGTCCATCCGTACGCGCCTCTTCGTGTATCCCTCCCCTCTGACCGTTCCAACGCGTCGCATAGTATCAACCCATTCTGTAGAGACTGTTTTGCTCGTCCGCCGTCAGGTGTATTGCGCGCTGCGAGCAGGGAAGAGGAGGTTGGCTCATAGGCAGCGAGGATTGCGCAGGTGCGTTTCCATTCTCCTTTCTTTTCCCCTGCTGACGCTCTCGCCCAGCTCCGCAGCTACATCCCGCCTACCTTTGGGGTCATCTTTTGCGCTGGGCACTTGCCTCATGCACGCGCCGCTACTTGACGGCGTGTCGTCCATTCGCCTACTGTGTCCCTCCGCCCTTCCCTCCTAATCGCCACTCGCAGTGCCCCACTTACTTTTGTCCTGACCGCGTCCCTTCGCGCCTCTGTTCTACCTCATCCGCGCCCGCGCCCGCCTCTGCTCGCCGCCCTGCTTCACTCCGGAATATCGTCGCGATCGATGTGCAAAAACAGATCCTCGACGTAAAGCGCGGCTAGGACGGTGCAAGCGACAACTTCCCGTAGCAACATTGGGCTGGGATTGTAGCCATGTGAGCGAGCGAACTCGAGCGGTGAATTCACGGTGGAGGAAGGGGACGAACGATGCTCGGCGCTAAACACGCGCGCACACTCGCAGGTTGCCTGAGATAGGCTAGGGGGACGGGCCTGGTTAAATCCTGGTTTGCTAAGATCGCGCAGGTAGGTTAGTGTTGACTATCCCTTCTATGCCCTCCTGCTGACGTTTTTCCAGATCCAAGCTCCCCAGCTTTTCAAAACCACATCAGAAATCCACCGCAAGACATGTCTCCTCCTTTACGACTCGCATCGCCTTTGTTTTCCTGCTCAACATACGTACGACCTACGTGGCCACGTCGCGTGCACTCCTCAAGCGCTTCTTCTCTGCGTCTCCTCTGCGCATACCCATCTCTCCCCGAATTCCCCGCACCCGCACGCTGCTACCCTTTCTCGTCTGCTTGTCCATCACGCCACAGTCATATCCCTGTGTCGGATTTGACGCGGACGCATTGTCGGTGGACGCATCGTTTCTCCTCCACTCCGCCCTGGCCTTCGCTTCGAATTCTACATCCACATTACACTGTGAATCGCCTCAGCGTCTTCATTCCTCCCTCTGAATCATGCACGCCTCCGCTTGCCGCGTCGCGTCACATCTCACCAACACAACTGAATATGTACCTAGGATGCGTTCGTTCGCTCTCAGCCCGCTAGTCGGCCTCAGTATCCACGCCCCTCATGAAGACATACGCATGCACAGACGGACACATCTCAGGAGATAGACAAGGGGAAGGAGTGGTTGAGTCTAGGCTTGCTAAGATTGGGCAGGTATGTCACTGTTTTCTGTCCCTTCTTTTCTCTCCCACTGACGTTGAGCCAGACGCAAGTTCTTCTGCTCCCCCAGCTCCGCACCTGCACTGACTTCTAGTGTCCACCCCACTGCCAGATTTAAGCTTCCCCTGACATGTCCCCTCACGTCGCATCGAGCCTCTGACTCAAGGCGGACAGCATCTACCCCACGTCACGCGCATGCCTCGAGCGCGTCCGTCCGCGCGTCCGCCCGTCAGCTCATCATTCTCGTTCCCGACTACGCATCGCTGCTCCCTCTCGTCCCATCTACCGCTGCTATCTGTACCACCTCTTCCCTCGGCCTTGCTGCTATGACACTCTCCTCTCCTCTCTACGGCTTTACTCCATCTTCCGTTCGAGCTGGCGTCGACCGTCTCCATGCACGCGCTTCATACGCTTATGCGCCCGCATGCCCCTCCGCGAACCTCGTGGCTCTCCTCGTCATGTCATATCACCTACCTCACTCGCTTGCCGTCCATCCGATTCGTCCGTTCGTCCATCGGTTCTACTGAGTTTCTGGACCACTGAGGACGTAAACACGCATACATGCGTGCAACCGGATGCACTGGATTTGCGAGGAGAAAGGAGTTGTAGAGTGATAGGATCTAGCAGGTGCGTTTCTGGCTTTTTCTCGTTTCTCCTTGTCTGACCACGATGTTACTCGTTATAAGCACCTCCAGCTCCGCACCACCCAACGGTTCCTTTGCACATTGCGCATTCCCTATACTTCAGGCTTCGATACCTCATCCACTATTCGAAGAATGCACGACTGACACCACCAAGGCGTGCGTGCACATCGATTGCGGCCCCTTCGTCTTGCTTCTCTCCGGGTGACTGCTCCCCGTCTACATTCGCTCATATGCTATCACATCGCTTCGCGCCGCTGGCTCTGTTAACGAAGTCCTATTCTCACGGAGCGTTGACGCATACGCGCATCGACCGTCTGTACTGTGGAGCGAGGATTTAGCTTCGCGCTTCAACGCACGTCGAGGTCGGGCGACGATCGAGTTCCGCTTTACGATGCTCGACCTCAGTCACTCCAAGACGATCTCTGGCGCGCGCATGCTGATCGCTTTGACCTCTCTTCGGGATCCGACGGATCCGGCTCGCGTTACTCTTGGAAATATACCCTAGTGCTTCTCTAATGGGACTCACCCCCACTTTTTAGGATATCGCCGGTGTGGCCTTAGCTATGCTGTATTCTCTTGTTCGTTGCTAATTCAACCCCCTTTGAATATATTTTACGCCTATCGTTCCCTAATCCAACGAGTCGCGCCTGCTTGAGACTGGCGCACAGCAAAATTAGACCTCAATCGAGCGAGTAGAGTATTCAATGAGGAATTTGCTGTTGTTATGCATACATTTATAGGCCTCCTGCCAATGCACGGGCGTATACACGAAAGCCACCTGTTTTCATGCGATGAACACCCGCATCGCGCCTATGTTCTTCACTGTCCGTGTTACGTTGGAGGGAGGATGGTCTCGAGAATCTACATCGGTGACGGTGCTCTCGCTGCCCATATTTCAGCGAAACTAAGCGTTAATTATGTGCATTGTGATGTCCGTACATCGATACGCATATCGTGTTGAATTTCTGCCAATTTAATTAATGTTTAGCGACGTGCTACGTATTAATTTACCGTCGCAGGAGACTTTGGCTCTACGGGCGATTGATATAGCTACTTTCAACATATTTGACTGCAATATCTTTCGCAAAATGCGATTACCTATGTAGTTCCGAAATTCTCATCACCCTCGGTGATGTACGTAGTTAAATAGGTCTCCACGGATACCGCAGGTCAGATATAATTTGGCTGAGTGTCAATCTCCGTCCGAGCAAGAGGACGTAGTAAGCGCGGAGAGATGGGGAGGACTCGAGGCTTTGTTAAAGAGGCGCTGATTTAAAACTGGCTGATGGACCAATGTTCCTGATGGATCCCGTGAGTGGGGTACATCGGAGAGAATTATGGTGCATGGATAGTATTTCAGGTCCTCTTTAATGATGAGCAGCTCGAGCGTGCAGGGGGGAAGGGTGTGCAGAGAGAAAGCGAGGTGAAGTGAGAAGCGACTCACAGTCTAGCCAACTACTCGAGCTGAGGAGAGCTTTGGGAGCGTTTAATAACTGAAATAAATCACTGCAGACGATACCCAATTAGCGACAAAGGGTTGAGACATTGGACGTGAAAACATAGCACCCATGATACTCTCCTAGTCGAAAAAGGGATGAAAATGAAAGAGACCTCGCCGCTTGCGTACGTACCGAAGAAGTGATGGGCAGACAGTTGGCTTTCGCCAATAGCACTGAATATATTCCAATGAAAAAATATCATAGGGTGTATGCTCCAGTGTTTGAATTCTGCCCAATATCTGCCCATCTTTGAATCTCCAGATGTGCGCTAGGCAAGCGCTAGGTGGACCGAGTCGATAAAGCGGATTGTTGCCGATCTATGCTGGATGATTAGAACAATGTATAGAGATGCCCTGGAGAGTGGAAGATGAAGGTAGAGAGCCGTTCAGAACGCACGAGAGATGTGGAGAAAAGGGAGGAAGATCGATAACGGATCGTGGGTGGGGCGGCCGACTTGTGGAATGTTTATGTAAACTCAGCTCGGCTAGCCTGGCTCTCAGTGCCAGCGTCAATCAAGCATCAATAATGCGATGTCCATTCCTCGATGTGCATCCCCAAGAAACATAGTTTTCGCGTGAACCTCTCTGATAGCGCTCCTTTTCTCCGCCTTCTCTGTCTTTCCACCTGTTGCGTCACATCTCATCGTCAATCATTCTGTTCTACACGTCCGTCTCTCCGAATGATCTACTTTTCATACGCTGTGCATGAACGAGCCATCTGAGGTAGAAGAGTAGGCTGGTTAGGATGTCCTGATCGTGGACCGCATCCCCAGACTCCCAGCCCAAAGTTGGTCAAGTGGCGACGATGGACGCAATCGAGGTCGATCCTAGCACCGAACCTCGGAGATTGGCAGACGCGGTCGATGACTTCCATGCCATAAGCGCCGATCTTGAACGTCGCGCTCAATTCCTCGCCGCTTGGATTTCTAGCGATAATCTCCAGGATATTCCGTATTCGAACTTTCGCAGGAGGACTACGCGACTTGTATGGGTTCATCGGACTGGCCTCATACGATGAGTATGATGAGGACTCGGACATAAGCTGCGATGATGATAATGACTGTGATGACGAGACGGGACACGTTGTGACCTTGGGTAACTGGCCGCCCTTCGAGGCGTAATCTTTGTTTAATCTCAACTTGTTGTAATTTCTTCGCCTTCGCCCATCTATTGGTTTTATTTATATATGTACAGAATATTTAATTCCAATTTATGCACACCTCACTAGTTGCTCATCGACGATGGACATGTGTGGGTTCATTACATCTTAAATTCGGTGGAGCAGCATACATGGGAGGACGTATGCACTACGCATATAATTTATGCGAGCCATATATCCAACTCCGAGTTGATTACGACACCTGCCTTTGATAATCGTCATGCGGGATGGTTTGGGTAGGTATTCAAATAGTATTCCCTGCATTTGTTCATGTCGTACGAGATACAAATTTTCTCCGTTTCGATCCACTTACCTCCACCAAACTGGACTAACTTACTTGATAATCGACAGTACGGACGGTGAAATATACATGGTATCAAAGGGAAATCAATGGTTGCGGGGTAGATTCGCGCTCTACAATCAGTATGAGGGGAGTGACATTCTTCCGCCCAAACTTTTCCAGAACAAATGCTGTCAAAATCGCGTCGTCGCAGGAAAAGAACTGAATTCATGGCATCTCCCTACATGTGAAAGTAGAAGCAGAATGCGACTTCTGGCCATTTCGGATTATTCGGACACGCCGAATGGAACAGGAGAGACAAGTACAACATACGGAGCAGAAGGACGGCCGTCGTCGACCGAGATGAATCAAGCGCCCCAAGAGGAGATACTTTGGTATCATATCAGGTATGACACAGATATTGTACACATTTCAAAATCAAATGCTCTGATGGGAATGTGTATTGATCTCCAGAGCAGTATCTCCTCTTGTGAGGGGCTTAGGGCGATGGGTTTATGTGCGAGAAGCCGCGAACATAGATGGGGGTGGATTTGGATGAACGGAGGAGGGGATGGAGAGCCATGGCGTGGTCGCTCAGATATGAATATACCACAATTTACAAGTCCAGTATTAGACGTCAACCTTCTCTAGGCGGCTCGATTATCTGGATTAGGCTCATGTATATGCCTGATTAAGAAACGCACCTCCCTAGTTCGAGCGTCAAGGGATCTAGTCGCACGAAAGCATGTCAAGGAGTAGAACTATATCAGCAATGTAATGACTGACGCTCAGGTACAGAGTAGACAGACTGTCAGGAGGAATAGACTAGACTTTCTCCACTGTATCGTAGATATCCGTAACAGCATGCGAAAGTCAAGTAAAACCAATCAAGGTGTCTGAATCCTGATCCCTGTGAGACCAAAAGAAAAGATAGATTGCCTTTAGAGATAGTTTCTGTTGGCGAAGTGAGCTACGCTGCATTGAAAGTCGAAACATTGAAAGCCAACATACACAGTGCTCCGATTAGAATGTTTCCTTCAGCCCTCGGAGATAGATGAAGAATGTGTCAGTGTACTCAAATAATTAGCGCGGTTTGTGGTGAGATCTCGATGATGAAGACGATAAGGAATGTGGATGGGAGGATGGAAGAGACGATGGGCAAGCCGATATCGATATCGGTGATTCGTGGGAACTTATTGCGGGAATCACCGAGAAACATACCCGCGGCTTGCATCTCCTCGTTTGCTCTTTCAAATGCTAGCCCTAAAGACTACGTTCCCGTTCCCCATTCCTCGCACCTCTATTGACCAATCCATTCACTCTGCTCACTCTACGGTGCCAATCGCATTCGTGTATTTCCCTGGTCGACGACGATACCCCCACATCCTATGTTGAAGTTCGATCCTTAGGGAAGCAGCAACGCTCTTGATCGCAGTGTCAACGCTATGCCATCCTCAACTCACATCAGGCTGATTCACGAAGCTCTTCCATGTTCCCTTTCTCCCTACGCGCCGGACTTCTCTCTCACGCACGTCCTCCGTCGAAATCTCATCCTGTTACGACACACGCGCGTCGAGTGGATGGATCTTACCTCGCTGTTTTCCGTCAACCTGTCGGCTCTGCACGAGCCTCTCCTGACGATGTACACGACCAGTTCTCCGAGATATGTATGCGAAGGAAAGGGTAGGAAGGGTTGTGCATAACCTAGGATCTCGCAGGTACGTTCCCTGATCCTTTTTCTTACCTCTCCCGCTGACATGATCATTCAACCGTCCAGCTGCGTACCTGCATACACCCTCCACCAGAAATGTCGCCTCGATACCAATAGCTTTGCCATGGCGTTTTGCCGCTAATTAAGGTGCAAATTTTACATGGCCACGTCACGTCCGTCTTCGATGGCGACCCTTCCGACCCCTCGAGCTCTGGCCCCAGAGCCTCCTTGTCGTTCCGCCCATGTCCGCACCCTGCGCCGCCTACAGACCGGCACGTCCCATCACTCTACTCCACTCCACTCCACTCACTCAACGCGTAGCGGCCTGTGCGGACCCTCCCTGTACCCCCGAGAGGTGCAAAGATGTTGGAGGCGAGAACGAGCTTCAGCTTGCCTCACAGCTTCGACCCGGCGGCGCGCTTCCAACTCAACGGATGCCCGATTTATGTCGCCACGTCTGGTCACTCCTCGACGTCGTCTACTCCGGCCCCAGACCCCTTCGTTACTTCATATTTTCGCCCACGCTCCTGGCCGACCCCTGTTTTCTATCCCATCCTATTGTTCCAGTCTACTTGAGTAACGTATATGCGAACTCCCAGTGGGAAGACGACTATCAGAGGCCAGAACGAGCTGGCGCATGGAAAGTATGCCAGTGGAGAGCATGGCGGGCACAGCAAGCACGCATCGGGCATCGAATACAATGAGCACAAACGATGGGCCCGACCGGCGAGGATTAGGACGAACAATGTTGAGTTGGAGCGGAGCGAAAGAGGTTCATTTATGGGATACAAAGAGCTCTGCTACCCCAAGAGGTGCAAAGACGTTGGAGGCGAGAACGAGCTTCAGCTTACCTCACAGCTTCGACCCGGCGGCGCTCTTCCAACTCAACGGATGCCCGATTGATGTCGCCACGTAAGGTCCTCCTCGACGTCGTTCACTCCGACCCAGGCCCCTTCGTTGCTTCATCTCTTCGCGCACGCTCCTACCCGACCGCTGTTTTCTATCCCATCCTATAGGTCCACTCAACTCGAGTATCGCATATGCGAACCCCCAGTGCGAAGACGACTGTCAGAGGCAAGAATGAGCTGGCGCATGGTGGGCATTGCGGGCGCAGCCAGCATGCATCAGGCATCGAATATGAGGATCAGAAAAGATGGATATGACCAGTGAGGACCAGGGCGAATGATGTTGAGTTGGAGCAGAGTGGGGAGGTCCGCGTATAAGAGGATCGACTTGCGCGTCTCCTTCCTACATCACCCTTCAGGTGTATGCTACAGTGTGATTTGTATCGGTGAGCGGAATACGCGTCCTGCCTTCCGTGTACTGAATGATCCTAGGAAATGCTACTTGTCGATATCGGCTCTAGTCTAAGCCAGTGGAGCGTGCGTCCATTGTGCGTTTGATGTTCTGCGAGTATGAACTTATACGTCGATCGTCGATAGGAAATAGCATGCGCTATGTCCATTGTCAACGTCGACTCTGATCTGCTGATATTCGTCGTACGCAGATCCTCAGTTTTCAACGTTCGACTTCGATGTTCGATCGAGGATTTTTGATGCTCCTTTCACATTTGCTCTGTTCTAATCATTACTCTGTGTGTGCATATCAAATTGACGCCCGGAGCAGCATTCGACTCGCTTTCCCGTCTTGGATGCGGGGTAGGGTAGGGGTCCAGCGCTAGTGGGTTCGACTCATCGTGCCTTGATATTGTGATTAGTCCTTGAATTTGTTCTGGATGTGCCTTGGGCGCTTGAGGCTTTTTGACGAGGCTTAGCTTGTTCTCCTTGGTCGCTATCATCCTCTTGACTTCATATGGACCATTCCGAAGTTGTACAGCATTGAGAAGACGTGCTCGCGAGGCGTGCTATATATGACAGCTGCCGTGCATGAAGCATTGGCGTACCTCTGATTCAGAAACATGTACTGTTGATGATTGTTAGATGACGGATGACTTACGAATAGAGATGAACGTACAGTTTGACGTACAGTTTGAAATATTTTCTTCTGAACAAGTCAATGTCTTTGGCATCTGGTAGCTGCGGTAACAACTGGCACAAAAAAAAGCTGAACAGGTCATAATCTCGGATAGGAGAGAAAGACTCACTTCGTGCTGGTAGTGTTGAACTTGGAGCTTTGAAACTGGTGAAATGGGGAGAATTGATGATGGTTCAGGGCGAAAAAACACGTCGTCGGAAATTAGAATACAGAGCAGGAGAGCGTAGAGTACATGCTTTGGTATATAGTCGGATAGCAATAATGAATAAGATAGACCCCGTCATTCCGCATACACAACCCCAGGCATGTCGAGCAGGGGTCCAAACACCTCTCGCCCACCCACAACCTCGTCAATACACAAGCGCCACATCGTCATCTTGCCATTCGGTAATCGGTAGTAGTATTCACCCGCGACAGGCTCCTTCACAATGGTGATATCCTTCCTGACGTGGTGCACATTGTGGGCTTCAAGGACCTTGAGGACGAGTGTGGGGCCGAGGGAAGTGTGTTCGGAGAGCTTGGAGAGCTCGAAACGGACTTTGAGCATGCCCGTGAAGGGGGAGATGTCCGCTGTGGGTAAGGTCAGCGATTTCGTGAATCGGCGAGGACGGAAGAAAGAAGAAAGACATACGGCTCCTGTCCTTTCCTACATTCATGGAACTGAACATGTGCCTAAGAGGGTACCTCGCATAGTGCTTCTCTGTGAAGACATTGAGATTCAAGTCATTGTGATCGAGTTGGACATAGAAAGGGTCGGAAAGCGTGCAGAGGAGGTGCGCCCAAGGGTACCAGCCGGTGTCCTTGAGGCGTGTGCGCATTATTTCCACGGTGCGCGCAGAGACGATGCTCTCATGCACGAGTTGATCCACGAGTGGGGTGTAGGATGATTTGCGCACGAGATTGACGAGATGCTTGCCCCACGGCTTAATACCGTCCCCAAGCAGATCGCGCCCGGCGCCGAAGGAGGTTGCATCATCGCAGATGCGCAGACGAAGGTGCCCGGCCATCTCAGTGCTACCCGGCTGGTAGTAGAGGAAGCCTTTGCTGCCCATGGGGAAGCGCCTCTGGTCAACATAGCGCAGCCTGGTACGCAGCACGGTGAGCTGGATGAGGTTGGAGAAGTCGAGCGGGGTTTGGCGGAGGGCGACCAGGGACTCTGGCCGGAGAGTAGTGCGTACCGCTGCATCTCTCTTCTTTGCATATGTCCGATGCGCAAAGGGAAGGGAAGGTTTCTTGAGATGGAGGTAGCATGCAAGGAGCATGGTTGGAGGAAGAATGAAACCGGTGTATCGTTCCCACGGTATATTTTCGACGGCGCGGATAGCCGTACGGTCCGGACTTGATCATATGGTTAACGTTGGGAATTGCAACCTTTCCATAATTTGTCCTCCTGCGCTCAGTTCTTGCCCTCGCTGGTTCAAATTCCTTTCCCAGTGATGTATGCTATTCCTCTGAATAAGAATCTCAGTTGGCACAGCAGATCATCATATCAAATTTGCAGTACTAGTTGTATATATAGAATGAACAATGACAATCCTTGTGAAGCTCATCACCATCAACCGAAAAAAATACACAAGCACGCGCACATGAGGGGAAAGAGACCAACTAATCCACACGCCCAACAATAGGAGGCTGACGCAGACGGCAAACTGCTATTTTCACATTTTATACGCCCCCGAAGAACAACGATATCCATCGGGAGGTCGACGAAATGGGCAACAGTGCTGGTACGCCTCCTCTCTTTAGGCACGCGTGGATACTTAGATCCAGGAAACTACGCGGATTGTATACCTGCACGCATGAATATCTCCTGCTTTCAGCGATGTCGTTTCCCAGCTGATCATTCACATTGTACGTGTTACAGACCTTCTCCGTTTCCTTCCACTTACCTCCACGAAACTGGACTGACTTACTTGGTAATCGACAATACGGATGGTGAATATGGAATGTATCAATAAAATTTGAAATGAATCCAAAGGGAAGTCAACGACTGCAAGGTAGAATCACGTCTACAATCGGGATGAGGGGAGTTGCGCATTATATCTTCACTCCACTTTTCCAGGACCAACCTGCTATCAAAATAGCGTCGTCGCAGGAGAAGAACCGACTTCATGGCATCCCCTCAACGGGAAAGTAGAAATCAAAACCGACTTCGGGATATCTGTATAGGTTGAATGGAACAGGAAACATATATAGCGCTCGGAGAGGACATAGGGGCCCACCGTCGACTGAGATAAATCATGCGCCCCAAGCACGTTCTATGGACCAAGAGGAGGATGAACTGGGCAACGATATAGAGCAAGACACAGGTATCGTACGCGTTTGATATTTAAATACTCCGATGGCAATATGGGTGATATCCTGAAAGCAGTATCTCCTCTTGTGAGGGGCTTGGGGTGACGGATTTGGGTGCGATTTGGGTGCGAGAATCCGCAAAAGATGGGGGTGGATTTCGGCGAACGAAGAAAGAAATGGAGATAAGCATGGTCACTCGAATATCAGTACACTGTTAACATTCTCTAGGAGACCTGATCATCTGGATTAGCCTCATATATGTCAGATTAAGAAATGTACCTCCGTAAAGAATTCGAGCACTGAGCTTCCAATGGCCCAGTCGACGAGAAGATGTCGAGGAGTACTTGAGAGTATATCAGCAGGAGAGAAAAAGAGACGATATAAAAGATAGAAGGAAACGCAACGACTGATGCTTAGGGACACAGAGGAGACAGATCACTAGAAAATCAAAACATATACAGACTTTCGCCACTATATCATGAACATTTGTAATGGCATACGAAAGTCGAGTGCGATCTATCTAGGAATCTGGCTCCTCTGAGGGCCAGGAGAGAGATAAGATGGCCTATAGGTAGTTCTGAACCACGTCAGTGAACTTTGAAGATGTGCAAGGTTACGCAGCAAGTTGACAATTGAAGTACTCGTGGGAACTCGACGGGAATCACCGGGAAACCTTCCCGACGCCCGGCAACCTCGCTCGCGTCCAGCACCAACGTCAACCTCCTAAACTTTTTTTCAAGTTTACATTAATGCAGGCACTCGGTACCTTGTATCCTACCTCATTGACATTTTGGACCTTCAAGGACGCCAGCTTTATGTTGCTAAATCACGCGCACAGTCTGATGGTGCACCTTCAACTTGCGTCCTGTACCATTCCCATTGCCTCCCGTTCCATGCTCCCACGTCCATTTGCGTATCTACTGCCCCCCCATTTCCTCACTCTATTCGGTCTATCGCACCAATCGAATCCCTTTGTCTTCGCCTTTGTCCCTGTTTGATTCCCCCGCGCCCCGCGCCATACGTGTAACGTCACTGACTGGAGATGCAATGACGCTCTTGATCGCCGCGTCGACGTCCGAACATCCTCGATCCTCACCTTACCTCGCCTGGCATGTGCACGAAGCTTATCTAGACAGACCTCGACCTCCTCCCTGTATACAGCCCATCTCATCCACGCACGCCTAAGTGGGTGGGACGTACCTCGCCGACAAACTGTGGGCTTATGATGCCGTGTAAGATAGGCGAAGGAAAAGGGAGAGACGGTCGAACAAGGCATTACTTGCTAAGAGCTCGCTGGTGCGTTCTTTAATTCTTCTTCTTCTCGTCTCACTAACAGAATCATTAACACCTCAGCTTCGCACCTGAGTCCTCCCGCCGAGCCCCTTCTTGACCCTCACATCTTCGACATGGCGTTCCACTTCCAACTCAATGGATCATTTACGTCGCCCCATCACGTATGGCACGTCCTTCCTCAATATTCAATGGCGATACCTCCGCCTTCTCGTTTCCCTGTTCCCGTCACATCTTCGTCTATCCGCCTATGCTGCCGCCCTGTGGCGTTCGTCGACCGTCCCTATCTCTCCACTCCACTCGCCACTCGTTTAACGGCTGTGCGGACCTTCAGGGCCCATCTGTGCGAAGGCGATTAGCACAGGCGAGAATGATCCTTAGCTCGACGATCACGCGGGAGCAGAGCAAGCATCAATCACCAAATACGAAGACCAGCGACTAGGGGCACGATCAATGAGGGCTGGAATGGCATGCGCGAGCTCGCGTCCCCATCCACGTCGCGCTCTATGCGTAGGGTATACCAACTTCCGGTTTTAAATGGGTGAGTGGCCGCGTCTCGCCCACGTGTATTGAACACCCAAGCGTACTAGGAACCAGGAGGAGCCGATATCGAGTCCGGAGCGTCCATCCGCTTGATTGTGCGATTGGGAACGGAACTTACCTGATGGATCGTGATCCTCGTAGGAAGTGAGGTGCACTGTGTCGACGTCGACTCTGATCCGTTGATGACGTCTTTCAGCACTGAGCAGATCCTCAGCTTTTGATATTCGACGTTCGGTGTTCATTGTTCGATCGCGCTCGTCTTACCCAGCTCCCTGCCAATCCTCGTTCTGTTTCAATCGACGTATGATATTCTTTGCGTACGATAGCGACGCGGATAGCGGTTCGATTCTTTCTCGCCCTACGCCGGCTCGTCATGCATAGATCTGGTGATTAGTCTTTGAATTCCTTATGGATGCGCCTCGAGCTCGAGCGCTGGAGGCTTTTCGATGTGGTGTCGGTCAGTTTTCTTGGTCGCTGTCATTATCTTGACCGCGTATGCACCCTGCCCTGCCGTAGAGCAAGTAGTCTATGATGTCATTCTGATGACGCCAGCATCTCTTTATTTTTCCAGATATTTGTTTGTGCATCGATCGTATAAAAGCTGACTTTTCTCCGTTCTGGATTCTTGCCTCGATGGTCTATATGTTTTGGAACTTATACTTTCCTTCACGGCTGGCTGCGCGCGCTGTTCTAGCACAAATCTGCTTACCAACTAATCACCGTCGACACCTTCTGAAGAGATTATTCCTATGTAGGAGCCGTTGATGAACCCTCGATATTGTTCTATTCTAGCAGACCAAATCTTGACTGTAGTGTGTAGAGTACTCCGTATCAGAGTCTATTTGGATTGCCGCATGAATAAGTACTTAGCCCGAACAGCTTACACAGCATGTAGCAAGACACCTTTTTTTTTGGTGTTGTATATGCATCATCCCAAATTTTCAGGAAAACTTCGCTGTGAGAAGATCACTTGGCGGCCCTGATCTGAGAGGGAACACTCGAGTGAAATCTTCAGTTAGGATATCTTTGATCATCATGATGGCGCATCACCAACTACTTCGACAGATGTACCAGGTTCAAATTTCCTATTCAATTCTTAAATTGGAACTGTTCAATGGTATAAGATACCTTACTGTACATCTCTTGGACTCCACAAGCAACTACTGTACCTGTCCGTAAATTCGAGCACGAGAAGGATTTGACCAATTTTAATTCGTTCAGTAACACTATTATGATGTTCGACCCAACAATTAGGTGAGTCCTTCTGACATTCGTCGAGGGATTCAAACATCTCACACACTTTCCACCTCATAGTGCAGGTCCGGAAGTGCGTCCTTCTTTTATCGCCTCCCACGCAATTGCTGACATTTACGCGTAGCTGATCAGTATCCTACTCAACTGGGGACTCTTCGGAGTCTTATCCCATCAAGTCTGTGCGCACTTTCTCGCTTCCTAGTATGAGCAATTTTGTATCTCACATTACTCACGCAACAGATTCATATTCCCAATTCTTCCCCAAAGACAAACCTCTACTCAAGGCTCTAGTCAGCATTGTCTACATCCTCGAAGCCGTACAGGCTTTCATGCTGACCCAAACCGCATGGAGCGTATTAGCGTCCAATCATGGAAACCCTGAGCGCTTCGATGAAATTGGCACGATTTGGATCTCCGTTTGGGTTATTGGTGGACTTGGTGCGTGTTATTGTGTACTCTAGAGATCTCCCAAATGGCCATGGAAAATATGCTGATATTTGAAATTCTCTCGAAGTGGGGCTCATTGTTCAGTCATTCTACGTCTACCGCATCCGCATCTTTTCACGCAATAGGGTCGTTCCTGGAATCATTCTACTTGTGAGGCTTCATTTCGAAAAAATGTCATGATCAGACTGTATAACCATCGCTTTGTTTCATAGACCTCCTTTACTTCATTCGCTGGAGGGCTGAGAGCGGCAATTGTTGTAGCTCCAATGAAAACCCTCAGTCGAATGTTCGCAGAAGGAAAATATGAGAAATTTCCCGTTGTCGGCGTAAGTCCCTTAAATCTATACGTTCTTCAAGTCTGACTTGGAATCTTGTGTATGATGTTAGTTCTGGGGCGTGAGTTGCGCTCTCTGCGATGCGCTCATCGCCGGTTGCATGTGTTACTATGTAAGGACCATCTGTTGCACCTCCCGTCGGTTGTAACTGACCCGCCTCTTTCGTTACTCAGCTACACAAGTGCTCGTTATCTGGAGGACTGTCCCGAACCCAGACAGTAATATCCAAGTTATTGCGTATGACAATTGAAACAGGGCTCTTGACGGGTACGTCCTAATATCATCGCTTTTCCGAAAAGCATCGCAGTGACCACAATTGTGCTTGAAGCGTCAATGTCCACGCTCACCTTGATTCTATACTACCCAAATGACCTTAAGCTATCAATGTTCTTCGCGGTACCGCTCGCCGAGCATGCTAAATTATATTCAACGACGATGATGGCAGTGCTAAATAGCAGGATGAAGCTAAGAATCGTCGATAATTCCAATTCGGACGTGACGACGCATGGGGGCAGTGTATTGATTTTTGTGTCGCAATCTGGTTTGGGCGCTGATGAGGACGTTGGGGGCGCATTTGGGTCGAAGTCTCTACAGGCGGCCCACGTGGCTGGTGCTACCGCAGTGTAGAATATTCAGTTTATTCGACTGGCGATGAGTTGTCGCAGTAGAGAGTTATTTATTTTACGTTTATGTAGTGTATCGTTAATGGCGAAATTGAATCGATATCGAGCCCGCAGCTTAAGTACGTGCACGCTTGCTTCTACTTCATACTGGCAACTCAAATACGAAGATGACATACCTATAAATTACAGGAGACAAATCTTCAATGTTTTAGACACACAATTTAATTCATTACTCATCCTCCGTCGTAAAGGTCCCAGTACCTTTCTTTATATCCAAATTTATCAATGATAGGGCGAGCAATATTGAACACATCCAAGCAAAAATAAGGGCGGGGTCCTCAGAGAAGTGTGTCGCTATGCAGAGACAGGTGAAATTGTTGCTTCTTTTCGAGAGAGAGAAGCCGAAATATTTGCGGAAAGCAGAGTTTAGACATCGAGGCGCCAACAAAGCGTCGAAAAAATTCCGCGAGAATCCACATACGATCGACCAAGAGGATGGTCCATCAGTACGCCTGATGTATAGCTCTGTTTGAAAGGCGCGAGTAATGGAGAGACAGGCGTAAATAAAAGAAAATAATGGAATAATAGGAACACTTACCTTAAGCCTAAGCTGAGCACTAAGAAGGGATGCGCTGTACAAGAATTCCCTTATCGCCTCCCCCGACCACCCTACAGGCTACAGCCAAACTCTCTATGTTCACGATCAGCTAGGCTCCAAACAAACCCGAGCTCCAAGGCCAACTAAGATTGCGAGTACACGTCATGGATCCGCTATTCAAGAAGTCGTCGAGTTTAGTTTCACAATGAAAGCGTAAGAGGGCCGTAATGAACTGAAAAAAGGAGGGCGACGAGGAAAGTATATGGCGGAGGCCATGCATGAAGTATTTGCGTACCTCTAAAACGTGTACTGTTGATAATTGTTAGGTGACGGTCCACGGATGACTTGCGAATAGAGATAAATGTACAGTTTGAAGACTTCACTTCTGAACCAGTTAATATCTTTGGCATTTGGTAGCTTCGGCGACAACTGGCACAAAAATAAACTGAACGGGTCGTAATCTCGGATAGGAGAGAAAGACTCACTTCGTGCTGGTAGTGTTGAACTTCGAAACTGGTGAAACGGAGAGAATTGATGATGAACTGAGAAAAAAAGCACGTCGTCGGCAGATACAATACAGAGCAAGATAGTGTACATGCTTGGTATATAGTCGCATAGCAATAATGAATAAGATAGACCCCCATTATTGCGCATACACAACTCCAGGCATGTCGAGCAGGGGCTCAAAGCCTCCCGCGCACTCTTTTTTTTTGTCAATACGCAAGTGCCACATTTTCATCTGGCCATTCGGGAAGCGATAGTGATATTCGCCCGCAATGGGCATTTTGACGATAGTGATCTCCTTCCTGACGTGGTGCACATTGTGGCCGCGAGGACTCGCTTTCCCGTCTTGGATGCGGGGTAGGGTAGGGGTCCAGCGCTAGTGGGTTCGACTCATCGTGCCTTGATATTGTGATTAGTCCTTGAATTTTTCTGGATGTGCCTTGGGCGCTTGAGGCTTTTTGACGAGGCTTAGCTTGTTTCCTTGGTCGCTATCATCCTCTTGACTTCATATGGACCATTCCGAAGTTGTACAGCATTGAGAAGACGTGCTCGCGAGGCGTGCTATATATGACAGCTGCCGTGCATGAAGCATTGGCGTACCTCTGATTCAGAAACATGTACTGTTGATGATTGTTAGATGACGGATGACTTACGAATAGAGATGAACGTACAGTTTGACGTACAGTTTGAAATATTTTCGTCTGAACAAGTCAATATCTTTGGCATCTGGTAGCGGCGGTAACAACTGGCACAAAAAAAAGCTGAACGGGTCGTAATCTCGGATAGAAGAGAAAGACTCACTTTGTGCTGGTAGTGTTGAACTTGGAGCTTCGAAACTGGTGAAACGGGGAGAATTGATGATGGTTCAGGGGGAAAAAGCACGTCGTCAGCAATTAGAATACAGAGCAGGATAGCGTAGAGCACATGCTTTGGTATATAGTCAGATAGCAATAATGAATAAGATAGACCCCGTCATTCCGCATACACAACCCCAGGCATGTCGAGCAGGGGTCCAAACACCTCTCGCCCACCCACAACCTCGTCAATACACAAGCGCCACATGGTCATCTTGCCATTCGGTAATCGGTAGTAGTATTCACCCGCGACAGGCTCCTTCACAATGGTGATATCCTTCCTGACGTGGTGCACATTGTGGGCTTCGAGGATCTTGAGGACGAGCGTGGGGCCGAGGGAAGTGTGTTCAGGGAGCTTGGAGAGCTCGAAACGGACTTTGAGCATGCCCGTGAAGGGGGAGATTTCCACTGTGGTTAAGGTCAACGATTTGGTGAATCGGCGAGGACGGAAGAAAGACGTGCTCCTGTCCTTTCCTACATCCATGGCACTGAACATGTGCCTAAGGGTACCTCGCATAGTGCTTCTCTGTGAAGACATTGAGATTCAAGTCATTGTGATCGAGTTGGACATAGAAAGGTCGGAAAGCGTGCAGAGGAGGTGCGCCCAAGGGTACCAGCCGGTGTCCTTGAGGCGTGTGCGCATATTTCACGGTGCGCGCAGAGACGATGCTCTCATGCACGAGTTGATCCACGAGTGGGGTAGGATGATTTGCGCACGAGATTGACGAGATGCTTGCCCCACGGCTTAATACCGTCCCCAAGCAGATCGCGCCCGGCGCCGAAGGAGGTTGCATCATCGCAGATGCGCAGACGAAGGTGCCCGGCCATCTCAGTGCTACCCGGCTGGTAGTAGAGGAAGCCTTTGCTGCCCATGGGGAAGCGCCTCTGGTCAACATAGCGCAGCCTGGTACGCAGCACGGTGAGCTGGATGAGGTTGGAGAAGTCGAGCGGGGTTTGGCGGAGGGCGACCAGGGACTCTGGCCGGAGAGTAGTGCGTACCGCTGCATCTCTCTTCTTTGCATATGTCCGATGCGCAAAGGGAAGGGAAGGTTTCTTGAGATGGAGGTAGCATGCAAGGAGCATGGTTGGAGGAAGAATGAAACCGGTGTATCGTTCCCACGGTATATTTTCGACGGCGCGGATAGCCGTACGGTCCGGACTTGATCATATGGTTAACGTTGGGAATTGCAACCTTTCCATAATTCGTCTCTCCTGCTCTCAGTTCTTGCCCTCGCTGGTTCAAATGCCTTTCCCAGTGATGTATGCTATTCCTCTGAATAAGAATCTCAGTTGGCACAGCAGATCATCATATCAAATTTGCAGTACTAGTTGTATATATAGAATGAACAATGACAATCCTTGTGAAGCTCATCACCATCAACCGAAAAAAATACACAAGCACGCGCACATGAGGGGAAAGAGACCAACTAATCCACACGCCCAACAATAGGAGGCTGACGCAGACGGCAAACTGCTATTTTCACATTTTATACGCCCCCGAAGAACAACGATATCCATTCGGGAGGTCGACGAAAATGGGCAACAGTGCTGGTACGCCTCCTCTTTAGGCACGCGTGGATACTTAGATCCAGGAAAACTACGCGGATTGTATACCTGCACGCTCATGAATATCTCCTGCTTTCAGCGATGTCGTTTCCCAGCTGATCATTCACATTGTACGTGTTACAGACCTTCTCCGTTTCCTTCCACTTACCTCCACGAAACTGGACTGACTTACTTGGTAATCGACAATACGGATGGTGAAATATGGAATGTATCAATAAAATTTGAAATGAATCCAAAGGGAAGTCAACGACTGCAAGGTAGAATCACGTTCTACAATCGGGATGAGGGGAGTTGCGCATTATATCACTCCCACTTTTCCAGGACCAACTGCTATCAAAATAGCGTCGTCGCAGGAGAAGAACCGACTTCATGGCATCCCCCTCAACGGGAAAGTAGAAATCAAACGCGACTTCGGGATATCTGTATAGGTTGAATGGAACAGGAAACATATATAGCGCTCGGAGAGGACATAGGGGCCACCGTCGACTGAGATAAATCATGCGCCCCAAGCACGTTCTATGGACCAAGAGGAGGCATGAACTGGGCAACGATATAGAGCAAGACACAGGTATCGTACGCGTTTGATATTTAAATACTCCGATGGCAATATGGGTGATATCCTGAAAGCAGTATCTCCTCTTGTGAGGGGCTTGGGGTGACGGATTTGGGTGCGATTTGGGTGCGAGAATCCGCAAAAGATGGGGGTGGATTTCGGCGAACGAAGAAAGAAATGGAGATAAGCATGGTCACTCGAATATCAGTACACTGTTAACATTCTCTAGGAGACCTGATCATCTGGATTAGCCTCATATATGTCAGATTAAGAAATGTACCTCCGTAAAGAATTCGAGCACTGAGCTTCCAATGGCCCAGTCGACGAGAAGATGTCGAGGAGTACTTGAGAGTATATCAGCAGGAGAGAAAAAGAGACGATATAAAAGATAGAAGGAAACGCAACGACTGATGCTTAGGGACACAGAGGAGACAGATCACTAGAAAATCAAAACATATACAGACTTTCGCCACTATATCATGAACATTTGTAATGGCATACGAAAGTCGAGTGCGATCTATCTAGGAATCTGGCTCCTCTGAGGCCAGGAGAGAGATAAGATGGCCTATAGGTAGTTCTGAACCACGTCAGTGAACTTTGAAGATGTGCAAGGTTACGCAGCAAGTTGACAATTGAAGTACTCGTGGGAACTCGACGGGAATCACCGGGAAACCTTCCCGACGCCCGGCAACCTCGCTCGCGTCCAGCACCAACGTCAACCTCCTAAACTTTTTTTCAAGTTTACATTAATGCAGGCACTCGGTACCTTGTATCCTACCTCATTGACATTTTGGACCTTCAAGGACGCCAGCTTTATGTTGCTAAATCACGCGCACAGTCTGATGGTGCACCTTCAACTTGCGTCCTGTACCATTCCCATTGCCTCCCGTTCCATGCTCCCACGTCCATTTGCGTATCTACTGCCCCCATTTCCTCACTCTATTCGGTCTATCGCACCAATCGAATCCCTTTGTCTTCGCCTTTGTCCCTGTTTGATTCCCCCGCGCCCCGCGCCATACGTGTAACGTCACTGACTGGAGATGCAATGACGCTCTTGATCGCCGCGTCGACGTCCGAACATCCTCGATCCTCACCTTACCTCGCCTGGCATGTGCACGAAGCTTATCTAGACAGACCTCGACCTCCTCCCTGTATACAGCCCATCTCATCCACGCACGCCTAAGTGGGTGGGACGTACCTCGCCGACAAACTGTGGGCTTATGATGCCGTGTAAGATAGGCGAAGGAAAAGGGAGAGACGGTCGAACAAGGCATTACTTGCTAAGAGCTCGCTGGTGCGTTCTTTAATTCTTCTTCTTCTCGTCTCACTAACAGAATCATTAACACCTCAGCTTCGCACCTGAGTCCTCCCGCCGAGCCCCTTCTTGACCCTCACATCTTCGACATGGCGTTCCACTTCCAACTCAATGGATCATTTACGTCGCCCCATCACGTATGGCACGTCCTTCCTCAATATTCAATGGCGATACCTCCGCCTTCTCGTTTCCCTGTTCCCGTCACATCTTCGTCTATCCGCCTATGCTGCCGCCCTGTGGCGTTCGTCGACCGTCCCTATCTCTCCACTCCACTCGCCACTCGTTTAACGGCTGTGCGGACCTTCAGGGCCCATCTGTGCGAAGGCGATTAGCACAGGCGAGAATGATCCTTAGCTCGACGATCACGGCGGGGAGCAGAGCAAGCATCAATCACCAAATACGAAGACCAGCGACTAGGGGCACGATCAATGAGGGCTGGAATGGCATGCGCTGAGCTCGCGTCCCCATCCCACGTCGCGCTCTATGCGTAGGGTATACCAACTTCCGGTTTTAAATGGGTGAGTGGCCGCGTCTCGCCCCACGTGTATTGAACACCCAAGCGGTACTAGGAACCAGGAGGAGCCGATATCGAGTCCGGAGCGTCCATCCGTTGATTGTGCGATTGGGAACGGGAACTTACCTGATGGATGCGTCGATCCTCGGTAGGAAGTGAGGTGCACTGTGTCGACGTCGACTCTGATCCGTTGATGACGTCTTTCAGCACTGAGCAGATCCTCAGCTTTTGATATTCGACGTTCGGTGTTCATTGTTCGATCGCGCTCGTCTTACCCAGCTCCCTGCCAATCCTCGTTCTGTTTCAATCGACGTATGATATTCTTTGCGTACGATAGCGACGCGCTGAGCAGCGTTCGATTCTTTCTCGCCCTACGCCGGCTCGTCATGCATAGATCTGGTGATTAGTCTTTGAATTCCTTATGGATGCGCCTCGAGCTCGAGCGCTGGAGGCTTTTCGATGTGGTGTCGGTCAGTTTTCTTGGTCGCTGTCATTATCTTGACCGCGTATGCACCCTGCCCTGCCGTAGAGCAAGTAGTCTATGATGTCATTCTGATGACGCCAGCATCTCTTTATTTTTCCAGATATTTGTTTGTGCATCGATCGTATAAAAGCTGACTTTTCTCCGTTCTGGATTCTTGCCTCGATGGTCTATATGTTTTGGAACTTATACTTTCCTTCACGGCTGGCTGCGCGCGCTGTTCTAGCACAAATCTGCTTACCAACTAATCACCGTCGACACCTTCTGAAGAATGATTCCTATGTAGGAGCCGTTGATGAACCCTCGATATTGTTCTATTCTAGCAGACCAAATCTTGACTGTAGTGTGTAGAGTACTCCGTATCAGAGTCTATTTGGATTGCCGCATGAATATAGTACTTAGCCCGAACAGCTTACACAGCATGTAGCAAGACACCTTTTTTTTGGTGTTGTATATGCATCATCCCAAATTTTCAGGAAAACTTCGCTGTGAGAAGATCACTTGGCGGCCCTGACCTCTGAGAGGGAACACTCGAGTGAAATCTTCAGTTAGGATATCTTTGATCATCATGATGGCGCATCACCAACTACTTCGACAGATGTACCAGGTTCAAATTTCCTATTCAATTCTTAAATTGGAACTGTTCAATGGTATAAGATACCTTACTGTACATCTCTTGGACTCCACAAGCAACTACTGTACCTGTCCGTAAATTCGAGCACGAGAAGGATTTGACCAATTTTAATTCGTTCAGTACCACTATTATGACGTTCGACCCAACAATTAGGTGAGTCCTTCTGACATTCGTCGAGGGATTCAAACATCTCACACACTTTCCACCTCATAGTGCAGGTCCGGAAGTGCGTCCTTCTTTTATCGCCTCTCACGCAATTGCTGACATTTACGCGTAGCTGATCAGTATCCTACTCAACTGGGGACTCTTCGGAGTCTTATCCCATCAAGTCTGTGCGCACTTTCTCGCTTCCTAGTATGAGCAATTTCGTATCTCACATTACCCACGCAACAGATTCATATTCCCAATTCTTCCCCAAAGACAAACCTCTACTCAAGGCTCTAGTCAGCATTGTCTACATCCTCGAAGCCGTACAGGCTTTCATGCTGACCCAAACCGCATGGAGCGTATTAGCGTCCAATCATGGAAACCCTGAGCGCTTCGATGAAATTGGCACGATTTGGATCTCCGTTTGGGTTATTGGTGGACTTGGTGCGTGTTATTGTGTACTCTCGAGATCTCCCAAATGGCCATGGAAAATATGCTGATATTTGAATTCTCTCGAAGTGGGGCTCATTGTTCAGTCATTCTACGTCTACCGTATCCGCATCTTTTCAGCAATAGGGTCGTTCCTGGAATCATTCTACTTGTGAGGCTTCATTTCGAAAAAATGTCATGATCAGACTGTATAACCATCGCTTTGTTTCATAGACCTCCTTTACTTCATTCGCTGGAGGGCTGAGAGCGGCAATTGTTGTAGCTCCAATGAAAACCCTCAGTCGAATGTTCGCAGAAGGAAAATATGAGAAATTTCCCGTTGTCGGCGTAAGTCCCTTGAAATCTATACGTTCTTCAAGTCTGACTTGGAATCTTGTGTATGATGTTAGTTCTGGGGCGTGAGTTGCGCTCTCTGCGATGCGCTCATCGCCGGTTGCATGTGTTACTATGTAAGGACCATCTGTTGCACCTCCCGTCGGTTGTAACTGACCCGCCTCTTTCGTTACTCAGCTACACAAGTGCTCGTTATCTGGAGGACTGTCCCGAACCCAGACAGTAATATCCAAGTTATTGCGTATGACAATTGAAACAGGGCTCTTGACGGGTACGTCCTAATATCATCGCTTTTCCGAAAAGCATCGCAGTGACCACAATTGTGCTTGAAGCGTCAATGTCCACGCTCACCTTGATTCTATACTACCCAAATGACCTTAAGCTATCAATGTTCTTCGCGGTACCGCTCGCCGAGCATGCTAAATTATATTCAACGACGATGATGGCAGTGCTAAATAGCAGGATGAAGCTAAGAATCGTCGATAATTCCAATTCGGACGTGACGACGCATGGGGGCAGTGTATTGATTTTTGTGTCGCAATCTGGTTTGGGCGCTGATGAGGACGTTGGGGGCATTTGGGTCGAAGTCTCTACAGGCGGCCACGTGGCTGGTGCTACCGCAGTGTAGAATATTCAGTTTATTCGACTGGCGATGAGTTGTCGCAGTAGAGAGTTATTTATTTTACGTTTATGTAGTGTATCGTTAATGGCGAAATTGAATCGATATCGAGCCCGCAGCTTAAGTACGTGCACGCTTGCTTCTACTTCATACTGGCAACTCAAATACGAAGATGACATACCTATAAATTACAGGAGACAAATCTTCAATGTTTTAGACACACAATTTAATTCATTACTCATCCTCCGTCGTAAAGGTCCCAGTACCTTTCTTTATATCCAAATTTATCAATGATAGGGCGAGCAATATTGAACACATCCAAGCAAAAATAAGGGCGGGTCCTCAGAGAAGTGTGTCGCTATGCAGAGACAGGTGAAATTGTGCTTCTTTTCGAGAGAGAGAAGCCGAAATATTTGCGGAAAGCAGAGTTTAGACATCGAGGCGCCAACAAAGCGTCGAAAAAATTCCGCGAGAATCCATACGATCGACCAAGAGGATGGTCCATCAGTACGCCTGATGTATAGCTCTGTTTGAAAGGCGCGAGTAATGGAGAGACAGGCGTAAATAAAAGAAAAATGGAATAATAGGAACACTTACCTTAAGCCTAAGCTGAGCACTAAGAAGGGATGCGCTGTACAAGAATTCCCTTATCGCCTCCCCCGACCACCCTACAGGCTACAGCCAAACTCTCTATGTTCACGATCAGCTAGGCTCCAAACAAACCCGAGCTCCAAGGCCAACTAAGATTGCGAGTACACGTCATGGATCCGCTATTCAAGAAGTCGTCGAGTTTAGTTTCACAATGAAAGCGTAAGAGGGCCGTAATGAACTGAAAAAAGGAGGGCGACGAGGAAAGTATATGGCGGAGGCCATGCATGAAGTATTTGCGTACCTCTAAAACGTGTACTGTTGATAATTGTTAGGTGACGGTCCACGGATGACTTGCGAATAGAGATAAATGTACAGTTTGAAGACTTCACTTCTGAACCAGTTAATATCTTTGGCATTTGGTAGCTTCGGCGACAACTGGCACAAAAATAAACTGAACGGGTCGTAATCTCGGATAGGAGAGAAAGACTCACTTCGTGCTGGTAGTGTTGAACTTCGAAACTGGTGAAACGGAGAGAATTGATGATGAACTGAGAAAAAAAGCACGTCGTCGGCAGATACAATACAGAGCAAGATAGTGTACATGCTTTGGTATATAGTCGCATAGCAATAATGAATAAGATAGACCCCCCATTATTGCGCATACACAACTCCAGGCATGTCGAGCAGGGGCTCAAATGCCTCCGCGCACTCTTTTTTTGTCAATACGCAAGTGCCACATTTTCATCTGGCCATTCGGGAAGCGATAGTGATATTCGCCGCAATGGGCATTTTGACGATAGTGATCTCCTTCCTGACGTGGTGCACATTGTGGCCTTCGAGATCTTGAGGACGAGTGTGGGCCGAGGGAGGCGTGTTCGGGGAATTTCGAGAGCTCAAAGCGTGCTTTGAGGATGCCCGTGAAGGGACAGATGTCCGCTGCGGGTAAGGTCAGCGATTTCGTGAATCAGCGAGGACGGAAGAAAGACGTACGTATACTGGGCTTTCCTACATAAGTCATGCGCTGAACATGTGCTTAAGCATGTACCTGGCATGGTGCTTCTCGGTGAGGACATTGAGATTCAAGGTGTGGTGGTCGAGTTGGATGTAGAAAGGGTCAGAGAGCGTGCAGAGGGGGTGCGCCCAAGGGCGCCAGCGCGTCCTTGAGGCGCGTGCGCATGAGTTCCACGGTGCTCGCAGAAACGAGGCTCTCCTCCACGAGTCGATCCACGAATGGGATGTAGGATGATTTGCGCACGAGGTTGACGAGGTGCTTGCCCCATGGCTTAATACCTTCTACAAGCAGATCGCGCCCGGCATCGAAGGAGGACGCGTCATCGCAGATCCGCAGACGCAGCTGGCAGCGAGCGCAGTGGACCCTGGGTGGTAGTAGAGGAAGCCTCTGGTGTCAGCGGGAAAGTGCTGGTAGCCAAATTCAGCGTCGACGGATCGGACGGACGAGTAGGAGAGCTCGACGCCGAGCACGCTGCGCACCCTGTGATTGGAGAAGTCGATGGGGGTGGGCGGAGGGCGACGAGGGACTCTGGCCGAAAAGTGCAGCGCAGGGTCTACCCGTTTCACAGCATAGTGACGCGCAAAGAGACGGGGAGGTTTCTTGAGAGGAGGCAGCGCGAAAGGAGCATGGTGGCGGGACGGACGAAAGCGGGTGTATTCTTCCCACGGAGTATTGCGATTTCAATTTCGTCGTTTCCTGTTTCTCTTCGTCGACGTTCCTCCTCCTCTTCCACAAAGATGGCCTCGCTGGCGTGCTCGACGCTCTCTGCCTGCATCGTGAGTTTGGTTCCAATCCTCCAGACTTCTGTTTCTGCTCCGGTGGAAAACACGGGCTACTGGCTGCCATGTAGGTACGCCACCTGCCCTGCGTGCATCTCACCAGCCGACCCGCAATGTCCAGACGTCCGCCGACACCACACAGCTCCACGACAAGCCTGAAAAACACGCCAAGCTCATCCGCGGGTTCTGCCATTTGGCCATTGGACAGGTGCGCTGGCGCCTTGCATCATGTTTTGTTCGCCTCTCATGACAATTTTTTGTGGTTTGTAGGAGACAGTTTCAGTTGGTGTCGAGCACGGAATCACCAAGGACGACTGCGTCACCGCCTACCGCTGCCATCCCTTCGCCATGACGGCGGTTCCATCAAGGGCGGCATTGGTGAGCTCCATGCACATCTTCACCCCTTCATTTCTAGGTGGAAACGGTGTCGTCGGCGCCCAGGTCGTCCTTGGTGCAAGTGTAGGCATTGCGCAGTACATGGACGACAAGACGTGTACGTTTGCGCTGTACGATGATGGGGCGAGTGGGGCGAGCAACCAGGGCCATGTCTTTGAGGCTTTCAACATGGTGCGTCCATCTGCATGTGTTTCGTCGCTGTGTTGCTGAATTGTGTATCATCGGACTAGGCAGAATCTCCCCACCATCTTCGTCTGCAAAAACATCAAGTACGGTAGGGGGACCTTCTCTGCACGCTCGTCCTCCAACACCACTTACACCGTTCACTACGGACCCACCTGCTGCGTCTTCAGCCGACATTAGGGGAGGTCAGAGTGGGCGTTTCTGCGCCGTTCCTGAAAACGTTTCTGAGTCGATTCTGAGCATAATTGTTTTGTCCAGAAACGTGGGAAAGTGCAGAAACAGAATCGTTGTGAATCCGCCTCTGGAGGCGGAACTGCACTCAGAAACGCGATTCTGGGAAAGCGATTCTGACGTCCCTCCTCCGTCCCTTGACATTTATTAAGTCTTGTTATTAGCATAGATAATTAATACATGCAGTCCTGTTGTGCTAATGCCGCCATCAACTGCTCAGTACATTATAGTATAGCCCAAAATGGTTATTGTAATTTTCCAAAGTGTTTGTAGCTACCAATTGACAAGAGATTGCATTGAAGGGTAGGATAAGGACAAAAATATCATACATATCTGGAATAATTACAAATCAATGAGGGGACAATTGGCAGCGCAAAACCGCATTGCCAGAATCATGTTTTGAAGGCGAATGGATTGGGGGGGTCAGAGTCAAAATCGGATTCTGGAGCGATTCTGGCAAAAAACCCAAACCAGAATCGTGACAGAATCGCTTTCAGAAACGTGTCAGAAACGCCCAGAATCGTCCACTCTGACCTCCCCTATTATCTTTGGATATGCCAGCCCCGTTCATCGCCCTGTTCTTTCGAAAACTTCTTGATCATGATTTAGATGAAGATATGCTAATTACAGAGCTTAATAGATACGGTCACTTGAGTTTGCGCTACTTCTGGGTTGACACTCACAAGCTATAAGTACTCTTGAAGTACTTCTTTTTGGAAGGGCGACTGCAACCATTAACAGAAATATACATATATGTTCGGACTGGTGGGTGAAACTACTTCACAACTACACGGATACTGCGCACTATAACTGCATTTTGATTGTTCACCTTTTCCCAGATTAGCTCCAAGCTCAGTCTTTCGTGTGCGTTGATATTTTCTTGTTCCATTTAATTTTTCTTCGGCGTCGAACGACGAAGATAGCCATATTGTTTATGACGCACGTCTCCTTTCTTCCGCTGCTACTTTCCAGCGTTTCTGCCCTATACGTAGTCACTTCCGACAGAGCTTCCTTAATGATTGATGATGGACTCTACAATCTGGTGGCTAATAACGACGAGCATATGTAGTCGTATATCTGTTGAGAGACTCTGGCGGATTAGCTCAAACTCCTTTGATACTTCCTGCGCACGGTGGGCCAAATTAAGAGTTAGAATATTCCACATCGGTTTTGTGCAGCCTAAAGTTGTCGCGGTCCTTAATAATTATATGTTCCCCGATTCGAACGGTCAAGTAGTTTCCTTGATATCCACGATGGCGACTCGACCTGCGGACTTGTTCTTCCGCGCAGCAGTAATTCTAAGTACTGCAACCGTGCTGACGACAATCAAATTATATTGTGTTTACAACTCGGAGACCAGATTCTTTTTTCAAGGGATGATTGGATGGGTAGTGAGACAACGGCTCCGGCGATCTTATCCTTCAGGAATCAGCTTCGAGCTGCATACAGTCCGTGGGAGTCGGGACGGCGAGGCTCGCACGCGCGATCTACCCACGACCTTTTCACGTCTCAAGGAGACTTCCCTATATGACCATAAGTCCTGAAGAAAAGTCTACTAGGTCTCTCTCGTGGTTATAATATTTTCGCACGAAGGCACCGGGAGTAAAGAGATGCTATATACCGTGGCGGGCAAGAATTCTGAATTTGATCTTCAACGTATATTTGTGGAGCCAAAACTGATCAGTAAGTGCTGATGTAC